>NJPS01000024.1:0-422717 GCA_002946415.1 Rutstroemia sp. NJR-2017a BVV2 | reverse complement strand
AATTGCCATCTCCAACCCACCCACGGGTACCCATGGGTGGGTTTTCCAACTGCCCGCCTACCCAATCTGGGGTGGCACGTACCCTAAATGGGCCCGTGACAGCTAAATGGGTTGGGTTACCCGCCCCAACCCACCCAATGGGTACAAATCAGCCCCTATAACCCACCCATGGGTGCCCCAACCCGGCGGGTACCCAACCCACCCGGTGGGTAGGTTCGCAGCCTAATCGTGAACAGTGCAGAAGTTACACTGAGAAGTCATCAGATAGTGCTTCAGGAAAAACAGTCTCAATTCAAGGTCGGGATTGAAATATGGTAGATAGATCAAATCATTCAAACGATTGTCAACGTTCTTCAAGCTTTGGTTGGTACGTACATTTTGGCGTTCTGATGTTTCATTTTCCATATGTTATTTCTTAGTCCCAAACAATTGATTCTTCCGAGCTTACACTGAACTTTACGTCTTCTTAACTAGGATTCGCAATGGCGATTGGCGAGATAGCAGCCGGAGATCCTGCCGGAGCAGCAGCTGCAGCTTCAGCCGTGAACGTTGCTACGAAAGCAACCAACGTAGCGGGCTTCTTTCTCAAATCTGATACCATCAAGGCCATTAAAGGCGGCACAGAAGCTGTCTTAAAACTATACGAAAGCACCAGTACGGCTTTGAATGACATCTAGAATAAACTCGATAGCGCAACAGACGCGCCAAAATGTGATGTGACGACCGCAGGGGGTGATGTCTCTGATGACAATCAGAGTAACGTGGATCTTGCTGCAGTTTATGGCTTGGCTGCTTGGGATGACTGGATACTACAGAGTGATACGCAGATGGCTTATGCGGTTCAGCAAAGTATTGGAGGGGCAGAAGCGTACCGGTTAGAGTTGAGGCGCCATTCTATCGACAGAAGGCTTCTTGTTCAGGCAAGAGCGCAAGCTGTCAAGCTTGGTGAGCATTGTTTCTAGTCAAGCGGTTGGTATAAGTGTGACAGGGATGATTTCTGACTCTATCGTGTGCAGGCCAGGAATATATCCAACTCCGGCTTCAATTACGCGCAAAAAAAGCGAATAAGTCGCGTCTCCAGCAGCCATATGATGGTTACCGGGAGAGCAGGAAGTGGCCCTCGAGGCTCAAGGCTACTTCTACGACCAGGTATTTATGCTTCGCAACAGCGTCACGACTTACACAAGAGATGCTGTATGGGCATACAAATACTACACGTTAAGCGATAGTTCCATTGTTCTGGATCCCTTGAAAAATGCGCTTCAGTATCAGCAGGACTCGCGAACGATTTTGTAGAAAGTTACTTTGTGTAATGAGAATTATTCGAGCGATTTTACACGTAAGTATGCTCCGGCTGAAACTGGGACATCCCAAACTGACTTTGTCATTTCTGTCACGTTCAGCTTTCAGTCTTAGTATTCAAACTCTCGAGGTAAGTTAAATCAATTAATTTGTCAGACAATCCACAACCAAACAATACTTAAACCAACACTCACTCACTGACTTCTCCTTGCATCATTCCCTATAGCGCCACTTGATTATCCCACCAGCGTCGTAACCGCTCTAAAATCTAGTTCTCATTCCGTCACCATAACTTTCTCGCCTTCCATCACCGCCACCTCGACCTCTTCATCTCTCACTTCAACCGTCTCACGTTCTATGCTACCTCCTGTTTCCGGGCCATTCGTCTACGGATCACGCTTTCGTGTCTTCGGCATGCGGGCTTTTCTCCTCGGCGCCAAACCTCTGCCTGCATCCTTCTCCCCGGTTACCTTAAAAGCCCCAGTTCTGCTCACGATCTCCACGTCCGGAATCTACAATGATGTACAAGACAACGTTGTATACGGATATACGATGAAACCGCTAGAACGAACATTTAAGTACTTGGTAGCGAGGGACGGGACAGTGCAACAACCGTACACTTTTGATAGTATTATTCGTAGTTCGGACTAAGTGGATTCGACTGCGTTTGCACAGTGGACAGTGAAGATTGAGAATGCAAATACTTTGGACCTGAGTGGTTTGACGGGGCTGGAGTTGTACTGGGTAGGGAATGCGAGACTTAATCGTAGATAGGGTGGGAATACCTGATGGATGGTGAATATTTTTGTGTATTAATCAATGCGATTTATATGCTCGTAAGGTAGTTGCTCAGTTGTATAACTATTTTAAAGGCGACGAATAGAAAAAAAGAGGGGAGGGAGCGTAATATACATAGTATTCGCAATAAACCGGCCCTAGACATTCTTCCTGGCGGAGCCGCTCTCCCACCATTCATCGAATCGTGAACTGTGCTTCTAGAATTACTACTATAGTCTACCACCAGCATCCAACATACTCGTGTCCGCCAACTCAAACACGCCAGCTCCTGTTGTCATGATGGTCTCCATCGAATTCCTCCTCCTCTCCACCCATGTCGTAACATCGTCTGCACAGTCGGGAACGGTTGTTCTCGTGCCGAGTCCCGTCCCAGACTCACCCCTAAAATTCGATTGCGACTTGACTCTGCGCAAGTGAACAGAAGAAGAAGTTTCACCTTCTGGAGAGTTGCTTCCTCCATTGCTGCTCCGACTGATGATTTGCCGGCGCCGACGATTCGTACGTCGTGTGAAAGAACCGCTGCTACGGACGACAGGGATGCGCGTGAGAGATTCCGAAGCTGCAAGCGTCAGTGACTACTGATTAGTGCACGGAATTTTTGATGAGACATGGCTAGGAGGGAGAAGAAAGAAGGTTTGCTTACGGCGAGGAATGTCTTCCATCATTAATTTGCGTGGGAAGCCACTTATCGGTAAGTAGGAATCCATCGCTTGGGTATATGCGGCCTCGCGGAGACACAACGATATGGTTGTAGAAGCAAATTGTTTTGAGACCGTGATTTGGATCCGATCACCGTGGAAAACACCTCGTCTCATCATGTTGTTGATGGATTGTTCTGATATTGGCACCTTTTGCATTGTCTCGATCTTGTGATCCTCTTTGACCACGAAATGCGGCTCGAAATCTCCCTTGATAAATTCCATGAGTATTCGACCTAGGGCCTTGAGTTCAACGCTCCCGCCTATGAAACGGCAGCAGATAGTTCCTAGGCAAATTAGGATGGTTTTGCGAGTGGCATTTTATTACATACCTTCGCATTTAAAATCGGACTTGTTTTCTCTCGTTGACTCTTCGACTTTTTCAAAGTAAAAAGTGCTGGCGATCAATCTATGCGCTACTTCGACAACCTGGGCGTGTGTTGAACCGTGATTTAGGGATCTTTTTGCATTCAGTTGGACTTTAGTCAGTTGCTCAACATCATCAAGAGATGGAACCTTCATCCCCAGATCTGGGTTGATTCTGATATGACGACGGCGATGATATCCGGAGCTAATTGCTTCTACCCGAAAACTATTCCAAATATTATCGCAGTTCAGTATATTATCAAATCTGCTGCTCACAGTACTCCACATTTGACCAGCGAAAGTGCTAAACTTATTCGGAAAACGCAGTGGAACCTCAGGCGCCGGTGGCATGCCCATATCCACAGGTGTTCTGCTGAAAGGGGTTCTGAAGAAGGACTTTTTCTGTATAGCTTTATGGATAGGCCCATCATGTCCAGTACCTATAGATAGAAACAAATCCGGGGGCTGCTGGCACACGTCATGCCAGATTGCTTTACGCTCATGGTGTGCAACAAAAACTGGATTGTTGTGGTAGAGTGCGCCGTCGAGGTATCCGCTTTTGGTTTCATTCTTGATGAAAGTTTTGAAGTATGGAGGTGCCGCCGAGGTTGCTCGTGCGCTAATATTGTCAGAAGTCTGCCCAAGTGTTTATTATGAAGACATGGGCTTACGCTTCCCATAGTTTCATCTCCAGCGATGGCTTATCAAACCTTTCAAATTTGTATGTTCCTGTTGGGTCGTCAGTATGGCCGTTCTTTTCATAGTATTAACCAGCGTACCACATTCTTGTGTATCGGGGCGATTGTAGTTCGTCAAAATAACTGGGTACTGTTGTATAGAAGTCGTAGAAGTAACTGCTACTTTGACCATATAACCTTTTTGATTGTTGTCCCCTCCAAATAAAGGTCGATCTCCAAAGGATTCTTGCAAACACTTTTCGAATTGCTTAGTTTTATACATACTTTTATGGTTGACCATTTCGAGAGTTCCAAGTACCGGAACATTCTTCAGCATTCTTGGTGTGAATGCATCCTTACACAAGTCCGTGAATTTAGAGATGCAGTGGCCAACGGACCAGTTCTGCACACCTAATCCTAATGCGATGATACCGCCAGTACTTGGAAAATTAGCACACGCAGGTTACCTTAATGAGTCAATCAGCGCACCTTGTTCCAACGATGATATCAAAGAAAGCTTGGATGCGCAAATCGCCACCTAGCGCAGTCTCGATCGCCTGAAGAGTTTCCAACTCCACAATGCCTCGAATTCCTCCACTGGTAATTATTAGTTATAGAATGAGAATGAGTTTAAAACTTTTTGTTTCGTGACTCTGCAGTAGCGGTTTGCTAGGATCTAGAAGGAATGGAATGGGCAGTTGCTCCACATACCCGTCGAGACTCAAGACACGAACACCTGCATGTACTGGCTTCATCTTGATGTGCCAAGGTTCATCCCATTTGTCAGATTTATGCATTGGGCAGTAGCTGAGCTCAATTAATGTCTTATGCACAGGCCTACCGAAAGCTTCAACACAAGGGGTGCATAATACGTGTCCGCAAGGAAGAGAATGTTCTGGGAGAATACCTAGACATGAAAGGCACGTCGTGTGGCTGACGACCTTGGATACGCTGTCAAAGTTTTGATAAAAACTGTTCATGACCCCTTCATGCGCATTCCAGGCTGGTTCCTGTCCAGTAATTGGTTGATGGAAAGAGTTGGCATGAACTTGTTGTTCAATTTGCGCGATGTTGGCGCGGATAGCATCGAGCCAGGTGTCTTCATAGTCGGTCGGAAAATCAGATTGATATTGCCCGGCGGCAATAATTTTGCCTGCACTGTTCTGGTGCCCTTTGGGATTGTGTCCTGACTTGACATTTTTGCATCTTCCGTATCGCTTGCTACTGAAATTGCACGGCCAGAAGGTGTTGCGAAAACTTTCGAGGGCTTCGTAACACATTTGCTCATAGTTATCTTCGAATAAATGTACTCTTGAACCTAAATGATAAATTAGCCTCCACTACTGCTACATATCATCAAGTTAAGGATACCTACCCAGAAAATTACGTCTTGCAGAATCAAGCATCACACATGACGCGACCATGCTGCTCAGGTGTTGGAACATCTCCGGCCCACTAGAAAAGTATCCGTAGTCTCTGATGGCAATAGCTAGTTTTAAAATATTTCCACCAAAGTCTCTGGGTATTGGATTGTTTTTAACGGCCTCTTTGATGAGATCGAATGGTAGATTGAGGTCCTGTGAGAAATGATCGTAGGCTGACTGTAGATAGACCTCCAACTTTTCCGCGCTCGCAAGCATGTTGACTCTTTTCTTACTCCAAAAGGCCATTTTGCAACAAGTTCGGATGGTTTCATCGAGCTTACCGATTTGCTCGTTCATGAGCATATATCGCCCATGGGTAGGAACTCTGACTACAGTCACCGATGAGTAGTAACATTCCAAGAGGTCCTTCGTTGTATGTATACGCTTGCCTTTCTGTTGCCAAATCCACGCATATTCCCTGAATTTAGGTATGCGATTTATTGCACCTTCAATATCTGACATGAGTATTCTTGTAGCTTCTTCTTTATCCCATTGCTTCTCGTCGATATTTATGTCTGTGGCATTGAGCGCAATGATGACATGCGGTAGTGTTGGCTGATTGAGCGATTTCTCAGTAGATGCGACCGCCCAATCTAGGAGCTTTTCCAGCACGGTTGACTCAAATACCCTATTCAATAATTAGAAGCGCCCTGCCCAGCTTCAACGAACGGACAGATTGATTGCTTACTTTGGATTTCGAAGAACGAATACGACGACGTCCGAAAATGTATAAAGAAGTCGAGGATACAACTGCGTCACCGCATATTCACGTTTTCGAGTTTCAGGATTGACAGCCCAAGCTAGATCACGTTGCGAGCTATGAGCCACTTTCTGAAGCTTCTTGCGGAAATTCTGGTCGTTATTCGAGCTCTGAGATCGAGCAGCAGGTGGGGCAGCCTCGTCGCGGACTTTGCATCTTGCCCCTCTAGGTACATTTTCGCCACCATTGAGTCCTTCGCAGTCAGCATAAAGCATGGGCTGACTGGAATTATGAGTTATGGGATCGGAGTAAAGATGAACGTCTCCTGAAGTAGGGATGTTATCGTTGATTGAACCTGTTACGGGACTAGGAAATTGTGTGATTGTGTCAGAGAATTCGTCTGCAACGCGATCTTGATGCTCGATCAACATCTTCACAAGTGTGCTTTTGCCAGCTCCTAGAGATCAAATTAGTCAGAGTAAGTTCACTGCGTCTATTTCAACGAGTAGAAAACGTCTAAACAATAGTCCTAGTCACCAGGAGAGGGCCAAAGAGTTCATCTAGAAGGAGGGTTGGGATAAACAGATGACAGTTGAGCTAATGCTCAGTCAATGATGTGTAGGTAAATAAAAGCCAGCTCTTACCTGTCTGACCAATGAAAGATACTAGTTGTGGGTATCTGACTTTGATGCCGCTTGTTCTACTCTGCGCCATAATCTTCGCATATCGGCCATAGTCTTGGAACATGGGCATGTTGGCGGAATCTCGTGCGATTCCAAACCACGTAGTATCTTCATCGCTCTTCTGCTGCTCTTGCTGTTCGGCCGGTGTCCGCTTAGGCTCTAAAATCTTTCGAAGGCGATCAACAACCCGTTTTTCTGTTTTTTCATGCGGTTTTCCGTCAAACCCTACAGCTCCAGGTCGATGTGATCGTTCTTTGCTCCAGCAATATCCACAGAATGTGTCGTTGTTGCACTGAATACAAGTGAATGTCTTTGCTTCAGTGCTACCACAGACAACACATGGTTCTGTATTAGAAGTACACCTTGAGGGCGGAGATTTCATTGATTTCAATGATTTGGGATTTGATTGCGTGGATATTCGTGATGTATGAGACGGCCGAAGAGGACGAGATCTGATACCCAGAGTCTCCGTCTCCAAACTCAATGTGAGCGGGAAAACACTCTCAGGAAGATAAGATGGGACTGCTAAACTCTCGGATCGTCTCCACTCAGGGACCAATCGGGCGCTAGGTGATGGAGACAGGAGTGAGTAATTCTGAGCCTTCGCATATGGACTGCTTGAACACAGAGACATTGCAAGCGCTAGACCTGACGCCATGAAGAAGAGGAAGCCCCAGATAAATAGGAGATTTACTGGTCCAAGAGGTCCAATCAGCATTATGATGCCATTATCAGCTGAGGACAAGAGCCACTTGACTGACTCGCCAATTCTAGCCTTCAGGTTGAACTGTTCAAGGCGTTGTCCCCTAGTTTGTTGGAGGCGAAGCCTCATGGTAGTCTCTTGGCGAACAACCCGAATACGCGTTAAAGAGTCAGCACTATCAGCCTGCATCTCTCCAAGGAGTCATGCATCAAAAGCCATATGCCCATCCAGAAAAGAGCAAGTTTATGTGAAGAGGGAGCCTTGCCGTGCTCAGGGTAACAGCGAACTTCGGTTGTTTGCTCCAAAATGGGATTTCCATGACAACAGCCTGTCCAATAACGATGAGTCTCGAAGAAGTTGATGGTGCTGTAAAGTTAGGAAACACACCCAAAAATTGTTAAATGCCGGTAGTGACGGGTAAGCAGGAACAGAAATAGGTCAGCTAAGCCCAATACGGTCTTTAGTCGCTTGCATACCTACCCATCAATTATACGAGTACTGGCACCTTGTCCGATGAGGCTCATATGGAGGAAAAGACGACGGCTTGCTTACAAGCAGATAGAAAGAATATCCGTGCGAGATTCAATAGAACTAGATTACTCATCGAAACGATACTAAATCTTACGTTTTGAAATTTACGAGGTGTCACACTGAGTGTAGGGGGTAGTGTGCGGCCCTATTTCGGTTGCTGGTCTTACGGCCTCACTAATTATGTACGTATGGAGAATTGTCGTCACCATCTATGTCCGTAAGTACCGGCCAAATTGGGTAATATTGAGGATATACTGAAATACTGCAGTGCTCAATGGAAGATACTAGAGCTACCCGGCTAGGAAGGATTACCCTGGAAGTCAGTGCTAAGTGTCAAGGCCAGGTACCTCCCCCTCTTCCTCTAGCTTCAAAACTATATTATTAGGAAGTTGAAATAGCTGAAATATATTATGTTCCAGAATAATAATACTTTGGCAGTATCAACTTCGTACTATTTCAATACAACCGATATATTATCAGTGGTATAGAATCAATTGGTAATTACTGGAATATATCCTCAAGAATCTAACATCTTTGACTATACTGGGGTGTGTATATAATAGTGAAAATCTCAATTTTTACACGGTCATACTCCCAAATTCAAACAAATGACATGTTGATTGACCCGACAGGATGTGTGAGATGTAGGGCTGAGAAAGCATTTATTGAACTATGTGAAGAACTACAATATCCGAAAAGAAGACTCAAGAAAGTAGCAATAATCGGAAATACCGATCAGTCTAGAAGGGCCTAAAGCCACTTATTATGCCATCGGAGCCTCCGAGGGAGCATGACATCCGTCGGAGTCAAACTATTTCCGAATACCCTCATTTCCACAGGATGAGATGCATAGGAGGCACCGGCCCGAGCTTCGGTGAGCTCTTCAAGCAATTGTGCTGCGACTCCGAGATCGCCCCTTCTCAGCCTGTCTTTTGCTTCGAAGTGGTGGCCGTTGTGTTCCAGGCTTCCTCGGTAGAGGTTGTGTGGGTGGTGGTACGAGGTCACATCTCATTGGGCAGTGTGGTAGGACAGTGGGATCATGACATCAACTTCTCAAGAACCGGTCTATCGGATTCTTACTACTCCCGGGCCGGAAGTTAAATTTGACTAGAATGACGAGCTGTGCACACCAGGAGCACCAGTTACTCATCCGGCATTCATCTTTTCCGGAGCTGATACACCAAAAGCTAGAGGACCGTCATCAATAATCGTCGATCGTCTTACATCTCTTGCAGTCATCTGTTCTGTATATGGATTTGCTCGGTGCATAGATTGTCTATCATCGAATGATTAACCAGAGGTCCGCCACATACAAGGAAAAGTCTCATACCTGTTGTCCCACCAAACCATATCCCCGCCAGACAACCATTCCATACTAAACACGTACTACCACCCTGTGAGCCTTCCCTTGCCAATTATTTTACCGTAGCAGAAACTTACCTTCGGCTGTGTGCAGTGATCAATGAACCCCCAAATCAGTCTCTGACTCTCCTCAAACGACTTTCCAATGATGAGTTTGGCGTGCGCAGCGAGATACAACGTCTTCCTTCCATCCGGCGCTACCTGTACCAACTTATGGTACGCAGGAGGCTTTAATGCACGTTCGTGGGGTAGAGGGTTCCCATAGACTTCTGGAGAGCCTATTTTCCTCGAATGCCATAGACTGCTAATGATCAACTACCGAAACTGGAGGAGTCAACTGCAGGAAGGAACATACTCGTGCTCAACTATCATATTCTCCAATTCGTCTTTAGTTTCTTGTGGGAGATCTTCATATGCTCGACGGGTATCGGCGAAATGCGTCCATGATCCTCCTCGAACGGGACTACCGTGCGAGAGTAGGATCGAGTATTTCGAGCGTTGCTGGTGATACGAGGAGTCCTACATCCTCGTTAACCTTAAACCCGTTACTTCCCATCCCTTTTACTTACTGTATGCCAAAGTGCATTTCCCAAGCTATGATGCCATCTTCGACTATTAGGCTTCACCAATGACCCATCAAGCTCGATACTAATACTCATCTCATCAGCATCCATCTATGTCATCAACTCAACCAAGTCATCCCTAGGCAACAGAACAAATAACGGAACCCCGAGGGAACGGAATAACTCACTTCCCCACATCCCACAAAAACGGCTCCCCCACCCTATCATTCTCCCTCCCATAAAAGAAAGGATTCACCTCCAGCTTCTCTCCCAGCTGCTTGCTAAAGGCAATATGTCTCTCATTATCCAGTCCCGTGCGTCGAAACACCAATACGGCGTATTTATTCGAAAGTTCGATCAACTGCGTCTCCCATCAGCACTTTCCTCCCCCTCTTCATCTCCAAACCATAGCCTCAACTATTCAATGAAGGGAAACAACCAACCTGTCTAACAATCTCCTCCGGTACAGGCTCACTCCAATCCACCCCCGCAACCTCCGCCCCAAACGACGACGACCCCTCGCTCAGCACCGGCGTAATGGTCAGCGCACCATCCCGGAACGAAGCTGGTGCGCCGCGCAGCTTGAGCACGCGCTCTGGCGGCGGACATGTGTTTTCGTATGTTCTGGTTGTAGCCATAGTAGCAGAAGCCATCTTGACTCAATTGAGAAATCCACTCCAAATCAAATCTCTCTTCTCTGTATCGCACGTCGCATTCACAACATGCTGCTTAAGTAAAGTAAAGTAAAGTAAGGCATAGATAAGCTCCCCCGCAAGTTCCCCCTCTTCGGCATAAACGCCGATGGAACCGATAAATTGCATTGCGTCGACAGGAGATAAGTGCGGTTGCGGTAGGGTCGGCGAGTGGTCCGTATCATTGTCGGCGCCGTATTAAGTTAGTGTGGTTAGATAAGAGAGGGGTATGGAAGTGGGGTTTGGACGCCCGTGGCTCCACCTTATGGGGACGCTACTCTTGATTGCATGCATACATGCCTGCACGGATGGTGCTGTTTTGGAGTAGATTTTGCTTGGCTGGGACTTGTGATTTGGGGTTGTGGGTCTGAGTGAGCGTGGTATTAACTTACCAGCATGTGTTGATAGTGATAGGTAGTCGTGTAAGGTTGTATATATGCTGCTCTTGGGCGAGCTAGACACGAGGAAAAACAACAAAAACAATGGGTGAACATAAAATCGAAAATATATCTAGGGAACTGGAACTGATCATTCGGATTCATTCCGAGTGGTTCATCCTATATAACTTCATACTTACATGGCATAGAGAAACCAAGGAAGGATAGAAAGCAAGGCAGCATTCATAGATAACAGTTTGAATTTGATATATCATCGACTGGTCATCCAATTTTAATGAAACTTTGCTCCCAGATTCTCCTTAATTACTTCGACAACCTCTCAGCCCAAAACCCCAGTGATCTTATCTGTTTCGCCCCATCGTAATATACTACTCACGATACCTTCTAGTGTATGTACGTTCCGGATATTCAAACTGCGGCAGAGGGTACATCTCTTCGTAATTACGAGCACGCCGAGGAATACGCTCATCTGCACGAATAGGCTCATATGCGAATCGTCTCTGGCCGGCCTTGAAAGAAAGAATCCATTCGAGAATATTCCCCAGCTCGCCAGTCCACAGCAGACCCAAACATATGACAACTACCGTAACAGGGATAGCAACGGCCCAGTATATCCATTGACCGAAATCCATATTCCGCACATCGTTTGTGTTCATGCCGAAGATGCTGGCTACGGCGCTTAGGGGGAGGAAAATGATTGTGACGATGGTAAAAGCATAGATGGCTTGCTCCTGGCGATCCTTGGTTGTATCTATTTTATTGCGGTTCTGTTTGCGTGTTAGATGTATAGGTATAGTGAATAGGATAAAGGAATTTGGGTGAAGGTTAGTTATACTTACAATTCCTTCGGCTTGTGAGACCTGAAAATCAAAGTCCATGAAGTTGATATCCTGGGAATAAATAAGCATAGTGCATTCCTGTAGCAACAAATGCCGATATCCTCCGGCGTCAGTTGACTTGAGTTTGAAATTGGTGGGAGGATCCATTGTGTACGCCGGTTCTTGCTTCATCGTGTCATAACAATCCCTCCTGTAAGAAGGATGAACACGTGAATCTTCCACTCTGGTGGTTCTTGAGGTTCTTGAGAGGTGTCTAGTCCCACTTATAGGGTCGTAAGTCACAATTTGAGGCTCATCGGACCTGTGGTTTGGAGATCTTGAAGATGTAGTGCTGTTGTATTCTTTCAATTTATCGAAAATGCTCCTCTGGCTGTCCATAATCTTGCGAATGGTTGATATTTCATGTTTGAGCTGCATAAGTCGCTTCTCGTGCGACCTATCCGAAGGTTTCATGACAATATCCGCTTCCTAGTGTACTCTGTGAGTCAGCTTGTAGAGCTAGTATAATTGTACCTTCCATTTGTATAAGAATATTAAATACAGGACTTACAATTGAATCTATATATGATGAGTAAGTCTTGGTTATGTCTGGATGGCCGGGTGTAATGCTTTGCAGCAGCTTCAGACTCATTAAAGACACGAGTTCCAGGGGCAAGACCACAGAACTTTCTAAGAGATTTCTCTTGGAAAGAGACTGGATAATTGTTTTTAATCCTCGATCTATCAATGTTTCTGCAGAGGAGATGAAATCGTAGCTCCTGTGGTGATTCTCCTTGCTGAGATATATAAACCCCATCAGAAGGTGGAGCCACGCTTGTAGAAATTCATTGGGCGCCTTAATGCGTGTATGGTCGGATGCTTTGGCGTGAGAGAGCAAATCACTCCAAGCGGTTAACCTTACTGCAACGGGTTTGAGCGTATCAAGGACATGCTTAAGAGATCGGCTTGGAAGTAGTTCAAAATCCCGCGTCTCTGATTTGCCATCATTTGAACTGGTTTTACGCTTGCCCTGTTTATAGCTGTCAAAAAGGAGTTCATAATTTTTCTCGGGTTCATGCAACTCACGCAGACGATCCGGTGTACTGCTCCCCAGAATTTCATTGCAGTCGGCGTCTTACTAGTCATAGGTAAAAAGAATTGGAATAGAGAATCAGCAGTGTTGAAGATATCGATGATGTCTTCATGGACCTTCAACTTTTCGGTTGGCGTATCAGAATTTAGCAGTTCTTTTCCTTCGTTCTCAAGCATAGAGTGTACATCTGTCCGAAGCAAACTTGAGCAAGATTTGTATGCCCTGCTATCCGTGAAGCTTGTTCGATGAATCAAGAAATCCTCAACTTTTTCCATATGGTCCTCTAGCATGACTTCATCTATCGAGTTATTAGGTTGCGCAACGCCATCCAAGCGAGTTAAAATCGAAAGCTTAGTGACTTCAGTGTTTTGATTGGACTCTTTTGGAGTTTGGACATTCCCTGGAGGCAATTTTCTGTGTTGGTCGGTGGGTGTACCACTCTCTTTGTGAGATGACTGGAGTTTGGCGGAGTTTGATTTATCCTTATCGGCCTGGGATTTCTCTCGTTCTGTAGGATGGAGAAAGCGAGATTTTGGAGCGTTAACGAATTTGCTAACATTGTGGTTAGTAAGAAGCTTGTCTAGTTGTATAGAATTGCCATACCTAAACTGCAGATCGAGTGTAATCCTGTTATTTATACGGTGAGGTAAGTGCATAATCTTGGGCCAATCTTCAGGTGTGACTTGGCGTTTGTGCCAGAAAAAAGATAAACGACAGGGCCAGAAATCTCGGAAGTGTGATATGAAATCCTAAGCAGTAATATAGTCAGCATATGAGCGCGGAGTCCATAGAATAGACGCCAACTATCACAACTCACAAACCAAGTCTGGCACTCCTCCACGGGGATGGACCACATCACATTGCCCCGGTAGCGCACAGATAAGTTTACTTTTGGACCAGAGGCTGCTAGTTGCGCACTTGTTAAGAAACTCCTAGTGATTAAGTCACTACAAAGGGCATCCTCTGGCATTCGACTGTACGTGAGGAGAAGAGCTATTGCATAAATCAGTATACCTTTAAGGACAACGAGGAAAATATGAAATAGCTGGAGTTTACAGTTATCAAGAACAATGCACCATAATTGTGCAATATGAAAGCAATGATTCTGTGCGCCTTCTTGAGTTTGGCAGACAGCCTGCTGCATATCTCGCTGGTATGTAGCTCCAGAGTACTTGGCCTGCATTAAGGTCTGAATTGGAAATGCAGAAGGTCGGTCTGCGGAGAGTAGACCAGAATATGGCTCGAGGGTGAAATAAGGAAGGCAAATCCAAGTAAGACTGCGTGGGATAATCGTTTGATCTGTACTTGAAGTAGGCAACACTGACTGGATACATCCCGGCTCCATATGTTGCACGGCTCGCCCGTTGGGGATTTGGATTCGTCTTATAAACCGACGGCGAACTTGGGCAATTAAATTCCTAATGCTCTCTCTATCCATATCTGAGAGGCTAGGAACGCGCAATGCCTCTGTCTGGATTTCTAGTCAGTTGATATTCCAACTCAGATCCGGAGTGACTTACCGAGAAATCATCGAATTCCATCGAGTTGCGTGTGAAATGTCTGGCGAATTCGTTAACGATCAACTGTTATGTAGAGATATTACGACATGGGTTTATACATCCACCGATATAAAGATCCTTGCTTTATATGATTGCCGTTCACAATAGTGAGGTCAGCAGTATGAGGGCCATTCAAGGATCCTTCACCAGAATAGCAAGAGTTCACTATGTGAAAACTTTTGGTGAACCGGTCCTCTTTTGGAATGACCGGCTCCTCCTCTCTCTCTGTCAAAGAACTATCTTCTGCTTCTTTACTCCCTTGGCCAGAAAAACCTCCATCGGCGCTGCGGGAAGGTGTGAACGAATAGACGACAGTAGATGTATCGTCACCATCCGAATCCTCCTCGATTTCAGTTGAAAGCATGTAAAATTTCCGATCGTCTTCGGACTCATTGTCGGATGATGAATCATCAGAGCGATAATGACTCGGACGTTCATCTACGTCAAAAGACTCAACACTACGTACCGCCCTAGATCTTCTAGAACTTCTAAATCTTGGTCTTGGTGACTCTCTAGGACTGGGAGGGGGTGGTGGCTGCACTGGCTGTTGGCCATATGCCATGTAAGGCATGAATATAGGGATTGGTGGTGGTGGATAATATGGGCTGAAGCCACGTGTTGCTGCATCTTGTGATCTCTAGATAGGAGAGTTATATTCCGAGTCTGATTCTTCGAGATGCGAGCGCAGAAATTAAGAACTACATACATATGCGCCCGTAGGTTGTTGCCCTCGATGAGGTGCAATGGAGTTAGATGGGAGGTAGACTGGAAACGTTTCCTGACGCCGAGGTGGGGGCGGTGGAGGCGATAGATCACGTTCCATCATATCGAATATCGAAATTGAATAGAAAGTAAACAGTACAATTGTGTACAATTGTAGAAGAACTCTCGGGGGAATGAAATAAACACTAGCTAAGGTGAGCCAAGCTTTAGTGTGGTTCGAATGTAATAAATCGATGCCTATTCTCTGTTCTCGTCGGTTATATGCACAGCATTTCCAGCTGGCAGATGTGGCTTGCAGGGCTTGCGACGAGATCCAATCAGCATCGCAGAAGCTGATGTGAATTTCTCAGCAGCTTCATCATAATTGGACATCGTAGTTCGAGCTTTTTGCAAAACCAATATTTTGTATTACAATTACGTAATACCGCCGGAATGAAAAGTCGGCCCCGCGAGCAGAGCCCCAAAATACTACCTCACAGTCACCTCAAAATACCACTTCACTTTCATATACTACCAGATAACCTTACATTGAACGTCTCCCAGGTAACTACCGTTTCCGCGTATACTTTCTGCCGCTGTATCTTCAATTTCCGCGTGAGACGAGCATCCGTAGCGCTACGTACACAATTACCGACCTTCTATTTATCCAAATTTCCTGTCGTTGGGAATTCTTTTCGATGAGAACCAAGGACGGTTCCAGCTTAGTCATCCTCGACCGTAAAGCAACTTGGATCAGATTTCTGAGGCGATTCCCACCGCTGTCGCGAAGTACTGTAACCTAGGCCGGCTCCACGAAGTAAGCTAGGGTTCACTACACGCAGTTATGTCAACGGGCCTCATAGGGAATGTCGAATCGGCATCGTAAGTCACTGCGAGGACGAAGGTTTGCTGAGCGCAATTCACAAAAGGACAACACAACACAACGCAATCGTAGCTGTGCTGTGATTAGCCAGGAACTACAATAAAAATAACAACGACAGTGGTTAGCAACCACTAAAACTGACAGCAGTGAAAACCCCCCTCTGAAACGAAATATCTCTTCATCACAGTGTTGATACGATTCACCCCGACCCCTCAGCACACGTCCTACACCCAATCCCCAATTCTCCCCTCCTGTCATTTTTCATTAAAACCTCTTTGATTTGCGTTTAAGAAAGATACAAACTCGTGCGGAGAGGAACCCTTTTATAGCAAGGAACCGACCGGAATGGAGCTAAGGACTCGCTTCGTTTTGCTTAGTAAAGTACTAGCCAGTTGAGGAGGTGGAGCTAGCAGTGAATGATTAGCTACGTAGAAGGTGCGCAAGGTGTGTTGAACATGCGACTCCTGTGAGTTGTAGCTTTACGGCACGCTGTGATCTACCCGTGGTGTAGTCGCCGCGCTGACTGAACCAGCGTTAGGGATTTTCGCCGGCCTTCAGCAATTTCTCGGTGGGGACCATGTAATGAATTTCACACCCCATCATTCGTTTCCAAACGCAGAGAATAGCCTCTCACCTCGATAAGCCCAGCAAAGTTCACCCGTAGAGCGTATCAATACAGATGTATCTACATCTATGCTCAAACTACAATGAACAACTTCAAGCGCCATGAGTAAATATTACAGGTCAGATCAGCGCTAATCGACGTCGTGAAAATCTCCAACTGGTATGTCGTGCATCCGCTCCGCATATTGGACATTGAAGTCTTCAAGCGCGGGGCAGCCATCTCTTCAGCTCCGTGTGATGATCGGAGCATCTGCGTGAGCACCTCCATAGAACACCCCCGTTGGAAAATGGGGTGGATTTATGTCTATACAAGTTACATTCACACTGCACTTTGCACCGTCTCAGCAGACGCTCAACGATGGGTTAACTTCTGGTATAGAACAATGTAAACATAGAATAATCATATATAGATAGAGCTCTAGTTCTACCATCAGGAGCTCATAGAAGAGTCAACTAACTCCATCATAACCCACTTCCCTCAATTCCCCATCTAAACACACGCCTCGTATTCACTTCTTTCTCCCTAACAAGCATACACAAGACTAAATATTATCATAAATCCTCCTCCACGTCGATTTCGCCGAGGGCTATACAATCAAAGTCAGTAACAATCTCTTAACATACAAAAACATCTCAATAAGCTTACCTTCTCCGGCACCTCAATGGAAGAACCCGTAACAAAGTCCAACTTATCAAGATCATACACCTTCGTCTTATGCCAGAGCTTATATCCCACTAGTAGCACCAGGAAGAACGGGATCGGGAAGTATGTCGTGATGAATGCGGAGGTGTCGAATTTGTGGATAAATGCGGAGAAACCGCCGAAGATTATTACCATGATGCAGATCGAGATACCGTCTGGAGGGAGAGGTGTTAGTTTTGGGTTTGGGAGATATGGGATGATGGGATGGAATGGGGTAGGATGGGCACTTACAGTAACTTAAATACGGCTGCAGTGGTGCTTTGTACGGGAGACTATTCCGGTCGATTCCTTGAAGTTTCAAACCCTTGTACCAACGGATGTATGTAAAGAAAATGCAAGCCCATGAGATCATGCCGCAGATGGCCGTCATGTTCGCAACTGTGAGTTGTAAGCGTTAAGTCTTATATCAACACGGAGAATACATACAATAGCCGAACACAGTACCGGCCTTGCCATGTGCTGCGGCCATGAACGACAGCAGCGAAAAAACGCAAGATACGAGCACGCATACCCATGGTAGACCTTGCTTGTTGGTTTTGGTGAGAATTTTTGGTGCTTGGCCTCGGACGGCTAGACCGTATAGTGTACGGGATGAGGTGTAGCAGTCGGCACATCCGGCGGACCATGCTGATGTGAGGAGGGCGGCGTTGATGATGGATGGGAGAGCGTTGATACCGGCGTTCTAGGAGGAGGGGTATCAGCATGAGTTGGTTAAAGGGGTGTGTGGAAGATCGTACCTGGATGGCAATCACAAACGGACTCTTAGCTGCTGTGGAGCTGAGGTTCAATGAAGGGTCGCTTGGGGAGACTAGCATTCCAATCTTTTTTGCCTGTTAGCATTTTCCGTTAGTATGGATGATTTGTACTTACGAGTAAGGCACTGGAGATGTAAACTATGATGAGATTTCGTCAGCAAATACACATAAATTCCTTCGTGGAAACTCTTCACTTACACAAGACAAGTCGAATCCAGACACTCTTAATTGCACGAGGTACAGTTTTGCGTGGCTGCGTTGGTCAGTTAAGAACACAAGGAAGTTGAAAAGCACGCTTACATTCGCTGTTTCAGCTGCAGCAATAGCGGTGATCTCACTACCAATGAATGCGAAGGCAGCGCTTATCAACACTGTGGAAAGCTAAATCAATATGGGATATACTTAGAGTTAACGTCAACCAGTACGTACCACTGAAGAAACCCAGGAAGCGTCCTTTTGCCCCACCTAGAGATGAATCGTTAGATTATACCCTACATGAGTTCATACCAGATGCTCACCTATGCCTTTGTATTGCACAAAGCCACCTGTTTCGTTCCAGAAACGGAACCCAATGCTTTGATGATTGGGTCCACCACCAGCGGTGACGACGATACTGACGAGAATCAACCCGACGATAGTGATGACCTATATTGTCAGCATGATTCAACTGCCGATTGATTTGAGCCTACTTTGATCGAACAGAACCAGAATTCCGTCTCACCGAAAACCCGCGTTCCAGCGAAGTTGATAGTCCACTATCAATGACGTTAGTAGAGCAATCACCGTACATGGGGTTCATCGTACTTACGACAATGATGAGCATTAGACCAACCCACATTGCGTTGTTGCAGATTCCGGTAGTGCACGTAGAACCAACGTCACCAGCTGGCGTCCAGTATGAAATAAGAACGGCGGCTGCAGATATCTCTGCGGGAAGAACGACTGCGCATTATTAGAGAATGAATGGTACTGGAGATCGGAAATTGACATACTGATGTAACTGTTGCAAGTTTCTATTAGCTTTTTGTATCACAAGGAAGAATTCAAGGCAGGAAGGACGTACTTGTACCAAAACAGAACACCCATGGCAAAACCCAGTTCAGGGGAGACGAAACGACCAGCAAGCGCGAATTGACCACCGGGAAGCGGAAACTGGGAGACCATCTCGCCCAAAGCGACCTGCAAATCTAATCAGCCCACAGGTATGAATTCTTGAACCGTCTAGTCGTACCATCACGGAGTATAAAAGTGAAGCCATAACACAGTAACCAATTAGTAATCCAGCCGGACCACCATTTTCGAGGTCGCTTGCAGTTCCTAAGAAAAGACCGGTACCCTGTGGAAGGACATTGTTAGTACTATTCGAGGAATAGATCCCATGTCAACTCACAATGACACCACCGATAGCAATCATCTGCCTAGTTGAGAATATGAGTGCTCTGTAGATTTTGCGTATCTCATGAAGACCTACAAATGACGCGGCTACATACGAAGATGAAAGGTTAGCAGAGATTCACATTCCCAAACGCCAGGACTCCGCAACAAACCTTAAGATCACGATGCATAGTGTTGCTTGAGACGGCCAGAGCCCCGGATTCAGCATCATCTGCCGTTCCATGGCCAAAGTTCACTTCGTTCGTGGCATCATCGCCGTGGACTTTCTTCTCACTCGAAGACTGTTCCGAATTAGCAATGAAAGAATTACGGTAACTTCCAACGGAATTCCCATACCCCTCGAAATGACATATTGCCCGTCGTGTTTGGCAAGCAAGGGCTGGGTGTGGATGGCACCTGTGAATTCCAATTGAAGTAATGCTAAGCAGTAAAAGAGGTCACCCAGTAACAAGTACCAAACCAACAACCGGGCGCCATTGTTAAATATATATATCTCGGCTATTCTATGGAAGACGATCATTGCACTGGAGAAAGCCATCATAATCGTTATCTAGCGTAGCTCGCTGGTTACATTAAGGGAACACGTACTGTACCTGAAAGGATGGGATACGGATGGGAAGATAAGCTTTCCAAGAAGATAACAGGGACGGAGTGGGGACGGAACTCAGGGACTGCCCTAACAATAAAGCGGCGAGGAACTAATCGGCGTATGTCGGCCTCTTAGCCGACAACTAACGACCAGATACCCAGCTTGTGATATCGGATCATTCACCGTGATTGACACTTTATCACCCCCCTCTCCCGCTGAAGCTAATACACGAATTCTCGTCGACTCTTCGCAAAGCTTGAGATTTACTATATTCAGAATGGTCGGAAATTCCAAAGTCCGTGAGCTAAAGCCAGGAGTGTATGGACCACTACCTACATTTTTCGACGATAGGCAGGAACTCGATCTCGTTAGCTACAAGCGACATCTCCTGAGTGAGTTCATGCCCCTGTAACCTATATAATCTCGACTGATGAATGAACTTCGAAAGATTTGGCAAGCAAGGGTATAGGTAAGATGAATCTTCAGAGATATTGAAGACATTGCTCATTCAAAATAGTACCGGTGTGTATGGGCTCCTTAGGAGAAGCTGTTCATTTGGTGAGTCGTTCCAGTCCGTACCGGAACTGGTAATTTAACGATAGTCTCAGTCCCTCGAAGAGAGAACTACCATAATTCGTTTTATTCGCAAAACTCTGGACGATGAAGGCCTCCAAGCTACGCCGATAGTAGCCGGAGTTGGCGGTGCAAGTACCAGAGAGACAATCGAACTATCTCGTGCAGCAGCAGATGCCGGAGCGTAAGATCCAAGAAGCTGAAGGTGAAAAAACAGAGCTAACACCCGTCAGTGATGCCGGTATGGTTATTCTTCCCGCATACTATGCTGCCAGTCTCAACGCGGACCAAGATCAGGTCATCCAGTATTATGTCGATATCTGTGAAGCATCGCCAGTCTGTAGTTCTGAGCATTTGACGGTGTGGCCGCTGATTTGCGGAACCAGATACCACTGTTACTTTATAACTTCCCTGCCAATGCGGCGGGCCAAGACATGTCCTCCGCAGTGATCGAGGCAGTGATGAAAAAAGCGCCAAATCTTTGCGGTGTAAAACTCACGTGAGTTGGCTACCGGCCTGACTCCGAGCAAGCAGTCACTAATTGATGCAGGTGTGGTGGAAGTATTGGAAAGTTGATACGCCTGAATGCAACGCTCAATGATGATCCGACGATAAACAGCTCCCGACCGTATCCATTTCTACTTCTTGACGGTCTGATAGCCGATTTGACTCCATGGGTATCCTCTGGGGGCCATGGGACCGTAAGTGGCATACCAAACTTTGCGCCTCGAGCCACCATGAAGCTGTGGAGACTTCTGAGCAATCCAACCCCTTCAAAAGGTGACCGGACGGAGGCTGCGAGGCTCCAAGCAATATTATCCAAGGCAGATGTTGAGGCAGTTCCAGCCGGAATACGTGGCATGAGTGAGTCCTTACCAAAGACATTAATGAGAAATTCTCCATTAACAAGCCTGTCATAGAATATGTCCTGAATAAAGTGCATGGCTATGGTGCAGCACCTAGACGACCATTACTTCCTCTGAAAGAAGCGGAAGGTGAGGTGTTCATGAATGCGTTGAAGGATGTTCTCGAGCTCGAAGCAGAGTTAGTAAGATTAGAATCATGAAAATGCATACATTTCCGGTATCTTTCGAACTGCCCAAGGTGATAATCGTATGGTTAGGATAGATGCGATTTGTTCGAGCGAGCGTTTCCGCGAGTACTCCCCATGAGAGAATGCGGAGAATGGTCGATTATACCAATGTAATGCGAATTCATCGATGAAATCTGAAGATAAGTATATTCGACCAAGCAATTTCAGCCAATCGAGCTGATATCATTTTGAGGTGTTTGTTTCTGTAGCGAGCTGAATAGAACACAGGGAGAGGAAGTGTGAAGAGGCTCGTGCGCATTGTGGCTGGTGAGCTGCCGCCACGCTTGAAATGAACCGAGAACAGAATAAATTTTGTCGACAGTCGCGAATTTTCTTTCTTGGTGGGTGACACAACATTGCTGTCGCATATGTCGCACATTAGTGCATGTCTTGACGACACGAAACCAATTCTTGTGCTTAATTGTTCGACGCCCGGTCGACGCCCGAGTGGACGCACAGAGAAGTATATCTTTGGCTTGGCCTACGGAATCTATTCGAGTTCGAGCATGTCACAGCAGAAGGATGTGGGTACAACCCACGCAATGACCCCACCCCCAACGACGCATAATGAGCAACGCCAAGAGCAGAGCCGTATCCGGTTTTTGAATAAGACCATTTAAGCTTCTGGAATGACTCCCATCTGGAACTTCTTGCATCGATCTCCCTGTTTGTCATCTTTCCATTCTTGGCAGATCATCTTCAATCTCGACCACCAACAACTGCAAAATGGACGACTTTGCGGAGCTGGGAATGGAGGCTGTGGATGCGGTGGTTGATAAACATTTCCACAAACTTCCTGACAAGGCTCTGCATTCAGATACCTACCACCCGAGAAATATTGCGCGGTCATTCTCGAAGAGGAGACATCATTCATCTAGGAGGAGCGATAACAGCGAGAGTGATGAGGAAGACATAAATGAAAGTAGACATAGCGACAACGGGCCAAGAATGAGGCAAGAAAATGATAATTCTGCTCCTAGGAGAGATAGATTTGTCAGCTGGGAGGACGATCCGTATACACGAAGATCAAGCTCCCCCAAACGATATAGTCAAGAATATGGACAAGGCGCCTACAGCACTTCGAGTCGTCCATTACAAAGCAGGAGCTTTGAGTCAATCCCCAGGACTGATCCCATTCCACCTCGTCAATACACGCGTGGAGATCCAGTATCGCCTGATTGGAATCCACCTTCTCAGAGCGGTCCACGACCACGAAACGTTCCAGCTGCTGCAGTGTACGCCGATAGTCGCATGCAACGGAGGAACGGCAATCCACCTCCACAAGATGATAGAGACCGAGACCGAGACCGGCTACGGAAAAGCACAGATCAAGGATCGAAACCACCAAGAAGCACTACCAAATCTGCGCCCGAGTCCAAAAAGTCGCTTCTTGGCGATCGCGGCTTTCAAGGTGGTGCACTCGGCGCAATACTTGGTGGACTTGCAGCACATGAGTTAGCAGAGGACGATCGCCAGCACAACAGCAGTGATAAGCTTACTATCGCAGTGCTGGGAGCGCTTGCTGGAGCTGTGGCGGGGAAGTCGATGGGTGATAGGTTTGAGACGGAGAACAAAAGTATGTCGGCACGGAGGCAGAGAGGAGGGGATACTTATGATAAGGAATATAAGGAAGATGGTCCTTACAGATAACAACTAGTATTGTGGTCGCGTTTACTCGGCAGTCAGGGAGTTTGGCGCATGGGTGATAGTGCAGGATGCGGACAAATGGGTCATGGTAACCAGACCAGGAAATGGAAAATCTTATGATTGATACTCCCCAGCGTATTAAGTATCACTACTATCTGTACGATGCCAGAAAATGTCGGTTCTTGCTTTCATTGATGATTTTCCTATCTTTTTCCACACGATGCTTCATTCCACAATTGTGCTTTGTTTTTTCCTTCCTCTTTTTTGGGGGTATCTGTCTGGGCAACCATGTCACCATCACGTCTGTGGCCAATCTCGACAATTGCAAAGTACTCAGAACTATTCATTTTTCTTCTCAGTCGTGGCAATCTCGCATCAATTGTTATTCATAACTTCGGCTTAACTTAACTATCTCTCCCTCTTCGCTTCCGTATTGACATGCTTCTGTTCTCGGTCTTAAATTCCTCGACCTGGCATCACAGCCCAGTCTTGATTACTCTACAAAGTTGGGATGACGGCTTTCCTTGCGTTGATGGTAACAAAAGGCGAGGCCGATGATGCTTCAAATTGAATAACTGTGGATTCCATGGTAATATTAGCGATACGTCAAGAAATTTTCAAGCTTCAACATTTCGTGCTAAGCAGGAAAGACGTCCGCTAGTCAAGTATCATCCGTGTGTGCATCCGTTCACACACAAGCCTTCGTTATCAATGCAGTCTCCCAATGTCCCTTTTTTGAACAGAATACTCCAGTCAATTAATCCATTCTACACTAACCAACACTGCTTTTAATGCCACCTACCAAGCCATAATATCCTAGACTTCGCTAGTTCCTTATTTCCAAAACAATATTCGCAACGAAAGGATACTCCACCAATAGTCAACAAACTCTTATCCTATCCACTAAAAACCTACGCATACCCCGCCTCACAACCATCCAGCCGTCTACAGCGTTCTCCCACTCAAATCCGTACAAACCCCGCGATTCCACCATATCTCCTTCGTGGAAAACTGCGTAACCAGCCTACAAAACTGATCCCGCTTCGCCTGCAACAGCAACCTGTCTTTCCCGCTCTCGACCTCATACAGCGGTCATCCCGGCATCGCCAACACGCATGCGTCTATACTTGGCGCGTTCACAAACCAGCTGATGGTCCGAGAAAGAGCTGCTTACGCATCTAGGTTTGGTTTGTGGAGGACGTCGAAGGGATATATTAGGTATTGGATGGGGACCTGGAGATAGAGGTGTAAGTTTGTGTTGAGTCCAACACGAGGGGTGGATATGGAAAGAGGAGTAAGTATTGTACCTTAATACGAGGTGCAATTTCGTACTTCAAGCGATATTCCCAGATTGGATCATTCTCTTCAGCTAGCTCCTCTTCACTAGCTAGATCAGTTGATTAGCAATCGCAATCACACATCATTATCAAATACAAAGACAACTCACCAGCTCCCAAGGATTCCAACTCGAATTCCGGATTATTTTCCTCCTCAGGACATTCATCCATAGACGTATTTTGTTCCACAGCATCCGTCTGCGGAGGATCTACGGGTTCCCCTACTTCTTCCTCCAAGAACTTTAATTTGCACTCCATCTTCAACTCGAGCGAGGCATGGATATCATCTTCTTCATTTTCCTGCGACGATCCGACGAGTCGGGATTCAGGAAGGGTTATTGCTCATGGAGTTGATTGGCCGAGTTGTACCATGCATCTCCGCATGATATACAAGAAAGATAAGTCTCTACTCCGCCTTCTTTTTCTCCACTGTTGGAGCTATGTAAGCGTAAATCGCGCTCACCAGCTGTTTGTACTACTTAACCCCGCATTATCTCAGAATATCGAATATTCCCATGATACAATACTTACCCCTCAGAGCCTATGTTACCCTTCCTCTCTTTATCCCTCACATCACTCACCTACCTATAGAATCACTAATTTACAATCTACTCTTCTTTCTTCTTCCTTCTCTTCTCTTCTCTCTTTTCTAGGTACCTTATTAGATCTATCCCACGTAAATACTGCACTACCACCTTTCACTCTTACTCCTACTACACATCCAACTTCCTCTCTCCTCTCCTCTTCCTTCGTACAATAAATCACAAACTAACAATCAATCAATATATCATTTATTCTTTCTTCTATATAGGTATTTTTCCTTTTATCTAGGTATTCTTTCTCTCTCTCTCAATTTCTTTCCCCTTGCTTCCGTCTTTTTCAGACTTCTTTCTATTCCAGTCTCTTATATACATATATACTTACAACCAACTCCAATCTAATCCATTCCCCTTCTTCCCCCTCTTTCTCTCCCTCCCCCTTTTCCTCACAGAGCCCAACTGACCAAAATATCGTTCTCCCGATAAATAAATATATAAAACGCCCCTTCCCTGCCTTTCCCATGGGAAGTATTCTTTTTTCGAATCCGGCACTCGATGCACGGATAAAAACGAGCAACCAACTGACTCTGACTCTATGTATGTACAGTAGCTTGCGAGGGTGTGGTATTGAATCCAAAGGCCCGTCTTCCGTCTTTTGCTTTCTTTCTTCCCTCAATCATGTATGCCAAAATTTTTGATCGAGAAAAGTAAAATATATGCATGCATGCACCAGCAAATCCATATCCAGCGAGATTTGTGTTGCATAACTCCCGCCGATTCCCCCCTCCCCAAAAAGTCATCCCCACCTTACCACGAAAACCCTTCCTCACGGCACAAACCTCAAAACCA
The DNA here is from genome assembly GCA_002946415.1 of Rutstroemia sp. NJR-2017a BVV2. NCBI lineage: Eukaryota > Fungi > Ascomycota > Leotiomycetes > Helotiales > Rutstroemiaceae > Rutstroemia > Rutstroemia sp. NJR-2017a BVV2. The sequence goes on along the minus strand of NJPS01000024.1, from coordinate 396,661 downwards.
CCACATTCTCTCTCTCCTCCTCCTGCTCATCCTCTGCAATCCACCTATGATCCCCCCTCCTCTTCAAATAAACCAAATCCACCACCCCCTCCGCCCTCCTCCTCCCCCCAACCACCTCCCACGCCCTCTTCAACCCTGTATAACTCAACCCGTCCCTCAGCGCCCCATACACAAAACTCATCCGCACGTCCTCCTTCCCACTCGCCCAATTATCCGCATCCCCTAAATCGAACGTGCCCTCCGTCTTCCCCATATCCCAATGAATACCCTTCGGGTACTCCGCCAGGGAATACCCATTCGCAAGCACAAACTTCGATGCGCCTTTGCCGTCGAAGCCGAAACGCTGGAATACGCAGGCTTCACCGCAGGCGTCGGCAATTAGGTGGGAGATTTCGGGCGAGGCGTGGTGCCAGGATTTGTAGTGGTGGAGGGAGAGGGGCTGGTGTCCGGCTTCGTAGAAACCGGAGGGGTCGCCCCATTCGTCGAGTTGGTTCAGCCGGGGGAGATTGTTGAGGGTGATGTCGGTGTGGTTTTTGATGCAGTGGTACAGGAGTCGGTCGCCTTGGAAGCCTTGTTCGGTGTACAGGCCGGTTTCGGGGTCGACGTCCAGACAGGGGAGGTTGATTAGGGTGCGGGCGAGAGGGGGGGTGAGAAATACACCGGCGCCGCCGTAGGCCTGGGGGTGTTAGCCGGGTGGAATCTTTTGGTACTGGGAGATATAATGGAAGGCTTACCATGGGTACACGATCATGCATAATGAAATCCACACGTTCTGTTAAAGTACCGATGTAGTATTCTTTTCTGTGATCATATTTATGCAACTCATGCATCAACGAGTCCAAATTCGGGAAAAATGTATCGTCATCAATCAACGCTAAATATTTCCTACTAGCTCTGGTAGGGTGACTGTAAAGAATCGGCACCAAATCAACATATCTTCCCGGCATATCGAGCGACGGATCGGACTGCAGGACCGTTGCCGCAATTCCAAGCCCAGCCAACAAGTTCTGAGCCGCGACGATTTGCTCGACTGTGGTTTCGTGCAATTGTAGGACAAGTCCGGCTCCGTTTGATGAGCCATTTCCGTTTGTGAGCCAGCGTACCCATTCCTTGACCGGACCTTCATTTTCATCGCTGAATCGTTTGTAAGTAGTGGAAACACCAAACAACAACTCCGAAGCATCAATTTCTTCTGGTCGTGGCGATTTCGTTACATGGATCTCCAATGGCTCGAGATTGTCTGCTGGCAGACGGTCAGTTTCTTCGAGGTCGATGGCCTTGTAACCTTTCGGGAATAGTTCTTGGCTCGTATTCGTCATTGAAAGTCTATCTTTCGCATCGGAAATATATCGTATCGTTCTCGTCATATAATGAATCTTCAACTCGGCATTGTTCTTTTTCAGGAGATTGCGCAGATATTCAGCATCGTCGGCGTCGGAAATGTGTTCCAAGTGGATCTTTTCTGGTGTCGAAGCTGCTGGCTTTGAAGCTTCCAGTGGTTCTTGAGCCAACTGTTTCTCTGATTTGCCATGGTTTTCATGCGGTGTTTCTCGATATGCAGTCTTGAATGTTTCCGAGAAGCTCTCGTGGTAGTAAGACAAAAGGATGAAAAATAGTACTGTCGCGATTGCTAAACATCGATGCATTGGTAGTGCCCGAGGCATGGTTTTGGTGGTTGGGGGCTAAAATAGCGACACCGGCTCCAGCCTGTTCCCGCTGGCTTTGCTTCCCCTTTTCCTTTTGCTGATTCGCGCCCGCAATTTTCTGTACGTATATAACCAAAATGGCGTAAGGATAGGAGGGTTGCAGTGTACGGTAATACAAATGCAGCTTATGGATAATACAAAAACAAGCGAAGGCAGTTAAAAGGAGGGTGGAAAGGAAAAGAAAATGTAAGGAAAGAAGAGAACGGGCCAAAAGGGACACGATTCTACAATTATGGAACAAATTCAAAAGGTCTTAACTTTACAATTAGAATGAGGGCAACGGTAATTGAAGTAGAGGAAAAAAAGGAGAAACGTGGGGAGTGGATGACGACGCACTGGTTGTTTTGGTATTTAGTGTACGAGGTATCAGGAGAACAAGGCGAGGATTAAACGGCGACGGGTAGGAAAGAAAATAAATTATCTGCAGTTTTACACTCTGTTTCTTAATGATTCATCTTGATTGTTTCCCTCTCTAAGATACCTGACAAGGTTGGCAGATATGAAAAGATATGAATAGATTGCTTTGAAGTAGATATCGCCGCGGATAACATAGGGGCCAACACTCACAACGTGGGGCTGACCAGATCGTTGTGCGGGTCCTGGGGATTACAGAATTGATTGAGTTGAAATGATAGGTAGATATCAAGAACCGACGGTTGGGATCAACCAAGGAAACGCTTTTGCAGATGGAGTCCGAAAGTTGCCTGCAGTCGGTGCTCCACCAGAAACAGGAACATACGTACGGGTTGATCTGATTGATTCAGGGGCGAATTGGACTCGACGACATTAGGCGACACTATAATCGGCGTATGCATAATCTTATCTTCTGATACTGCTTCAAACGTCAATCGTCCAGAGCAGTCGTTCAAATAAGCGCAACCAGTAGCCACAGACTTTTGATTGACATTAACAGCAAGAAGTAATACTGCTCATCGGCCTGGTCCGGATAGCTGAAATCCGATCTACTTGCACTATCCACCAGGGTTATCCTTCGATAACTGAGGACAAAAAGCCGCGCATTCGCCAAGGTCGACGTCTGATGTTGTAAGAGCTACTAAATGCTTAATTTGATCAAGCATCGATCCTAGTTGATGTCTCAAGGTAGCATTTCCGTAACAGGTAATTAGTATATATCTTCTAATTGTGCTCTGGCCGAAGTTCGGTATTCATGTTTCATGATTATCGGGCGAGTTCTGTCCCTTCAGCGTACAATAAAAGATCACCACTTCTCGAGGATAAGTTAGCTGTCCAAGTAGACAGAAAGTGATGAGATGATCGAGCTCTATACGTCCCATGTTAAATTTCGGAGATTCCCCATATATCTTGCACCCCCACCACAAACACTTTAAGATTATGATTAGACTGATGACCATTCTGAACTGACAGCCAAAATCCAAGGACGAAGCTCAACGCGCTCAGCGCCCGTAAAACCTTTCTCTAAACAAGCGACGATCTTTCCTTCAGTCAAAGCACTATCACGACGATGACGTCAATACCCAGGGGAGTTGCCAGGTGCTGAAAGATATTGCGATTGTCAATCCGAGCGCGAGGAGCAGATGAAGATTGCTGAAACTTAGCGGAGAAAGACGCAGAGGAAGGCCTCGAGTGGCCGGAGGCCGAATAAAGATCTACAAAGTTTCGACGATCAAACAGTAGCGTTTGGCGTCTTCCCACCAGTGATTTTGTACTTGTACAGCCAGCACGGGTCTATGGATCCAACGAATGAGACGAGGGTTTTCCAACTTCAAAGCAGCCGGCAGTTCTAGCGTTGCAATCATTGAAGGCTTCCGAGTTACCTATATATTCCATAGCAGATAAGCAATGCCATTGAAGCCTGCTAACGTGAGCCCTACCAGGACCTAGTAACCATAAACCTACTTCAGAAGCATCCGACAGGGGTTAGGAGACAGACAAGCCCGGTACAACCACAATACCACACAGCAAACCACAGAACCAGAAGAATGATGTTCGATATAGATAACGCAGCATCCGGAACAAATAGAAAACTAGAGCAAAGTGAAATGGAAACAACTTAATATGGTACAGATACAGATCAGACTTGGGTTGAAGTAACAGCATAATTACAATGTACCCACAATCCGCGTACGCAAGTCTTTCAGGGCCGAAAAGGGTCAAGGATCGTGATGAGTGGTTGACGAGATACAGTAGATGTTGGCCCTATAAAAGTTCCATGTCGTCCAGATATTTACGTACATACAAGGCCATTCTAGTGGTTCGCGGGGACGGGCTTGTTAAAATGCATTGCAGCCCTCCGGTACTTCTTTGCAATCCTTTCGGCACCTAAGAATGTGGGAGATGCCGCTGACGCCCCTTATTTCAAGAAATAACCCCGCGCCGAGCCGTTTCGTTGACGGTAATCGGATTGTAGGCAAGTTCACCGCACTCTGAGGGGTAAAAACACGACCACGATTGCGACAACAATGCCCCGCGAGGCTTTCGCCAGGATTTGACGAGCACACCCCCAGTGATGTTTGACTAAAAATGAAGTGCTCAAGACTTTTATATTGTCATGCTAGGCGATTAACGAGTTAGCTCTTACTGTCAATGATAGCAGCATATATCACTCATGCAGCAAAAGGATGTGATTGAAGCAAACTGTGCAGAAGGAGTCAGAAGCCTTCCAAATGTTGAAACCCCACCATACCGAGCACGCAAGCTATTGCTTACTCACAGAATAGGAAAACCCCATGTTTAAGATACCAAACCTCGGATTTCAATATTTATCTCCCCTCTCTCCACCATGGCTTTTCTTCCGATAATAAATATTCATCGTCTGTTCTCCTCTCCTTCTCCAAATGGCATCCTCTATTCCTGCCGACGCGGCGCATGGTTCCGACAATGATCTCGAGAGTAGAACCTCCACCTCCACTTTTTCTGCAGATGATGCTACCCACTTTTCTTATCGCAACGGCGATTTGAACTGGTCCGGCGCAGGTGGTTCAGATGGACATAAATCTGGCGGAACGATCAAAGGCGAAGATGTGATATGTGTTACTGAGAATAAAGGTTCAGATGGAGCTGCCGGTTACACGATATTCAGCCTCGCTTCGATTGACACGACCGATGTTAAAAAACTCCCTCTCGAACTTCAAACGACGTCTGCGAGCAACCTCCCCAAGGAATGTCTCGACAACTATCTCTTCCACGGTCTTCCAACCTATCTTCGACCCGCGGAAGCTCAAATCTATATCTTGATCTCTACGTTGTCGGGAACGTGTCTGGCGCCGGACTTTTATGACGTCGTGTTGCGTCACATTCTCGAGGCCATCGGATTAACAGACTCAAGCTACACTTTGATTCGGACTAATAGCGCGCATTCGGTGCGGGAGTTCGCAAGCAAAGAATTACTGCAAGGTGCAAATGAGGGGAAGAAGCAATCTGTATTGATGCTAAGTGGTGATGGTGGGGTGGTGGATACATTAAACGGGCTTCTAGAAAGCGGAGAAAAGTCTCAGTGAGCTACCGTCCTCTTCCCTCGCTCTGCAGACTACATGCATCAAATTACTAACCCCCAAAACCCTAGATCCTACACCAAACCAACCCTCTCCCAACTCCCTCTCGGCACCGGCAACGCACTCTTCCACTCTCTGCACCGCCCCTCCCCCCTCCCTTCAATTTACATCCAAGGCCTCCGGACCCTCCTCCACGGCACCCCACGCCCCCTCCCCCTCTTCCGCGCGCGCTTCTCCCCCGGCTCCCGCACCATCACCAACGAAGGCCAAACCACGACGCCCCTCCCCCAGAACCTCGTCCACGGCGCCGTCGTCGCCAGTTACGGTCTGCACGCCACGCTCGTCGCCGACAGCGACACAGTCGAGTATCGCAAACACGGGGACAAGCGTTTCGGGCTCGTAGCTGGGGATTTGCTGTTTCCCAAAGATGGCGCCATGCCGCATAAATATAAAGCGAAGGTTACACTGTATAGAACTGATGGAGAGGAATATGTAGTCCCGAGAAGGGAACATGGATATGTGCTTTCGAGTTTAGTTAGTAATCTTGAGAAGACGTTTACGATTTCGCCGGCGAGTAGGCCGCTGGATGGGGAGTTGAGAGTGGTGCATTTTGGGGCGGCGAGTGGGAAGCAGACGATGAGGGTTATGGAGGAGGCGTATAAAGAGGGGGCGCATGTGGGGATGGAGTGGGAGGGGGAGGAGGAAGGGGGGATGGGGAAGGGAAAGGTGGGGTATGAGGCGGTGGAGAAGTTGAGGATTGATTTTGAGGAGGAGGGGGCGGATTGGAAGTGGAGGAGGTGTTGTGTGGATGGGTTGATTGTGGGGGTGGAAGAGGGGGGGTGGATGGAGGTGCAGAGGTTGAGGGGGGGTGAGACGTTGGATGTGGTTGTGGATTTATAGATGGGGGTGGGGGAAGGGGGTTTGTAGTTCTTGGATAGGTGTTGGATGGGGGTTGGAGGGTTACACTTTCTATGAGGGTTGGAGGGGCTGCTTTTTATGATTAACGACACATACAAATTTTCTCGTGTTGGCTATATATGAATGAGTATTTAGATGAGCGTTATTTCTCAGCAGCGTATGGCATAGCATAAAATCTATACATACATCTAATTTTCTCCTACTCATGAGCTCGAGGGATGAGGTGCACGGAAGGTGTCTGGTATGTCGTGAGGGTGCTCGAAAGATTTTGGAACTGGTCGGTTTGTTGGACAATCAGATACCAATATTTGAAAGCGGATTGCGTGAGAATGTTCATACTCGACGGCAATGGCATTATAGAGGATTTACTGCAGTTTATCATGATTTAAAACATGCAAATACGTTCTGGAAGAAATTTACTCACTGAATGCCTCTTCCGAAATTGTACTTGATACATCCAAAATATTCAAATTCTATATTTAACATCAAGAATTTCTGTGGCTGACTGTGTGAGGTGGTGCATGTGGCTTGGAAAAAGCACCGCCACACTGAAACTAAGGAAAACTTTCGTCAATTAGCTGGTACTCTACGAGTGCTACCATCATTCCATTATCTCGACTAATTTCACGTCAGCATGAGTCTTTAAGACAGAATTAGACGTAGTGGAATACTGCTGCTTTTCAGAGGTGATACCGCTATAGAGTAAAATGTCCTGGAGCAGATGGATGCCATCCGGGATCCAGGCTTCCTGGAGAAACTCAAGCCTGAATCCCTTTCTTCCGCACTTCATAGAATTTACTCGCCACATTAACCCGCATCAAGGCGGCCGTCATAGACCTGCACTGTGGGATATTTCTCATGGTTGTATACTATGGCTCCCCAAGAAGGAAAGCATGTACTTGCCAAAACCTCGAAACAACATACCTTCGGTCTTTGATCGGCCGGTCCTAGTCCTCGACCTCAAGGTCGAAGATCCGGAAAACGCATCCATCACGTTCCTGTTTTTGATAACACATAACAAGGAGAGCGCACTCCAAGGTTCGAAGCTCTGGACCGCCGAAACGGATGCTACGATGTATGCCATCAAGAAATTTGATGTCACAGCACCTGACTTTCGGAACGAAACTGCTCTCTATCTAGAAGGTCCTCAAAGGCCGATGCCGGATGAGAGACCACACTCCTTTGTCAATATCAGAAGAAAATACTCCATTCCATGGCAATATCTCAGATGTTATGACAGCCATCCGGATGCATTTCAGTACCGCTTAGACAAAGAATCGTTCCTCACACTCGCGGAGAAAGTTCCTGATTTCGAGTTCTCGCCGTCGTCGTGGATACCAACTCAGGCCTTATGGCCTAACTTTTACAAACAACACATAAAACATCAGTTCACGCTTGGGAGTCAAGCAGCAAAAGTAAAGTTGGCGATAGAAGATGAACGTCGAAGGGTGAGGGAGAACGCAACTGAAGAGCTTGAATTTAGCTCGTTTAGGCCTAGGAAGAGGAAGATCAACTCGCATGAGAGAACTCCTACCAAGTACGATAAGTGGATTTAGTCTACCAAAGATTCGGCACAGATGAGCTACCAGTTGTGTTCAGAGAATCCGTCACGTGGTGACCTATTTGGGGATTCGAGTGGAGGACGACAAGATGATGGTAGCGTCAAAGGGATGATGGATTTGCGGGCGGGGCGGGCAGGCCAGTGGCTTGGAAGGTCAGCGGCCTGATGTTGTTAAACATTATCGAGCTCATCGATGATTGGTTTCCTTACTCATTGTCTTATAATGTCGTTTTAATTTTACAACGGCGTGATTCCGGTGAGGCTGGTACGATGTCAAGTTACGAAATGTTAACAATTGTACGAAGACCTAGTGTAAGACAACAAGGTTGCGCAGATGACTTATGTACGAAGACAAGAAGGCTTTACGATAGCTCTCCTGTAAAAAGTACGAAGTACGGAGAAATGACAAGCCATATCTGTTAGTCAGATCATCTGGGGCGTGAGAACCCTTGCCGGGGATTATTTCGGAGTTGGTAAATTTCAGGGGCTTGCAGCCCTGTGCAGAGTGAGGTTGCGCCAGCATAGGCTCCACCAATGACGAATTCTGCAGGGCTGGAGATCCCCAACGCCCCATAAATATCTTCAAACAAGCTAATAAAATCCCGCAATTTCTTGGGGAAAGCCAGACGAACATCTTCTTCGCTCTTCACCAAACTTTACGTTTCGGGTGGATGAAAGACAAATATCTTTCCTCAGTTAAACCTCGAGACGGGATGGTCAATGATGATCTGAAAGCTGTGGGTATTTTTGACAAGCTTACCCAAGCCACAGAGTCTGGGGGCAGTGAATTGTGGACCGGGGGTTTGTCGGTTGGTGAACAACCCAGCGGTTACTTCGTATTCCTAGGAGGATTCGTACGCTGTAACACGAGCAGTGGCTGGGCCACAGAACTCCCTCGGCTGTGTTGTTGGTTGTACCTGTCCACAATTCTGACACAAGTGTTCAATATTAATAAGTCCACAACCACTCGATCCCCTCTCTTTCATCCATTCGCAAACAACTACTTTCTTTCTAGAACCAACAAGCGTTCCCAGTCTTTCTAGATATCTCTCTCTATCCAATCGTTCGCATTTGCATTTCCTACTCTCAATCATGCGTTCTTCAACAATCGCTTTCGCCCTCACCCTGGCAGCAGCCAGTCCCCTCAGCGTTCTCGCCGCCGGTGGTTCTTCCGCTACAGTCACCCACTCCACCGAAGCCATCGCATCCGTAGATTCCACTCTCGCAGACCACTCCACCATCCTGCCCATCACCGCCGTAGTCGGCACCAATGCTACGGCCACTAAACCAAGCAGTCTAACCTCCACTACAACGTATGCCTCTCCTTTATTTCCTTCTGCTCCCATCCCCTATACATACAATACAGCATACTCAGGCACGGCCGCTAGTTCCGCTTCTCTGTCGTCTGTCTCCGGTCAGCCAGGCGTGTATCCGAATGGTACTACTGTCACCACGGGTACGGCGACGGCCGCGAATGGAGGCACTTCCACTCTTACTTCGGTGACGGAGGTGCCTGGCGCGACGACTTCGAATTCGGCATCCAAGACGGGCCCCGCGCCAAGTGCTACTAAGTCGGCTTCGCTTGCGGCAGGCTCGTTGTCGTTGAATGGGAATGCGTTGGGAGCTGGAACGATGTTGCTTGCGGGTGTGGCGATGGTTTTTGGTATGCTTTAGATACGCTTGGAGGGTTGTAATTTGGGGTATTGTTGTATTTTGGGAAAGGTTAATGGGAGTTAATGGGATGGTCGAAATTCTGCATCAATGTTCGGTGGGAGCAGTTTTTCCATCACGGTTTTGCATACACTTTCTTTTCGTTTAGATACCAGAGTCATGTGACATAGTTATGGCTGCATTGACAGTTCAGTCATTGAATTATTATTTCTTTCCTTGGTGTCTTGCTATGGTGTGATAGATGAGGTGAATACCTGTTTGTGGGTGAGAATTCAAGTGCAAGTTCATCCTTAAGTTCTTTCCAGACATGCCTACTACGGGCTCCCGTCGGATCGAGGAGGGGAAGAAAACCAGACCCTTCAAGCTATCATTAAGGTTTCTTTTCACCCTATCTCCGCTCGCCTCAAAAAGCCCTTCTGCAAAGCAGTATCTCAGACTGCCGTCCTGAGGCCCACCCCATATCCACAACCCATCACCCCCAGAATATCATATCCCCTTCCAATATCCTATCCCCGATTACCTGCTCTATCTCCTTCACCTCCTTCTCAACTCCATCTGGAAACATTTCATCTTTCTTCTCTTCCACTCAACCTCCTTATATCCATTAATCATTCCCTACCCCAAACCCAACGTGCTTCATCACAGCGAGCAATTCCTCCGCAACTTCTGATCCGACAGAGCTCCACTATAGTGCCAGAACACCGAACTCCCGTACGGAAAAACCTCTGCAGTTTTCTAGCCGAGGGGTACGGTTTTCTAGGTTTCTGCAGAGGGTGAAAAAATGATATTGCGAGTTCATGGAACGCTTGTTCGTATTCTTTCGGGTCGCTGGAGGGGAACATTGTAAGGGGGGTAAAGGGGGCGATATCTTGAATTAGGTGATGGGTTTGGGCGCCATCTCTATCGCTTGGCTTGGGGCGACGGTCGTCAATGTCCCTTTGATCGCAGACAATGAAGTCAAAAATTTCCAGTCGTCCACGAAAGAAAATGACACAAATGACTCGGAACAATAAAATGGGTAACAATGAAAACTATTCTTTATTAATCGAACAACTAGGGATAATTCCTTACTAATTAATCAATCATCCACTATATAGCCAACCATACAGTGACCAGATCATATTATTTTTCCCAGCTCAAGGTGTTTACTGTAAGCATTTACAATTATGTCTGCGACACCAGCAAGTATTCCCTGCAACGACTCCGAGGTATCGCTTTCCAATATGCTCCAGCAAACAAGTCTTGAAGTTCGCCGAGCATCTACTAGTAGCAACTTCATCGAAGGTATGCCAGTCGAGATAATATTCAGCCTTTGCGACGTATTGCTAGTTCCTGACCTTGTATGTCTTGCACTTACATGTCCACGACTATACGAAATCTGCACAGAATATTATCGAGTTGAGCGCGCCCAGTCACATTTCCGTATTGGATTAAATAAGTCGAAAGATATAATCTTTCTCTACGATTTTTTTTGGTACTATTCAGCGAATCTGTATTATCATCGTCCCGAGAGCACTAAATCGAACGTTATGCCTTTCATTTAATGCACCCAGATATTTCGCCTCTTCCACATAATATGGGTGATGAATGGGATGCTGAAATGAATCGGCGGAAGGTGCAAGACCTGAGAATTGCCAGCTTTCTCACTCAATTTCCCGGGAGTTCTGAGTGGGATGACAAGTGGAGACCTGGGGGAACAGTAGTGTGTTAATCGCTAGTAGGCTTCAAATCTACCTACTCAATATTCTAGATATCTATAATATTAAAAAATCTATAAACAAGTTATAATAAATAATAAATACTACACTAAGCTAAAGTGAGATAGGCACGTGCCCCACAATATAACTGCAGAACAAAGACTAATTATCGAGATACCTCACTCATTGAGAACCAAACAGGACTCTAGACGACGCATGGACTGAGAGGAAGCTGCTACAAGGATCAAAACGCTGGCCAAGAAAAGAAATATCAAACCCGATAAGTAAGTCACATGAGAACGGAACGGAAATACTTTTTGAAGCTGAGGACGGAGGCATTACATTTACGCCTAGCGCCGGAAAATATGCTCGGGGAAACCAAAGCTCAGGGAAGCGCCAAGGACGGAACAAAGAATGGCCGAAGGCCTCGCGCTCTCTTATTTTCGAAGAAACTTCTTATTCTACCCTTCGGGTAACATAGCTTGCCTTCGGCTCACACGAAGCCTTCGAAATACATAGGAATTTAAGTAAGAAACGTTGGAATGAGCGGCTGGTGGGTGTTGAGTGGATGAAATCGATAAAGTTGATGGCATAGCGCACAGCCTTATTCAAGCGAACACATGATAATAGAAACAGCAGTTAGGATAAAGTGGACTGTGAACACTGAAAAGGATAGGTTATAGAAAGAAACAGCTTACATACAATTACATGTTGAAGAAGACGTAGGCCCGCTATAATATACGTCACGGTTTGGTAACTGGGCTGTTATTCAGGCTCAAGGAACCAGAAACACCGGCTTGCAACCTCCATAGCTTCAACAGGCGGAACGTGAGTCCGTAAACAGTCTTCCTAGACCTGTTCGTGAAGACGCAGCTACTACAAAAACCCAAAGTGTCTCATTACTCTAGATCGTACAACGGTAAGGCAAGGTGGTTACACGGCCCAAATAGCTGTCCGTGTAAAAAAGAAAGCATACACTAATAAGCAAAACACGTGAGGACAATACGCAAAGGAGAACCGGATCTACTATTGAAGGTCGACTTCAAGTACAGGACGGATTATATTTACAGCGAACTGGAAGAGAACAAAACGGATTAAATAAGGATTATATTTCCACCGATTTGTAAGAGACCACGCGAACTATGTTCGGAAAAGCGCCAAGGGCGGATCGAAGGATCGCCGAAAGCCGCCCCCTCTCTTCTTGTCGAAGAACCTTCTCTCTAAGCTTTCAGCTTATTTCGAAGGCAAATTTCGAAAGCACTATCTGAAATGCTCTTAAAGTCTTTGCTAAGTCATCGTTGTCTTGCGTGCTGATACCGGCTCCTCCCGGCAGTCTTTCGACCTTTACGGACTCCATAAGGTCATCTACGAATTTCTCAGCAATTTTGTAAGAGGAGCGGATTCCCCTTGGAGGCTTTGGCTGGAAATCGAAGAGGTTCGTTCTAGGTATAGTCGATTACAAAATCGGCTTCTACTCCGCACTCGCTAGAAGTTTCTGAGCCCCACCTATCAAGAAGTGGCTGACCTCATTATCATACGACCAGCAAGCGCGAAGCACATCACAACGCCTATAAATAAACTTCAACTTTCTAGACTATTATAAGCTTAGTATATAGATATCATCTCCCCCAATCCCCTCTATATCATAGTTATATAAATATATTAACTTAGAGAAGAATAATTCGAATATACAAGCGAAAGAAAAATAAGTCAGAAACATTAACTGTGAATGAGCAGCGCTACAAAGTAACTACTATATTCCATTTGACTCTTGTAAACTTTTAAGCATAATAGAATAATGGTTTACACATGCTTTCGTGGTTGGATGTTCGGAGCCTAATGATAAGTTATAGCCAGTACATGCTCTTTGGTAAAGTAGCGATGCTTCTTTATACTCTTGTTTCTTTTGAAGTAGATAAGCAAGACAGTAAACACTCGTAAGCGTGGAAGGGTGCGTCTTGCCGAGTACCTCTTCCTTTATCACGAGCGTCTGGCGGTTCATAGCCTCTGCATCGGTGTATTTGCCCTGGCTGTCGAGCACAAGAGCGAGGTTGCCCATAGTCGTGAGCGTATCAGGGTGCATCTTGCCGAGCACCTCTTCGCTTATCTCGAGCGTCTGGCGGTTCATAGCCTCTGCGTCGGCGTATTTGCCCTGCTTGTTGAGCACAACAGCGAGGTTGCTCATAGTCGTAAGTGTATTAGGGTGCATCTTGCCGAGTACCTCTTCCCTTATCTCGAGCATCTGGCGGTTCATAGCCTCTGCGTCGGCGTATTTGCCCTGCTTGTTGAGCACAACAGCGAGGTTGCTCATAGTCGTGAGCGTATCAGGGTGCGTCTTGCCGAGCACCTCTTCATTTATCTCGAGCGTCTGGCGGTTCATAGCCTCCGCATCGGTGTATTTGCCCTGCTTGTTGAGTACAAGAGCGAGATTGTTCATAGTCGCGAGTGTATCAGGGTGTACCTTGCCGAGCACCTCTTCGGTTATCTCGAGCATCTGGCGGTTCATAGCCTCCGCATCGGCGTACTTGCCCTGATTGTCGAGCACAAGAGCGAGGTCGCTCATAGTCGTGAGCGTGTCAGGGTGCGTCTTGGGCTGCATGGTCTCCCTGATCCTGATCACCTGCTCGAGCAGCTCCCTAGTTGCTTCATTCCTCCCAAGGTGTATTAAGCTTCTTGCTTGAAGGTCATATAGCGGCAAAAAATCTTCCGATGGCTTGTCAGGTTTCTGTCTAAGCTCAAGAAACATGTCTTGTAGCAATTGGCCAAGCCTATCATCTTGTCGCATATCCAGCAGAGCCCGACCACACTTGAGAAGAATTGAAGTGATAACTGTTTTCGATGCTAAGTCGAATGCCTTCTTGACCTTTAAGTCTAAGTAAGACAAGACATGAGGAAGGAGACGTCTCTCTTGTGTTTGCCACATACGAGTATTAGAGCGAGAAAACCCAAGAACACAGCCAGTTGCGATCCATGCCACACCTTGACGCTTTGAGTCCTGTCGATCCTTGGCCCAAGCGTGAGTCAGTGGGTGCATCGATAATCCCACGCAACTGTTCAAATCTTGTCGAGTGGCTAATGAAAGCGAGACAAGGAGAGCACTGGCCTCGGTGAGACGAAAATGGTCCCATTCATCTTCGTCTGGGACCATGAGTTCTGGCAACTGCAAGACGTGGTATCGAGAGAACTCATCGATACCTCTATCCTTATCTCTAGCCTGGGAGATCTCTCTACAACTCTTCCATGCCTCCTCGAAAATCTGAAAAGGAAGTACGCTAGAGTCAAGCATCGACAGAATCTCAAGTAAGCGAAGAGCATCGTGTGCAGACTCGGTTTGAGATTGTTCCAAGACATCTGCGGAGGCTTCGAAGGTTGCGTACACATCGCGATACCTCGACTGGGCTTGCTTAGGTCTGTATTTTAAGAGCCGTTGTCGCTGCCGTTGGTAGACTCCAGGGTACTGGTAGAGCTGGCAGTGGCCTTGACTGATATACGCTCCAGCTTGTATTAAAGCAAGCGTGTGTAACCCTAGGAGGCGGGCTACTTCTCGGGCTTGATTATCATATGCTAGCCACGATCCTGGAGCTAGCTCGGCTGCTTTGAGCAAGAGTTCTTTTGAGTCCTCTTCTTCTAGACCGCCAAGTGCTTCGAAAGCGTCTGTACTATACTGCTTGCATTCGGTAACACGAGATGTCATGAGAACAGCACCGTGATTACCTGGTGGAAAGTAGATTTGGTAGTCGAAGCCCGGGTCGTCGGCATTATCAAGGATAAGGAGCCAGCTTCGATACGTTGTCGCAAGAACTTGAAGTGCTTCGGGGACACTTTCAATTGAGCGCCCAAGTAGCTTTGCAACGGCAATAAAGTCATGCTCAGCGGTGGAAGGCTTGTCGACGTCGACCCAGAATATTCCCCAGAACCTATAGCATAAGCTAAAATACTTGTGAGTCTTCAAGGGCCGTCGGAAGGACGTACTTTTGCTTCATTAAGCTTGCAACTTGTAAGCATATCTCGCTCTTCCCTTGCCCGCCTAATCCCGTAATCACGAATCTTTTCTGGCATTGGGCCGTAGATATTGATTCGCTTTGCAAAGCCCTCTGGATTCGGGAAAGTAGATCACAACGCCCAGTGAATAGGCTATTAATAGCCCGAGGTACCATCCAGTGTACGTTTCCATGTATATTAGCGCCTGCACCAAACTCAAACATGTTAGCTAAATATAATTACAGCTCTCAATGAGTCGAGTCCTTATGGAACTTATAAACCTTACCTTTTAAATGTTCGCCAATCGCCTTTTCCAGCCGAATGAAGGCATTTTCTCTTCCCTCGCCATAAATCAACGGCATGTGCAGGTCGAAAATTCCCAATAAAGAATAGGCTTCGTCTTCTTTGCGCTTGGCTGTGCGTTTCGCTGCCCATAGCATCCGCTCTTCAATAGTCAATTCGATGAGAGGCTTCCCTTGAAATACTTTCACTGGAATCCCTGTGATCTCGTGAAGTAATAATTCTAGAGATTCCTTGTCGCCTAATCGTTCATCCTTCTTAGAGAAGAACTCGACTGACCGTGGGGCAATAAGCTCTTGAAGTGTCCAGGCTCGAGTGAACCATCTACTGTGCCGGAATTCTGGTTCCCACAAATACCGAGAGAATAACTCCTTTGTATCACTTCGTGTGGAGACGTCAGACAAGTAGACGTAACACTTGACCGCATTCTGATACCAACGGAACATCGAATTGATAGCTTCCGAAAGCTCTGTGTGATTAGATTTGTTGATACAACATGTGTCTACCCAGAAGTACTGTAGCCCATCTCTTGCTGCTTGCTCGCCGCAAAATCGAATCTTTGTATATCCAGTCTTATGTATGTAATTTCCTGCTTTAAAGTCGTCGAAGGTGACTTCTTCTGTATCCTTCCCCCAAGTATGAGACAGTATCGCGTATGGCGGAACATGTTCGGTGTAATCCTCGGTAAGGCTGAGGTTGCCGCTTTCAAGGTGCAGGAGACGCATTCTCATACCAGGATCGGCCAGATAGACTTTCAAATAGTAAGCAAAGGGAGCACAGAGGTCTATGCGCGACTGCCAGTGAATGAAGAGGAAACTTTCCGCGCATTAGGTATCAAGCGGTCGGTGTCAAATGTCATGACGAGGCTCGCGCTTATGTCGCCAATGGCGAGGCAATTACTAAGCAATGTATAACTCATTTAAACATTCACACGTGACCAAGCAAGTATCGAAAGTATTGATAGTGCGTTCAAAACGTAAAGTGGGGACTAGAGAGTTCTCTCTTGTATAATATACAGAGATAACAAACTATATGGGACTACCTTAGATCAGTTAGATTAATTGACTCGTGATGAATTTCACTCTGGGTAACGAGATGCTTGCTAATACTTGCAATATCATTAGCCAGCTAAGCGATACGTTTAGCAGCGACATATAATTTTACATAGATTACTCTAACCACACCAACACTGACCAGGATCCTTGATCGCTTAATCAGAGGAGGTATCAGCCTATATGTAATATAGCGTGCTCTGGCTATTATAATAACACTAAGAATAACTTTTTAGCATCATAATAAGACTCGGAAATATATATCTAACCGTTCTATAAGTTTAAAAAGCGAAAAGAGCTTAATAGTAGTATTACAGATCGAGGGGTTCTATTATTCTATAATAAGAGGCTCTCTATAATTCAGGTTGGCGGCGACGACGCGATCATAATTACCGGAATTAATAGGTCAGGAATGTTCGAGAAAGGTATATAATATAACAAAAATAAAGATATACAGAAATTTTAATACATTCGCAGGTTTGGAGCCGCTTGAATTCAAAGTACCTATGGTTTGTCTCGTAACAAGGTGCGTCTCGCTACACAGGGACCGACGTTACCTATCATCAACAGTCCAGCAGCCACCCAAACACTGGCACCCAATCCTCCAGCCCTTCATTGTGAGCTATTTCAATGAAATCAGCGACAGCTCTTCCTTTCTCGACAGCCTTACTCATCTTGCTACAAACTCTCCTATTCACTATCTTAGTATCCGAATATACCACCCTCGTTATCTTCCCACATCCGGTAACACACCCTGCTCCTACTGCCAGGCGGTTTTGGTCATCGAGCACTGCCTAGGTGAGATCTCCAGCTTTGTATCTCCGACGGTATGAGATTTATAGTAGGGTATGGCTCGCCGAGGGTTATGATACCGCCAGTTAGAAGAGGATGGCAATGATGATGGGGTGAGGCAATCTGGGGACTTGTTGAAGTTAACTTGTTGAAGGAACAGGGGTTCTCTCATAGGGTTTTAGGGGTTTAAAGTTTTGTCATGAGTTCAGGACTTGTGTGAGGAAGTAGAAAAGCATAGGGCTTATGGGCGGTAGCGGTTGGAGGAAGAATCAAGAAGTTGTGGATAGTAGATATTCGGAGGTAGATTTGAATTCGTGCTGTGTGGTGAAGATGCACGGTGAAGAAAGCGAATTTGAGGAGGCAGTAAGATAATTTAGATTTTTGAAAATATGGCTTTGCAAGAATGGACTTGGGGGTTGGATAAACTCAATATACACAGCATCTCCACTCCAGGTTGAGTAGACATAGGCTGGAGGTGGTGCTGGGCATTGTTCGAGTATCGTTCATATGTGAATGGCGAAGAGAAGATGGGGATGAGTGGACTTTTTTTATTATTCAGCTGCTAAAAATACAAGACATGAGAGTTTTGATATTTAAATGGTGAAGCTACGCATGGGAGATATACCGGATAAGAAATTAGGGCCTTTCCGGCACTCCACCTAGTTTCGCCTTGGCTCAAGTCAATTTAATGAGATTCAAGAGATTTCCGATCCCAAGGGAATGTAAGATTACTGACTTCGACGCAAATTACAATCTGGTTATCACATTCCCTGCCATTCCTGGTTTGCTGGAAAAGAAACCTCAACTTGGTTGGTTCCATTGCTCTCATCAAAATATTGATACCAATGTTTTTCTTCATCAGTCATAGCCTCCCAAGTGAGGGTTTCTGGGTTCAATACGCCAGTCATGATTGGCATGGTCTCCCAAGTGTATTCCTCTTGGTTCGAGAGGCTACTGCTAAACTGGCTGTCTCCAACCTGGAAATTCTCGATCTCTCCATATATCATACCTTCATCCGTATATATGGGCGCCGAATATGGCTGCGAGATTTGTGGGATTATCTCACTGTTACCACCAAGTCTGTCCCCTTGTTGAAGAATATGATTTTGAGAAGAGGCGTCATCTCTCCCCCAGCAGCTGTCAAAAAATTTTGCACGGAACAGTTTTGTAGCTTTTGTGCTATCTTCTGGTCTTTGCCCTGCACGAATCTCCCGTCGCTCCCGTACAGTGTGTCTTGCTTGTACGGTTTTCAATAGCTTGCTATAATCCCAACGGCCAAACGCGTAGTCTAATTTCTTATCACCGGTCTTGGCCTTATATTTTTGCGCGACGACCAAACCGAAGTGCGCCCAGAAGTAACGTGGAAGCGATACGATGAACTCATCACGAGTAAGTTCCCATAGAACGATGAGTTCCCTGAGAATGTCTTCAAAGTTGGTCATCAGGTAGTCATATTCAGAATGATGGTCTAAATCGCTCAGCGAACCGAGCGAAGAATTTAGCTTCGCCGACTTCTTGAAGCTTTCGGTTCCAACAATTTTGTGCCAGCCTGCACATGATTCTCTAAGTAATTCGCGCTTCAAATCTGTAGTATATGGCTGTTCTTTTAGTGCTTTTAAAGACGCGAAATACGCACTTGGGCTCGGGATGGTATCCATTGCTGCTAGGCTCCGACCATAAACAGGAAGAGCTAGGCTACTTGACGTTCTTAGGATGTTATACTAATTGAAAAAGCAAAGCTTTTATTCATAGAATATAGGACCAAAAGATGAGACCTGTGAATTATTCTTTGTGATTGATGGGGAAATCATGACCTTGATATCAAGCATATTGCGACAGACTTATCAATTTGGTGACTGTACTGTTCATACCATGTCTAAGTATTGTTAGAGGTGATTAAAGCGCAAAAATAAAGCTAAACTGTCATTCCAGCCCATTTTTATTTTGAGCACAAAGAAATGAACCAGAGCAGAACAACTATGAAACAACTCTAGTACACCAGGAATCTCGGTGAATACTAGGTGGATACATCTCATCGATGGATTGAAGCAATTAAGAGCTCCAAGACGCCTACACCATAAACAGCGACAAGTTTAGACACTGCGAGCATTACTTAGACACTCATATCGGAGTCATCTTGAGCAACAGGTGACCAGGTGACCCCGTTGCGGACGAAGAGTGATCCGGGAGTCGCTTATCGCTAGACATGCTACTACAAGGCGCATTGGAATCTTTGATTCGCGGAAAATTTGAATTTCTTACCCCTAGCCTCTAGACTACTACTGATTCCACGCGTATTGGCTTTTAGGAAGTTGGAGCTTGGGACGGTCTTGTGCTTTTCCCCACAGTCCCGTAGCTTGTATAAAGACAGTATACTGAGCTGAGGCTTTGGAACTCCAATTACTTCTCATATTCAGGTTCCCATGTTCAGGTATAAAGCTCGGCAAGAGCAGTATATCTGGATTAGTTCCTTTTAAGTTATTCATAAACCAAGAACCTGTATTGGCATACTTTGATGATTTCTATCTTTTTGGTAGCGTTCCCCGACCCGAAGGATAGTCCTTCTCTGATTCCACCTCCCGTAGCTCAAAACCCCATACTCGAAGGATAATCTATTCGCAAGTGACAGTCACCTTATGAAACTCAGACCTTAGACTTCCCAGGACTCAGCAAGTTATATTATTTTTATATATGAGTTTGACATACATTGTATTGTATTTATTTGAGACATAACACTAATGGGATAGACCTTCCTCTCGCTCTGGTCTCACCATCGCAAGGATTCTGGCACCAAAAGAAAAAGCGTTCCCAGATTGAATGGTTAGCAATTTGGTATACAAATTATTTAGAAAAAGTACCTCATGGAAGAATATCAGAAGCTAGGCTGATGAAAGAGAGACTAAGAAGAGATAGGCTCGAAAGGCAGACAACATACTAAATTCAGGCCTATATAGATATTTGAGCTCAGAGTTCTATTCCCTCCTGAATTTTTCTTGCCCTGTAATCAGCTGGCTCAGCCGCAAACACTCCATCGTCCTTCCGGTTGAAGTTTGAGATCATAATCCTCACCTGTGTGTTCAGCCCACTCCGAGAATTCCTGGTTGGATGGAGGAGTAATCAATTTGTTGGTCAATTGCTTGATCAAGATGATATTCCTATGGTTGATGGAAAAGGTGTTCCTGTACTTTTGATAGACCATGATTATAGGGAGGGCCATTAATTTGTTCATCAAGGTGATGTTCCTGTGTTTGACCGGAGATATTCCACGGTGGAAGGGTCGCGTCCCTAGTCGCATCCTGATCGGCAGAGTAGTGGAGTAACCCATGAGAGGGACCGTCGACAATTCGATCTCTTTGATTAGAAGGAATGTTGACTTGGCGTTGAGATATATTATCCGACGCCTTGCTCGGGAGACAAGTATCCTTGTCCTTTGGTTCTGGAATATCATAATCTAGAGGAGAGAAGTTAACAGGGTTTTCACAACTATAATAATATATCTTCTTCAGGATGTCTATATCCTCTATAGGAAGAGTACCAGACCAGCCTTTCCAAATATTGGACCAATGCTTGGAGTAATCCCAAAGACCAAATTTGTAATCTATTTTAGACTCCCGATGAAGATATTTATATTTCTGAGCCATAACAAGTCCGATATGTATCCAAAACCCGGGCGGGAATTTCGTTTTGAACTCATCATAAGTAATAAGCCAGACACCAATATGATGCTTTACCATAGCATCAAATTCAGATTTGATGAAATTAACAAATTCTTTATCAAATACATATTTGCTATGTGTATAAAGATTATGTGGCTGGTGCGGTCTCATACATCGAATCCATTGCTGATAATATTGCCGAATTGCCCGACGTCTCCAAAATCTATCTCTCATTAATTGAGCTTCATCTGATCTTTTGGGTTCATTCATTTTCAATTGTTAAAGGATACTGTATGTAAGTCAGTTTTAGATCCAAATCATCCAATACCACTTCACTCTATTTCAATTTCCGTCATATATATTGTTTATCATTTGTTTTCATCTTCTGAAAAGTATTGGATCGTCAGGTCTTTGTTCGTTCTTCAACTGAACATGAAAGAACAATTTCAGACACTTGAGCTTCTAATTGTTTTCTCCTTTGCTTCTAACATGTCTCAACTCGCCAGCAGGCAGTGTCGTCATATGCGTTCGAGGGCAAAACTGGTGCGCTAGCATCCCCCCCTCCCACGTTTTATACCTGTGGCAAACGACTGCAGAGCTGCGAACACTGTTAACTAAACCATCGGAAGTCATCAGTTCAACCGTCTCGGAATCATAAATCCTCAGCCGTTCTAACCGACTGCACGGTTACTCGCCAGGCTCCAGCGGTGTACTCTTCAGTCTCCAGCGATGTATTCTTCGGTAAACAGGAAAGTCCCTTGGCCATTATGAACGATGTTGAGATTCGTCCTTTCTGTTGCACGGTTGCACAGGCACAGCGGGTAAATATAGGCTTAAGGGATATCAATGTGAAGGTACTGAATGCTTGACTTGGTTGAACTGATCTACCTATTTACAGTGGTAAAGGACTGCTTATTTATACCTTATAGGCCTTGCCACAGTGTTGGCAACTGGCCTATATATGGGCCTATTCCTGAAGGCAATATTCCTTCCTTCAGGGCTAAGCCACTTCCTTTAGGCCTATCAGGCCTATATAGGCCCAATACGCCTCAACAGTTTCTACTCTAAGCTGGGAACACTGATCAGAGAATTAGCGTCAACTACCTTCACGGTGCGGCTAACCCTCCATTTATGCTTAGGTTCGGCCGATAGATGCCATTTTCTTTTTACTTCTGTTTGCACCAGAGTACTCAGCACTGTAACTCAAGAACACTACTGATTAGCCAGTTCAATGACGGCCACTAATCCTCACTGTTAGTTATATTACTAATTGCCATGAATTATTCTACGTGATGCAGCAGCCTCCTTGTACGATTAATACTTCTCTACTCTTCTTCGATCATTGTCATTGATTAACTACGGATCTATTACCTTTATACTCTCGTTTCTCCGTCCCGGATACGCTTGTCATTGTTTGATCATTTTTTCAGTCATCGTATTCGTTGCGTTCAAGGGGAATGATTGATCATGAAGTCTTCCTTTCTTGCTCCTTTCTCTTGTTTTTGTGTTTCATTATTACAGAACATGTTATCAGAAGTCAAATGGAATAATATATATAGATAGAGTAATGTATCTTATCATTTAAGAGAAGATCAAGTCCTCATGGATATTGAATAAGAGCCGTTGGTTGAATTAATTTATGAAACATTAATGGAATCTTAGTCATTAGAAGCTCTGGAAGTGTCTTGGTTGTATTTCCCTAGTTGATACTCTTCGAGCTTCCACGCGGTACGAGCTATAAATCCTACATAGTTTTCTAAGGGTTCTGGATTATAAGCTGCAGATAGCAACCTACTACCTTCCGAGCTTACCTCTCTATTCAAGTTAGGCTGCATAGAAGGTACCAAGCTGGCCTGACTCGCCAATTCGCTTGGCCATAGCATTGCGCCTTGGAAGCCTCCATATCCTGGTGGAGCTTGTAAAGGCATAGAGCCTCCTTGATGGAACAAAGCATCCATACTCTGAATTTCGACACTGGCACCACCTGAAGTCGGTATATCAAGTGATGATGCATGGTTTGGGGTACCCGGGCAGTAGTTCAAGGTTTCAGACGAAAGGCCTGTTCCAGGGTTACTTTCAGGATGATAGAGGGTCTCCAAGGGAACAGAAGCAACTGACTTATTTGAAGTAGGGATGTTCGGCTCTGTTGGAATCCCGTATCCCCCAGCTTCATATGCATCTTCGAAGAAGCAGGTCTGATCATTATCTGACCATCCTTCAGCGTCGCCTGCATCATTCGGTTTCTGTTGATAACCAGATTGATCCTGCACACTTCCGTAAGTATTGGCGACAGGTAGATCTGAATCTTCCCAGGCTGAGATATACTGCTGCCAGTGGGTATTATCATATATGTTGTTAGCTATACTGTTCTCTTGAGCCAGTCCAGCATTCTCGGCCTTTTCATGAAACATTCCGAAGAAGCTATCGTATATATCGCCTAGTACATCCTCTCTCGACTTTGATTTTACCTTCATTCTTTTTTTAATCATTCTCCCCCATTCAACCCTGAAGAATCTGGCAGAGAATTCCAGGGCTGGGGTACTCTTCTCATGAGTCAAGCTGGTCCATTTATCCAATAGCCTCTCGGCACAGGCATTGCTAAGTCCTCTTTGAAGGGTATATTCAGAAAATTGGAAGCGGTGGATATTTCGAGCACGAACCTCTGATTCCATACAACTAAGCAGGTTTTCCCTCACGAAATAGAGGCCGGGTGTTGCTATACCTGTAGGCATTGGAATACTTGGTAGTAAGAAGTGGGTCTACTTGAAATCGAGAACGTCTGTGAGTTGCAAAGACTAAAGGGCCTGGTAAGATATATTTGAATATCGATGGTGTCGGAACTTTTTGAGGATCCGTTTAGTGGAATATGCTGTTGGAACTTCTACAAACTTAAAGGGGGGATTGGCTATATTTATATAAGTTTAGGAGCAAGTGAATACTTTCTCGTCGTCGCAACAATTACCGAACAATTCCTAGAATTTGTTGTGCACATGAATGAAAAGCATCGGATTCAGCCAATGAAATTGCGGAAGCAGATGATGTTTGCGGTACAAATGCACTCAGATAGACTACGACAACGGAAGAGGTTGCCGACATAGAGGTTCATCTTCTTCCTCCGGATTGAAAGGCTCAACTAACCTGAACCAGTAAGGGACACACTTAATGTTGAATTCTAGGCTTCCTCGTCCACAGAAAACAATACCATCATTTTAGTACTAGCACAACCCGTAAATATTTCTGCTGAAGCCTACAGTACAGGTACACCCCTGGCGGCGAACATATCGAAGGTCCCTACTAATAATTTACACAACAGCCTGCGATATAACACAACAGTATCGTAGGTTTAAAATCCCGCCAATGATGAGCTCGCAAGTCGTGATTTTCTTCTCAATACCAACCTTTAGTTCTCACTGTGTCTTCCCGAATAGCTGCGTTATTTAATAATTGTGGATCAGATCTGGATCTATTCACGGGCGAATCAAGTCACCTTCATCTACAGTTCAAACCTTCATTCGCGGATCACGTTTCCAAGACTGGTCTGATTAGCATGATCATCACAGTCTGTTGATGGTGAAGAAACAATCATTGTTTGCCCCCTTTTTAAAACAAATAACTCAGGTTAATACTTCTTTCTGAGGTTCGTGTTTCTACTGAACGAGTGAGCAGCCCTCGTTCTCGCTACTTCTTTGTAGTCGTCGTTGTCATGCACAAGCCAATGTATTGGATAAAGAATTGATATAAAGGTGCTCGGCAATGACCTGGTATTCACTTGAATAGCCTTTCATGCGCTTAATCTAGAGCTTCCCGTCGGCGAAGCAGAATTTCTCCTCGTCACTGTAACAATTTGCTGGCTTGCGGTGGTCAACTATGCTCAAAGTATTGACCATTTACCTGGAGATATCAGTAGGACTGGTGGGGTATCGAAATTTCTTAACCTGTTAGCAATACTGCTTCGGCCCCTTTGCGATTTGTTGGTCGAGGGGTGTTCATAGCCGGATGCGTCGTCTCGGCATTCGATGATTTGCTTTTGATATGATCACAGAGATACTGGTTCGGAGGTTCGAGTGGTTCCAGTGGTTTCAGTACAATGTTCGTAATATACAGAAGACGGAAGGGCTTTCCCGGCCCATTTTCAAGAGTATTAACCGATCTTATTATACTGATCTGAAGGTGTAAGAATAGGGATAGGGCAGTATATATAAATCCATACTTGATTTTGGAGTTCCTACAAACAACTACCTAACAGCGAATTGAGCATCTTACCCAATGAAAAAAATAACGAGGGTAGTAGGTGTGACAAGAAGCCATATAGTATAGTGAGAGAGACGAGCTATTGAGAGTGTTCCAACAGCGTGGCATCTACTCGTCTTTTCAACGGCCATGGACCGTAGTAGTTATGAGAAGCAGTCAGACAGTCTTGTCAAAAAACGATTTATTGAGAATGTCTCAAGATTGTCGCTTCTACCTGTCTGAGTTGTCTCTCCAGCATTGTGAACAGAAGAATGAATATAATCCAGAAACTTGCGAGGATTTTCCATCGTTCGATAGTCTGCAGCATGCATAAGTGCTAGGCGATCCTCCATAGTTATTTTCTTCGAAGGTTTCTTCACGTCGCTTCATTTTGGGAAGTCCTCACTGACGATAGTTTTGAACTATACGAAATCATTGGAGGCATGAAATATGGATAGCCGTCCTCGGTGCTATATGAAGCACGAAGATGATCTGGTGCGGTATATGATAACACTCGTGCAATTTCCCATAGTTTAACATCCTCCATAGCAGTTGGGATATCATACGGCAAATTTTCAGTGGCTTCCGTCCAAGCACTCTCGATGTACCGCTTGAAGCTTGCTCTCTTAGCAGCGTAGTCACGCTGGGGTAATAAAACTTCGTATCGAGGCGCCAAGTCGCGAAAACGTATCAGCATTGGATTCTTTAGGTGGAGGAACTGGTAGATCCTGGTTAAGGTATTTGCGCACCTAGTCTGAAATGAAAAAGGCAAGCGGGGAATAGCGTCTTCCGGCCTAACCTCCCACAAGACTAACTCAGTATATAGAACAGGTAAATAATACTTGTCGAGAAATAGAAGTAGATCTATCTCCTCGACACTACCGCAACGTGCTTCTTCAATCTCAATCTCGCGTTCTTCTAAATCACGGCGAATCGATTCGATCGCCGCCTCATTTTCAAGTTTGTACGGCGGAATGTACGGATTTTCTTGCGACTGCAAGTGTCCGACGCCGCTGGAACTGGAATGTTTATTTTGACCGCTTATGCGATTCAGAGAACGAGGTTGAAAGCTGAATTAACTTCTGAGCTGGATAGAAGTACTGCTGTCGTCCTAACGCGCGGTAGCAGAGATAATCGCGTTGGTAATGATCCAGACTAATGCTATGGAAAACTTCCCGCGGTGTGCAGGTGGTTGGTAGTTTGATATTCAAGTTGAGCTGGTGATGGATCAATAAAACATATCTCAAAGGCGAAAGCTGCTCCTCTAATAGTCTTCTACCGCTCAGATACAAGGGTGCTACTTATTGTTTATTCTGTGAATGAACATGTTGCTGTTGACTGATTCTTTATTGAGCAATTCCACTCGCTGTTGTTCGGAGAATGCGTTGAATACCTAGCTGTGAATGTGAGAAAAGTTAGTGGACAGTTTGCCTACTAGATGCATGTTATCCAATCAAGTACTTCAAAGACGTCATATATCATAAACTAAGTGATTAGATGCAGCGAGAAGTCCGAAAGGGATGTTAGATATCCCACTCAGCTGCCCTCCCCCATGCATCATGCACGGTGCTCGATGTGCAACGGACTCACGGAATGGATATAAAGAACCCATTCTTCATATCCATTGGGTTGAAGTTTCTGTAAAGAGTATATAGGCTATCATGGAACTTGTGCGAATCATTCTGTGTTTGAAAGATGGTCATATTCTAGAGGTGATTGCATGAGATATAGGAAGTATGTGGTAACGAGTGTGAGGAAACCATGTGCTATAATGCTATTTTAAGGTTCCTGTAGCTTAGAGATATGGATGGCTTTTCTCCCGAAATAAAATGGATCTGATTCATGTTGAAGGTCAAGAATTCAGGCTTCAGGAGTCATTAGACAGAAGTCATCGCTGGTTCCGAGACTGTCATCTTGCAAGTCAACGTTATAGCATAAGCTTCAACGCGTAATTCCATTGGTAGTTCTTAAGTTCAAATGTAAAGGTAATCAATTAATAGTTTCTGACCCATCATTCGAAGTCAAAAGTAAATGCCATGTGTTCATCGAAAGCTTTGTCGTCAACATCAGCGGCAGGGGTATTAATCCAAGGTAAGAATTTCTCGCTGTTCTCCAAATCTCTGTAATCCATACCAACCGCAATCGCATAGCAGTCTTCTGAGGTTATCTGAAATGAGATCTTATCTTTCTTAACCAGTTCTTTCGTGGTAAAGTTGTCAATATCGGCGAAAATGAGCCATTTCGTCGCTTCAGTCATTTCTGGTAGGATGTTTTTCCTGTGATTCCTCCAAGCAATATTCCAGAACTCTTTTGCATCTATAGGAAACTGCCCTGTATATCTCGACCATTCAGGTGCTTTGCGTATGACTTGCAGCCTCTGCCAAGAAAGAGAAAGGTCACTTGTTCCAAATGACAATTTAGGACCACTAGGATTTGAAATCATATATTTCTCTGCTATCAACCGTGCAATGTACCGCCACCACATTATTCTGTCGACGAACTCGGCCATCGTAAGATCCAAGTCTATTATCGCTTTTTCCATCAATTCTAACATGGCTTCCTCGATATAGTCTCTCATTTCGTTCTTTTTCCGTGTTAATCTGTCCATGAGACAGATCTTGTGCCTCGATATATAGCTTTCAGCTTCATTCAGTAGCTCTTTACGCTTGATGATTGCTTGTTGATAACGGTTGCAGTCCTTGGTATATTTTAGTAACCCTGTTGACTCTCCGTTTCTAACCTCCTCGGACTGAAATTCTTGGGTTGGTGACATAACTGTTCGTGTATGAAGCTCAGAAGAAGTTCGGGTTCTCAGCCGGGCTCTCTACTCTCGTGGTTGTACTTTCTCAGTGAGCCCCTCAAACGAAAATAATTGACTGTGAATAATTAAAAAGGCTGAAAAATGAGATATGTAAGAAGTGTGACTCGTAGAGCACGAGCGGTACTTCAGGTCATTCTACATCAGAGAAACGTCTTTTATTTGACCACAGAAAAAAGATTCTGTTTAGGAGTAGTTCATCAAACAAAGAAACTTTTCGCGTATGATTCACTACAGAAAAGTGTTGGCAAGTCAATCACAGTGCTGTTTCCTGTATGTCTTGTTTTCCTTTGAATCAGCGTCCCTGCGTCACGTCACGAAGTATCAAAAATGCCTCAAGATGGCCTATAAATTGGCCTTCTTCGCTTTAGTTGCTATAGACATATCTGCAATCTTTATTTTTCACATTCAAGCAACTTTTCAATATTCGTTCAAGCAGGCCAAACAGTCAAGCAACTCCTCAATATTCGTTCAAGCAGTCCAAAATGCCTCCTCAGGTTCACATTCATCCTCGTGCTCCGGTCATCCGTACCTCACCCCGCAAAGTTATCAAGAGCGATCTTCCTCTACCTATCATCACCGAGCACTTCATCGTTCGCCCATACCGATCCTCTGATGTTGAGAAATACGAACAGTTTTTGAAGGAGACCTCGAAGTTGAATCCAGCAACTGTCAGCAAGAACGTGGAAAGTCTCAAGATCGAAATTAATGCACCAAAATACATTTCTCGAATCGTCCTGGCCGTTTTTGGTCGAAAAGACGACGGAACCGAGGACCCGGACAAATTTATCGGCGATATTGGGTTGAAATTCATGAAAAGCTGGCCTATGTTTACAAGCGCTTTTAACCCCGATATGAAAGAGAGTACATATTCTACTGAGCTCATACAAGCTTTTATGAAATTTTGGTGGAGCCTGCCAGAAGATCCGAGTCATCTCGCACCCCGTCCATCATACGAACCCACTGTAGAATTTGGCGCAGAGGAGCTTGTATTTGCTGATGTCGAGAATGTTAAAGACCAAAGAGCATTCGAAGATGCAGGTTTCCATGTCATTCATACCATGGAACTACCCCAGTCAAAAAAAAAACTTGGCTTGCGGCAACCCCGAAACATGTAGAAAATCCGGCAGAGGACCGTATCCAGCGGTGGAGTGCGCAACTCGCACATCTGATATGAAATATTCAGTTAGAGGGAGGTAATTACACGTTTAAGATGGTTTCTGGATAAACCTTATTCCTGAAAGGGGATTGAGTTAGAGCGTGATTTTACACACATATTCCTAAGTTAGCAAATTCAATTAAATGCGAGATTTTTAAAACCACCTTCAGAAGCATCAAGGAGAAAGTAGACAGTAACCTTCCAGAACAGTACCAAACATATGGTGGTGATAGTAACCGGCTGGATAAAACAAGAAAGTGAGCCTTCAGTGAAGCCCCGTCGTGCGAGAAATTAAGTATTGCTTGTGCTAGAAAACTAACAACGAAGAATGCTGCTTCCATGTGTGACGAATAGCTGACCGACAGTGTATGGAATGGTGCTGTACCTCTGCTCAATATCACTATGGTAGATTTGAACCCCTAAACTCCTGTCTTACTGTACGCGAGGTCACAGTCGTCGCTCTGTGTTTCTCGAACCCATTATTATCTTAGCGGGGCGGAGCCGGGGGCGGGGTCAGAACTCAGGAGTGGGATCGAAAAAGACTAGCCCACTTAGGCTGTGATGATTCTTCCTACCGAAAGACCGACCTTAGACTCCGCGTTTATGATATACAAATGACCAACTGCACCAAAAGGGACAGATCAGGATAAACGGATAATGTCCGCTCGAGTCGTCTGTGATCCAATCTTAGGACAAACAACCATTCATGATGATGACTCGGTACGAATATTAGCATTGGCGATCATCATCCCGATTTGAAAGGCCGTCCTGCTAACGTGGTACACAGCTGCCTATCACAGTCGTTTTGTTCCCCGAGGGCGGCGCCGAAGAGACAGGCTGGGACGTGGCTCTTTGGCACAACGGCACCCATAGTCGAGAATGGGAACAATTGGACCTTAACGAGACGGATGGACTAATCGAAGTAGTAAGTATTAACATGCACGCGAATTGTTTTGGATAACTGTACTGAGAAGAACGAAGCTCAATGACAGCCATCCGAATCCGATTACGTCATCCTTCGAAGCCAACACCCCGCATCACGAGCAACCACCACTTACTTTCACCAATACTCTTTTCAACTGGACAGATAGGAGCAATTGCTTCAATTTCACGGTGAAGTATCGGCGAAAAGGAGAGGCGGATTGGATATGGGTGAAAGATGGCCCTGACGAATTGGGCGATGGGGAGCTCATTTTTAAACGTCCATCAACTCCAACTGCATTGACCACCCCCTTGGGATATTATATCCATGGCATCTCCCCAGGCTGTAGGATTGAAACACATGTACCCGACTCATCAACGGCCTCGCTATGGACAATCTCCATTCCAATACCAGCATCGTCGTCCCAGGAGCCTTTCTTTGAGCAATTCGTTGTTGGTCTCCCAACCTCTTTCACCAGGTACTTTGCGCTTGTCCGACAATCGAACTTCTGGTTATGTCCTCGACATGGATTTTCAAAACTGGATCTGGATGAAGAAGCAATTCTCCTCTCATTCTTGAGAAATGATGGTTATCATTTCGTGGTGCTAGCTGTGAGCACCGACGGGGTTGTGATGACTGTGAAGTCAGATGACGCAGGGAACATCATTGCACTAGGAAGGAATGATGAAATGACCCCAAAAGACGGGCTCTTGATATGCGCAATTGGTGACACGATAGAAGAAGGCATTGAAATGGTGATGGCACGAACAAAAGCGCTGATAAGTCAAGGCGCAGCAACAAAGCCATGCTCAGACAAAGGCTACCCTCTGAAAGGGGGAATCAAGGCAGAGTCTCTGACGCAAGATGACTTTCATAATGGACTCATATATTGTACCTGGAACTCACTTGGTCCTGAGCTGACGTATAGCTCATTCATGGCTGCCCTCCATGACCTGAATGCATCAGACATTTACCCCTCCACAATTATCATAGACGATGGTTGGCAGTCTGTTGTTCCTTATGGCTCCACTATCTTCCAGCACCGCTTGGCAAGCATTCAAGCCTCCTCGAAATCATTCCCAGACAGCCTCAAAATGTTAGTATCGGAGATCAAAAAGGAGTTCCCTTGGGTAAAAAATATCGGCGTCTGGCACGGCGTTTTCGGTTACTGGGGAGGGATTGAGCCAGACAGTGAGATTGGAAAGAAGTACAAACTGAGATCGATCGATATGAAGAAAGGGGAAGGAATCTGGGTAATTGATAGTGTGGATGTTCAGAGGTTTTATGATGACTTTTATTCGTAAGTTTGGGCTGCATGCTCCTACAGCGAAGCCCTCAAGCTAATGCGTAGTAGCTTTCTGGTTGACTGCGGAGTTAATGCAGTCAAACTAGACACCCAAGGGTTACTGGACGACATCAAGAACTCAGCCGATAGACGAGACTTAATACCTGCCTATCAAGCGGCTATTCACGCCTCTGCAACAAAGCATTTCGGGAACAAGGTGATTTCATGTATGGCTCAGTACCCATCCAACATCTTCTCTCCCGAAATTCTATTATCTTCGAACCCATCATCCACAACGCACAGAATCGCCATGCGCAACTCCGACGACTTCTGGCCCAACCAACCCGATTCCCACCCATGGTACCTCATCTCCCCCACACCACCCCCTCCTTGCCACTAACACAACCAGGCACATCCACACCAACTCCCACACCTCCCTCCTAACCACCCATCTCGACGGCATCACCCCAGACTGGGACATGTTCCAAACCACATCTATGAAGCCCGCTCCATCTCCATCCGAATCTCAAAATCCCGACTTCTCAACCTACCACGCCGCCGCCCGCTGCCTGTCCGGTGGCCTCATCTCCATCACCGATACTCCCAACCACCACAACAACAACCTCCTCTCCACCATCATCGCGCCCCCTCTATCCTCCCTCCCCGGCTCCAAAACCCCTGGAATTACCCTCCCCGTCCGGCCCGGCAAAACCGCATACGCGTACGCTGGCGACAAAGAACATCGAATTTTGAAAATCAGCACTACGACGATTTGTTCCGGGACGCCTGTTCTCGGGCTGTTTAATCCGTATCCGTCTAAACCGATTTCTGAAATTCTAAGTCTTTCTGATTTTCCCGAGATTGATCCTGCGAAGGAATATATCATTCGGTCTTTCGCATCAAGCAAAATTACCCAGGCGTTGTCTGTGGATTCTTCCCCCTCTACTAAAATACTTATCACCCTCCCCCCCGCCGGCTGGGACATACTCACCGCGCACCCAGTCCTCAGTACCCAACAACCCCCCTCTTCCCCCAGCTCTCCGCTCCTACAAACCACTCCCCTAGGACACACCACGCTCCTCCTCCCCTCCTCATCCCTCCTCACCACTACCCTCCACCCCCCACCAAACCAAACCCCCCTCCTCTCCCTACACACCACCCTCCTCCCCCTCCACGGCACCTTCACCCTCTGCCTGCTCTCCCCCCAAGCGAATATCCCCTTCGACCCGCAGATCTGCAGCATCGTTGTTAACGGCACCGATCTCTCGGATTGCTCTGCGCGGATCAGGTTCGATAGCGAGGTGGGGAGGGGGCGGGGCGCGTATGTGGTGGATGTGGATATGGGGGCGGCGGTGGAGGAGATGCGGGGGAGGGGGGTTGGGATTGAGGGGGAGGAAGAGGGAGGGAATGGGGGAGGGAATGGAGGAGGGAGGAAAGGGGTAATGGTTGAGGTGGGGGTTTGGATGGATGGGATGATGCCGGCGAGGTGAGGGATAGGATTGGGAAAGGAGAAGTAATTCTGTCTAGAAGGGTATGCTGGAACTTTTCGCTGATGTTTATCTGTTTGCTCAGTTGAGCATGCTTCACGCCCGCGCTTTGAAAGGTTCATTGTATCTCACATACCAGCAGCAACTAATCAACCAAGAGACAGAATTCAAACGATATAAAATGAATACGACATATCATTCTATTCCAATTTTTCTCTAAAGACTTTTGAATCAACGAACGGTGAATATGAATGAATCGTATCACACCTGTGTTTTTCTTAACAATCCATACCCTTCCTTCCTCCCTTCACACCTATCTACCCATCTACCACGTCTCCTGTATATACCTCTTCCACTTCTCCAACATCGCAATATGATGTTCCGCCGTCCCCCGATCCAACTTCTCCACCACCCTCTCCCCATCGCTCCCCGCCGCGAACCTCACCCCCCACTGCATCAACACCTCCACCAACGCCTCCCTCACCGCCTTCGGCATATTCCCCGAACTCCCACAAACATACACCATCGCGCCATTCGTTAAATACTCCGCTATCAGCTTCCCCTCTCTGCGTATAACATCCTGCACGTATACTTTCCTCCCACTCGCGGCCTCGTTGTCTCTCGAAAACGCAGTCAGGACTTTGCCGACGAATAATTCCCGCCGCGGCCATTCGTCTCGGAAGAAGAAATCTTTGTCCCGGTTCCGGCTCCCATATACCAGCATCGTGGGGCCATATTTCACACCCGGCGCGGCGGCAATGCGCCTCTCTGCACGGTCCCAGATCAGCGAGCGTAGTGGTGCGACGCCGGTGCCGGCGCCGATGAGGATGAGGGGATGGAAAGGCTCGTTTTTGGGGATGTGGTTGAAGAGGGTGTTTTCTTTAATCTGGATGGTGATTTCGTGGCCTACGGGGATGGCGCCGAGATAGCGGGAGCAGAGCCCGTTGCGGATTTTGCGAAGCACGGTGCGGTATTTGACGATGGCGACGAGGAGTTCCACGGTCATCATTTTGTGGCGGCCAGGGAGTTGTTTGTGCAGGATGCCGCCGCTAGCGATGCTGAATTCGCGGCCGCGGATGGGCGGGAAGATGGTGGTGACGTTTTGCCAGGGGAGTTTGACGCTGGGGAAGTCTTGAAGGACTTCAAGGATGCTGCGGCGGGGGCGAGTGGTGTAGTCGAAGAATTCGTCGGTGTAGATGGGATTGTGGAATTCTTCGAGTCGCTCCTTGTGCATTTGGTCGTTGGTGTAGTGCGCGATGATGGAGAAGAAGTGGCGTTTGGGGATGGCGTTGAAGTCGAGGTTGTGGGTGAGGAGGTCGCGGAGAGTGGAGTTTTTGACGGGCATAAGACCGGGCGCTTTGGACATGAAGAAGGGGTCATTGAAGGAGCGAGGGCCTTCTAGTTTGAATATTAAGCGTTTATCGGCTACTTCGTTCCAGCCCATGAGATCGATCAGCGTTTGAACGTCCTTGGGAAAATTCCTGGGCCAGATTGTGATTGTATCTCCTGGATTGAGGCTGGGGTCTGCCAGTGGCATTTTGAGGGTGATTTTTCGGACGTCTTGCCAATGGTCGGTAGGAGTGACGCGATCATTGCCAACGACTTTCGCTACGATCGAATCATCGAATTCGAGATGCGCGCTTTTTGGGAAGTCATTGTCAATGCTGTTTGGTGGGTCATTACAATCGCCTTTCAATTGCTGAAGTGGTCTGGGCCCCTGCCAGCCTGGCTCTGTAATCATTGTCGCCATAGTTTCTTCCTCGTCAGCAGATCTCTCTCGAAGCGGTTCAGTGCTTGATTCAACTTGGTGGCTGCTAAGATCGGAGTTGAGAGTGGCATTCGGTTTGTCTTCTGCCTTCCTGACCGAGTCCAACTGGTCTAATTCACCTTCACGTTCACCATTACCTTCAAGTTCGACGCCGAGATCGATTTTGGAGGGTGATTGGGGTTTCTCGATACTCTCGGAATACTCTTCATTTATCTGGAGACTATATTTTGGAGGTAGAAGGATATCATCGGCTATCGGCGATAAACCATCCGGTAAAGGGTACGTTGAGAGGAGGGTCTTTCTGAAATCAGCAGACCAGGACAGGAAGGTCCCATCAATACTATTCGTTTGATGTTAGAGTTTTCGAAGGAACAGCAGGTAGAGCATGGAAGGAGTAGAAGCTATATTCTCATAGCAGTGAATCCATGTGAAAGAAACTGATAAAATTATTGAGTTGTTCGTTGCAAGACTTGCTTACCCGTCTTCATGTTGTTCATCTGCCTCTCCACGAGGATATATTTCGTTTGCGCCGAGTTGTTCTAACCTTTTGTGCAGCTTTCGAGCCGCAAAATTGAATCTAGTGCACGGTCAGCACTTTTCGCAAGCGAAGATATTTTCCATCCCAATTACTTTGGATAAGAACTGTCTCCAAGACCAAAAGTTGTGAAAGATACGTGATTCAAGCAGTCAGGAGGTAACTTCTTTCTTAGAAGACTTTTCCAAAATTGCCGTGAGTTTCTGGGGAATTCTCCTTGTCCTGTGGTGGAGACTGTAAAAAGTATAAAAGTGTATTTGGATAATTCATTCTGTCGTAGGTAAGGAGCTTCGGTGAGTATATCTTCATTTTATATCATGTGCCCTAGCAGGGTCGCACGAATGTGGAACAGTGACATACAAGGTCAATGAGTTGATCCATCTCACACACCCTTGTCATGAAATGAAGTCGTTCCGCCACACGGCCCAATTCCTCAGCAAGATCTTGGGAATTGCCCGTTTCCGAGCCGTACAATATGAGCGCGGTTCTATCATGTCGTTGGCCATTCGGAGATGCAGACATCTGGTTTTGGTATTCTATCTCTTTCGAGTAATTGTTACAGATATCTTGTCGCCGGATGTTGGTTGTGGGAAACCACGTCCTGTGGCAGCTCAGCTCCGATAAGTCGCCGATAAGAAATCAATTTTTCTTCGTTCTTTCTCGTTTGTGTCATCAGTCATCAAAGAAACACAACATTGGCAGTCACGAGATTGCCCACAAGGCTGCGAATTTCCCCTTTTGCTTTGTCACAGCATTGTCGTGCTTACCCGAAGAACCCCTTACAGAGCGGGCGTGGCGAGCAGGAGCTTGGCCCTTGAAGGTCATGGATACTGTTCGAAATATTTCCGAAGGCCACGGAAAATCCCAGGTGGCATCGACAACCATAACCTTGAAACCAGATAGCCTTGCGCAGTGACACTGGTGCTGGGACAATGCATTGTGCGAGAAGCAGAAACAAAAGAGCCCGAGGACAAAGAGAATGGGCAGGAACATTAGCAGAGGTGTTACAATCAAATAT
This sequence comes from Rutstroemia sp. NJR-2017a BVV2, assembly GCA_002946415.1. Classification (NCBI taxonomy): domain Eukaryota; kingdom Fungi; phylum Ascomycota; class Leotiomycetes; order Helotiales; family Rutstroemiaceae; genus Rutstroemia; species Rutstroemia sp. NJR-2017a BVV2. The sequence continues at coordinate 360,632 of NJPS01000024.1, read as the reverse complement.
TCAGAGTGTAACGGTGACACATGATGATGTACCCAAGATATGCACGCAGCACGCACTCTGAAGTCGAGAAAGCCACAGTGGTACGGTGAGAGCCAGCTGTAATTTCTCCTGCATGAATTTTAACGTTGGGGAAAGAGATGAGTATTTCATGGACTAGAGACGGTGAAGCAAGATAACACATGATTGGGCGCTGAATAGATTGCATGTATGTACTCGTTGTCTTGAGAATGGGAATGAGAAGTCTAATGTTTTCTGTTCTGCTGTCTGTTCTCTGTTCTCTGTTTTCTGTTTTGCTCTCCGTTCTCTGGTCGCTGTTCTCTGTTCGCTGTTCTGTTCTCGTACCTGGCTGCCGGAGTGAGCATTGTTGTAAATCTACTGATGGTCCTATCTTTGGCCGGCCTTGGCGACAGTGACTCCTTCCCCAATTTCCCCATACTTTTCAGGTTCGTCCGATCGCAGCCATCCTATCATGCTGTATCTTCCTATGCTCCGGACCCAGAATAATAGGACTATCGAAGCATCGTGCCACCTTTATTCGGTAAATGTTTGGTAAATATTTGGTAAATATTCGTGCTTTTTAGTGAGATTTTTACTCGGATTCCACACAAATGGGCTCGATAACCCTCTCGACCCTCTCGCCCCCCTCAAGATAAGGCAAATTTCGAGTTCCAGCCCTGCTTTTAATCCACCGCCTTAAACCGCTTACGGTAAAGTGCGCCCTCGCTAAACTGCGGCAGCTCTCATGCTAAGTAATTTCGATATATTCTTACCGCACGCGCAATCGAAACCTCCCTCCCTTTCCTTTTGACAACATCCCAATTTCGAGAACAAGATCGTGCCAACCCACAACAACAACCTCAACCCAACCTCCCTCCCCCCAAAAACCAGACCACTAGGGCACCTAGCTACCCTTTCAACAACTCCCCCATTTGTTCAGAGAGAAATTCAAAAATCTTTCAGCGAACGTCGATCAATTTTACACACAACTTCAAGCTTCTACTCAGTTCCAACCTACCACACCACAACTTCAATCTATCATCATGTCTAGCATCGTGGAGAAAGTTACTGACGCCGTCAACGACGTTACTGCCTCTCTTGGCAACACATCCATCTCTGACAAGCCTGCCGAGCCTACTTCGGGTGACAAGGCATCCAACTCTGCCACCGACAAGGAGGCGGTTTTGGCCAGCGCTGCAGAGGGAAGAAGACTCTACATCGGTAACCTCGCGTACGCGACCACCGAGGGGGAGTTGCAATCCTTTTTCAAGGGTTACTTAATGTAAGGACCTGGCCCCGGAGCACCTTTTTGTGTTATTATTTTTGCTGCGTGGCCTCTATCTGTGCAATTGCATTCAACTGCATAGAGTGCCTGCGATATTCCCACGAGCAAGATGGTTCTGCTCCACCCAAACCTAGAAGCTACGTACATTCACAGAGCCATATGCTAATAAAAACTCACAGTGAATCCACCTCCATCCCTAAGAACCCACGCACTGACCGCCCAGTCGGATACGCTTTCGTCGACCTTTCTACTCCAACTGAGGCCGAGCGTGCTATCTCAGAGCTTTCTGGCAAGGAAATTCTTGACCGTAAGGTCTCGGTTCAACTCGCTCGTAAGCCAGAATCCAACGAGAAGACCGAAGGTGCTAGCGGAGGTGAGGGTCAATCTGGTGGTGAGGGTACCGGACGCCGTAGACAATCTGGACGAGGACGTGGCCGTGCACGCGGACGTGGGGGGCGCCGCGGCAATGCTGTAAGTATAAGAGCTTGAGATTTTTTGTGTGAATCATCACTAATTCTATATTAGGCTCGCTCAACCGAAGAGGGTGCTGCTGAGCCTCCTGCCACTACAGAGCCTCTACCTTTGACCGATACTACCAACCAAGCTTCCACAGAAACTAAGGATGCCAAGCCACAAACCAACCGTGCTCCCCGTGAGCGTCGTGAGCGAGGACCTCCAGCTGATGGAATTCCATCAAAGACCAAGGTTATGGTTGCCAACCTGCCATACGATCTTGCAGAAGATAAGGTATGCAATTATGAGTAGAATTAGAAATTCATTAGCTAACACCATCCAGCTCAAGGAACTCTTCGAAGCTTATGAGCCCGTTTCTGCTAAGATTGCTCTCCGCCCTATCCCCCGCTTCATGGTCAAGAAGCTCCAAGCCCGTGGTGAGCCTCGTAAAGGCCGTGGATTTGGTTTCGTTACTCTCGCAAGTGAGGAACAACAACAGAAGGCTGTGGCTGAGATGAACGGAAAGGAAATCGAGGGACGTGAAATTGCTGTCAAGGTCGCTATTGACAGCCCAGACAAGACCGATGACGACGCTAACGCTCAATCTTCCGAGACTGTTGCTGAAGATCCAACCAACGGTACCGAGACCACCGCCGCTTAGGTGGAGGTCATTGTACGATGTATATGACGAAAGTGCTGCAGTCGCAGGCAGTAAACAGATGCATTGCTATGCGTTGCTTTTGGACCATTGTCGGCGGTTTGTGGGAGCACTTAGGAGTGGAAGGTGGATCGTTTGTTGGGATTTTACCAGGGAACCGACCGACTACTCGACGATTTTCATTTTAGGTGGACATGTCATCACACTCTGGGCGGACTTGTTAATGGCGTCTAAATAGATCTATGAGCTCTCATGCTCTTTCTTATCCTGACAGACTTAACTTTTCAACCCGAGTAGGGTTTCATAGTTCTTTACGACACTTTTTCCAAAACCATGTCTTATTACCATTTCACTGGCATTCTTTGGTGTGTACACTAGATTTCTTTCTGATGTGCTTCCATGGGATGGAGGAATGGAAAAGTTACTGATTAATGATTGATGATACCTATCGTTATGATTGATGGTGGAGTAGACAATAGTATTGGGATTGGAAAACTTGTGATTGTGCATACTTATTTATACGTGATGATGTTACTTGTAACTATGTAAACCTCTTACATCTTGTCTCTTGTCAGATTGATACAGTAGAATTCGAAATCGGCTTCAGTTCCAACTCTCGATGATTTTATTTTCGACCCACATTTATGTGATACTAACCATTTATGGCTAGCTTACTACCAGACCCTGTATTAGCTTATCTCCTTACTGGTATGAATGTGAAGGCTTCTGCACAAGGATCAACCGATGTCGGCAGATACGCTGACTCCTGCTATTCGGCTGACCGAAGGCAGATTCCGGCTCTTTAATTGTGTCATCCACCTTTGTGCCCCTTTGCGCATTGTGCTGCTCCATAGGAGAACGGCAAGCTCAGAATACCACCCGAGCAATACAGTTACTTGCAAACATCGGCCTCGTCCTAATTCGCATAAACGGAAAGGTATGCACAGACCACCTAATCTATTTTTGGCGCTGACAACTCCTCCTGTGTACTCTGCAGTATAGTCGCTGGCGAATCGGCTTCCGCCTTGAATAGTTTGGGAATTTGAAGCTAAGCCACATTGCCAAGACGTTAGCTCTATTCATGGATGCGCGCTACACTTTCACGGTGTAACGTGTTAGTGAAGTCAACTTTTGGCCCTAACAGACTAAGAAATACTAATCCTGTAGCACTAGAATTAGGAATCGGACTTTTGTGCTGGTAAGATTAAAACCTGGGTTGCATTAATATCCGTGCTTTGCTGCTTCTCACGAATTCTTTGCATCGGGATCTTCTGAAGGCTTGAAATTCTCCTTAGAAAGCTCTCTGGAATCAAGCTTCGAGTAATAGACAGTCGCATCTCCAACTGTGCAGTGGGCAGCATCTCCAACTGTGCGGTGGGCATCAGAACTTTCGCTGTGAGATTTGTGCCGGGTTTCCCTATCCAATATAGAATGCCGGGTTTGAGATTCCAAGTGACGGCTTGATCTTGAATTTCTTTGCTTGATTTGTGCTGACACACTGCGGTGTCAAGCGAAACAGCTCGATTTCGCCACCGCGCAACAGAAGACTTCTGACACTTCTGCTTATCCGTCTCCAAGCAATTTGGTGTAATGTACGCATATGTCGCACAGACTTCAGAGTCGGCGAGTGCTCTAGTCCAAAGGTGTTGATCATTTTTGCATGGAATCCGAAAACAGCGGAAGGGATCCTCTGGGGACGGGAAAGCAATGACAAGCTCATCGTTCTGTCTATTATATCCCGTGTCTCCCAAGATCCCAAGGATATAGCGAACAATTTGAACAACTAGCGTCTGCAATTCGGGAGACAGTGTTTGAAACCAGGTCTTTAGATTAGGCTTCCGGAAATGACCCAAAATATTGTGGTCTTTCAACAGGTCTTTCCACAGTGTTGGGACAGGAAGCCGATTCTCAACGTATGCTGTCATGACGTCGGCCAACATTTCTCGGACGAGTACTCTTCGCGCTATACCAGTGCAAAGGCTTACTTGAAGCCCCCAGAAGGATTCCAGAAATGGTAGATAGATTGTACCAGGAGCAGCGTTCAATTGACAATCTTTTAATGTAATGCCATCTTGCTTCACCCACGTTTTATTGAATTGAAGAATAACGTACTGGCCGGCTTGAGAGCCAGCTTGTATCTCAGCGAGTCGCCAGTAATCTTGACAGGTTCCTAGATTTTTGAGAGCGATGCAACCTTTCCATATTTGAGATTGATCAAGTGGGCATGATTCGTTCAGTTTTGTGGCGGCGATGATTATCTTGGTATGGAAATCAAATCGAGTTCTTAAATTTTCATAATTAAGGAAGGCCCTGTCCCAATGGAAGAGATTTGCGTTCTCCGCTGTAGGCCGGATTATGCCACCTCCGATTTCGACGGCACGCAGCCGCTTGACTTCGGTTGATGAACGATCTATAACGAAGCGTCCAGGGCCCCAGGTGTCAATGAGGTCTTCTGGTGAGGCCAAGAGATCATATTTTCGAGAGTGTATAGGCTTCTTGGTGCAAGCAAAGGCCACTACGGCATTGCCAATCATTTGGCCAAAACACGTGAGCTCCACAAGTTCCGCGGAAAGGCACTGTTTATTCGGGAGATGCATTGCGATCCCTAGGAGCTTGACCCTTTTCAGCGCGTGGTTGAGAAAGAACGGCTGTATCGGACCAGCGTGTGCATTACTATATGATAGAAGTCCAAGACACAGGCTTTGAGTGGCCAGAGCGCAGTTGTGAACTGTACTTCTCTCCGCACTTTCCATATCCAGGGTTTGCAAATCGAAAGGGGTTACTTCGTCTCTTTCCACGCCGTAGACCAGACCCAGAATTTCCTGTGCAACCTCTAAGGCCGAAATGAGTGTTTCTCGCTTCCTTTCAGTTGATTGAAGGCATGAAACCATTTCAACAAGATGTGAAATAAGCGAGAATGGAACCCGAATGACTTCTACTCGTTCTACTTCTGCTAATAACTTCAATGTGGTGAAACTGTTGCAGCACAACCCATTCTGCTGAAGCAACGAAATGATGTGGACTAGTCGATTAAGCGCCGCCTCTACCCGTAGCAAGCAGTCCTGAATAGTAGACGGGGTATGAGATAGATCAAGCTCGTAGGCCACAGATGCGACCGCTGAATCATCGACATCAAATGCCACAGAACCTATCCACTCTTGACGGTCGCTTGAGACTGGGATAACTCCAGCAAGCCCACAAGAGGCCGCAACCTTTCGCTTGATTGAGTCTAGTCCCGGTAGATCGGATTTCGAGCAGTCAACTGTGTGGAGAATACTTTCATCCTCGGCAACCAATTTCGGCGAGAAGGTGAGTTCATTTCCGCCTTGATGAACGCAAAATGGTTGGTGGAGGTCCACTATAATGGTGGACTGGGATCTTTCTGGAGGCTCGATTAAGATCCATGGTGAGTCTTTCTTCTCGTCCATGAGGAGGTTTGCAATATCTTGGTACTTGTAGCCTATTTCTACAAGCTCGTGGAGCCATTTAAAATTATCTCTTGCTACGTCGGTGAAAGCTTGGGTAAGTAAATTTTGCACTGCTTGTACGTCGAATCGTTCGACTGCGTTCCGTAAGGCATCCACATTCCTGGTCCACCGCAATAGCGGCGTTTGACTATTGCTATCCTTCAACTCGATATTCGCACCAGCCTCGAGTAGTAGCGTAACCATAGCTATATTGTTGTTCCGGGCTGCCCACCATAACGGCGGTTGACCATTGCTATCCTTCGACTCGATATTCGCACCAGCCTCGAGTAGTAGCTTAACTATAGCTATATTGCTGTTCCGGGCTGCCCGCAATAGCGGCGTTTCACTATTGCTATCCTTCGACTCGATATTCGCACCAGCCTCGAGTAGTAGCTTAACCATATCCGTATTACTGATCCAGGCTGCCCACCATAGCGGCGTTTGACCATTGCTATCCTTCGACTCGATATTCGCACCAGCCTCGAGTAGTAGCTTAACTATAGCTATATTGCTGTTCCGGGCTGCCCACCATAACGGCGTTTCACTATTGCTATCCTTCGACTCGAAATTCGCACCGGCCTCGAGTAGTAGCTTAACCATATCCGTATTACTGATCCGGGCTGCCCACCATAGCGGCGTTTGACCATTGCTATCCTTCGACTCGATATTCGCACCAGCCTCGAGTAGTAGCTTAACTATAGCTATATTGCTGTTCCGGGCTGCCCACCATAGCGGCGTTTGACTATTGCTATCCTTCGACTCGACATTCGCACCGGCCTCGAGTAGTAGCTTAACCATAGCCGTGTTGCTGTTCCGGGCCGCCCACCATAGCGGCGTCTCCGGACTGCAGAAATAAGGCCGTTCGTTAGCAATCAAGGCTTATAGGTTAGGAAATAAGGATTTGTAACCTAAACTTACGTTTGATCGACTTGTGGAGTTCGAATTGCGATATGATCATTGTCTAGAGCTGAAAGCAACATAGATTTCTGACGTTCGATAATTCTCAGGATCTTCTCCGCCTCTTTCTGCTTATAGGGCCACTGAAGTGAGTTCGCTGCTTTTTGGAAGCCTGTTGCCGAAGCTGAAGCTTGAAGTGTCGTTGCTAATTGTTGTAGTGTCCTTGTCAGCGTACATAACGGGCCGTCTGGATCTTCAAGCAATCGAATAGTCGCAGACCAAGTCTTGTCGTATACTCCTGCATTATTCACGTTCTCGTTAAGAGTGCTAAGAATTCCACGGGTAAAGCTGATCTCGCGGATAAGGCTGTTGCGATCTCTCGGCGCGCCCTTTACATCGACTAAGTACTTCAAAACCGAGCTCGAAAGCTGAAGCACAGCAATAATGCTTACAGTCGTACTTAATGGATCCATGACAGTGTGATTGTAGAGTTGAGATGTGGATTATCATCAGGGCCATGCTCGAACGTTGTTTCCGGTCGAGGCTAAGGCTTTTGCGGCTGAGGAGGCACCCTTGTCGTCGCATGTATTATCAGTGCTTCTTATACAAAGTAAGATTTCCAACCCACACGTGACACTTTAAATGGTTAGTGTGGCATAAAATGTAGGTCATAAATAAAATCATTAAGAGTTGGAACTGAAGCCGATTTCGAACTTTACTATATCTAGGATAACTTACATAGAACATATTTGTTTGCGCATTTTCAAAGCCGCGGTAGGAAATCGTAGCCTTGCACCTTCCCCCCCTTATCTTGGCATCGATATTCCCACTGATTGGTCTAGACTCTTTATTAGCGCACTTTAGCCTCAAATGCACAAGTACCCCAAATTTAGCATGCAATTCTCCTGAGACCACGGCCCCACTACATATTTTGAGCGCAAACGACATTACTGTACATTGACCGTTAAAAGATCTACATTTTCACAATCAATTGCTGCAAACTATCGTGACGAAATACTAAATTATTATAAGTGAGCACCTGTGAGCCGGTTCGAACGAAACGATATTGCAAAGGTAGAAGAAACTACCCCGACGTTCGCATACAAGTTAAGAGGAAGCTTCCAAAGATGGCGGCCAAGGCTATGTGGGAAGTTGATCCGGAGACGAGATCAAAGGTAACTTCCTCTCCAGATCTTGATCCCATACTCATCTGCCGATAATGGCCCTACATTGTGCGACCGGAATTGTTCTGACGAGAGAGACTTCAGCTCCTAGATATCTCTAAAACAAACGGAAACGATCGATGCGCGGATTGTGGCGCGCCTTCACCTCAATGGGCGTCGCCCAAGTTTGGTGTTTTTATATGTTTAACGTGTGCCGGTGTTCATCGCGGACTGGGAGTGCATATCAGTTTTGTGAGGAGTATTACGATGGATGCTTTCAAGGCGCAGGAGATTGAGCGGATGCGGGAAGGTGGGAATAATACGTGGAAGAAGTTCTTCAATGAGGATGAGCGCAATGTTATGAGTGGCATTACGTAGGTGGACTCTCTGTCGTTCATTACGCCTGGCGAAAGGGCTCATGATCCGCTGGAGTGCGCAAAGCTAATCGGCGGGCAGATGGGACGACGCAACAATAGCGGAGAGATATTCAGGCGAAGTAGGAGAAGAATACAAGGAACGACTCACTGCTAAGGTCGAGAAACGAGAATATGTTCCAGTCCCGAAAGCGCCGGTATCGAAACCTGCCAACAACGTAACATCCATTTCCAATACTAGTTCCAGCAACTCTAGATCTCAAACTCCTCTCGGCGCACGCGCTTCAAGTCCTTCGAACGGAAAAATTGTGGTAGATGATAAATACTTTGCCAAAATGGGAGCAGTCAATGCGGAAAGACCTGATCATTTACCACCATCTCAGGGAGGAAAATACTCGGGTTTTGGAAGTCAGCCAGTTCAGAAAGAGAATACCGAACCAAAGTTACCAGGCTTCGAGGATTTGCAAAAGGATCCAGTGGCTGCGTTGACGAAAGGATTCGGATGGTTTACAACAACGGTCGGGAAGACGGCGAAGACGGTTAATGAAGGTTATATACAGCCCACCGCGGCCAAGGTAGGCGAATTTCTTTACAATTATGCCTGTTCCCGCAATGCGACCCTACATGTTTAACAACTCACTAACACTCTATTTCACAGATCGCTGAATCAGACGTTGCGGCTCAAGCTCGACTCGCTGCTGCGCAAGTCGCTAAGAACGCACAAGCTGGCGCAAAGACGGCTGCAGATGGATTTAATCGATTTGTGGAAGGTAATGGAGGGGAGCAGAAGAATGCGCCCGGTGAGGAGGGTAAGAATGATTTTTGGGGTAGTTTTGGCGGTGCCGCGCCAAAGAAGAATTCAGCAATTGGGACATCGGCTGTGAAGAAGGCGGGGGGCAGTGGGAGTGGAAGTGGAATGGGTGGAGCGGGAAAGAAAGAAGATGATTGGGATAATAGCTGGTAGGTAGTTAATTGATGAGGTGGAACTGGGTAAGAGGGGGGGTCATTGTACACATATTAGATGGTGAGAAGAAGTAGGGTTTCGATTATATACGCTGATAAGCAATTGAAAATATTTGAGTATAATTATTAAAACATATAGGACGTCAAGTTTTCGTACGTTCACTAGTATCATGTTCGTGATAGATGATTATGCGGCTTTGGAAGATGTCGGTGTCCGTATTGCTCCAACGTCTATCGTCTAATCCTCCACGTCCTCGTCTCTACCAACGCCAACCAACATCTTTAACGAGGTGAGCTCTAGGTTTTCTAGAAGCTGGAATAAGATATCAAGATGCGTTTTGTTTTTACAAGAAGGTTAGTTTTAGTCGGTCTACTTTGAACTAAGATGTCTGCCCTACTACTAGATGCTAGCGTGCCTGTTACTCAAGACATGAACCTTTGACCTTTCCTACTCTCAAACTTCCCTACTATATTCTTCCTTATCTCACCAACCCGGATCTCCCAATCTCTTCTCTTCTCTTACCCACTCAAAAAGCCTCAATCCAGACCACACCAGGCAACTACCAAACCCTATACCTCACCCCCTCTTCCCCTAGGTCCCCCGTTTCACACTCACCTCCCCCCCGACCGACCCGCAATCCGCGTGTATATCAGTGTGCATCTTAAACTATATCTGCGTATATCTTAAACTTTATCCACCGCAGCCCCTTTCCAGACCTCCCTCCCCCAGTCAACCTTATACTCCCCAGGACGAAAATAGCATCGGGGGTCGCGACCCGTGACGCTGAGGGTTTTTTTGGTGGGGTTGCGTGTATTGTCATGTGCCTCGGGTTAGCATTCCGGCCTTGGGTTAGCATCCCGGTCGGGCTGCTGCGTGAGGTAGTTTAGTGAAGGGTCTTAGGTAAGAGACCGCAGCGAACCCGACCGCGAAGATTGGTGGCCGGCCGCGACAGGCGCGCGGGTGGTTGGAGATGTGAGTTGGGGATGCTGCGTATGAGCCACGATGGGGAGATGTAAAAGTATCGATGGTTCGCGGGGAGGGAGGGGAGTTGTTATTTTGATTAGATCAGATCAGATTAGAGCGGATATTACTTTCGGTGCAGAATTCTCACTGCAGAACTAATCGAATCGAATCGAAACCAGAACTATAGCTCACACATCCCACACACAAGATGGATCTCCCCGCCGCACAACCCGCCCCTCCCCCTCTCCACACCCCCACCACCTTCCCTCTCTTCCCCCTCCTCCCCGCCGAACTCCGACTCCAGATCTGGAGCCACGCCCTCCCCTCCCCGCGCACCCTCAAAGTAAAAATCGACGCCTACTCCTCCGCACACGCCGAGCTGCTCGGTCCCTTCGCCCCGATCCCATCCATCATGCACGTATGCGCCGAGTCTCGGAGCGTGGGGCTCAGTATCTACAGATTGGGGCTTGGCCCGGCGCTGGATGCTGATGGGAGGAATTTTTATTGGGATCCGAGGGTCGATACCGTGTACTTGCCGCCGAGCGCGGCGTGGACGAATGGGGTTTTGGGGGAGTTTTTGGGGAGGGGGGAGGGGGAGGGGAAGAATGGGATTCCGGAAAATTGGGTAAATGACGGGTTTATGCGAGTGGTGAGGCATATTGCGCTGCCGCTTAATGTTTGGTTAGCACGAGGGCTGTATCTGGAGCCGGAAGAGGGAAGATGGTTGATGCCGTGGTTGAGACGGCTCCCGGAATTGAGGTCTGTCACGTTGTTGGTGGAGCCGTATGATCAGTGGATGGGGATGCCGGATACGAGGGTGGTGTATTATGAGCCGCTTAATGTGCCGATGAGTCAGTTGTTGGGGATGAAGCCGTTGGAGATTGAGGTGGGGGTGGAGGAGGCGTGGGAGGGGTGGGTGGATAAGGAAATGGGGAACTTAATAGATGATGAGGGGTATGGGAGTGAAGGGGATGAGAAAGATAGGGGTAATGGGAAAGGGAAAGATGAGTGGTATATTCCCTTGGTGGAAGTCTTGGTGCTGGGGATGAAGAAATATACTCCGGATATGTGGTGTATTAAGCCGAGAACGAATCTGGATAGGGACGATGTCACAGGGTTGTGGGAGGCGAGGGCAAGTAGGGAGGAAAGGATTGCGAGGAGGTTGAGGAATAGGTGGCCGGCGGAGTTGCATGCGGTGAGTCAGTGGGGGAGGATGGGGTTGGAGGATGAGGAGGAGGAGGGGATGGATGAGGGGGAGGGGGATGAGACGGGGGAGGGAGAAGAGGAGAGCGAGGAAGAGGAGATGGAGATGGATGATGATGAAGACGAAGATGAAGATGAAGAAGACGATTCTTAATCGTGTTGGGTATTTTTATTTGCTTAGCGTTTTTAAAGGGATCCGGGATAAGAATGGCGCTTGGAGTAGGAGAGATAGATTCGGCAGGTATCGACACCAGCAATGGTTGTTCGGGGCAAAAGCTTTATTAATACATTGAATAAATGAAATACACGATAGATGCGGCCTTCAGTTTAAAAAGCGGGACTCATTCGAGGTAGCTACAATCTAACGGCGTTTAGTGTCAATCTATCTAGAAGTCTAGCAGAATAATTAAACTTATTTGTTCTGTTCTATTCCTTCTCGTGTTTCTATTTTTTGTAGGCTTCTTTTCACAATGAGTTTCAAAGACACTTGTGAATAACCATTTGAAACTGGGAGATAAGATGAACGTATCTAGCTAGTTGTGTTAAATCCTAATGGTTGGACCGTTGGAGCCACTGCCACGAAAATGGATTTTGATGCCCTTGGACTCAACCGCCGCGCCAGGGTCGCCTGATAATGGTTTCGAACTGATTTCCTTGAATGAAGGGGGTAATGCAGAACACATGAGCCATATAGGAGTTGCATCGCGAGTAGAATCAAGCCTAAATTATGCTGCAATCATGTGGCTGCGGATGTGGCTGATGATGGCATTATGCGCTCAAAGTCACAGGAGACAGCCATTGCGAGGACAGATTCTGCATGCAGTTTGAATCCTACGCGCCCCGTTTGATTGTAGAAGATAATTGTGGAGGCATGAAATAGTTACACTGATATGGCACCTTAATTGATATGAGTGAGCTTTCGGCTAGTGACGATAAGGTTGATAAGAAGATTCCACTCCTTTGGCATATATAAAATATGAGGTTCTTTTTGAAAGATTGCGAAATCAAGACTAATTTGGACGCAGAATATGATACTATAGATTCGTAGATACTTCTGTCAACCTTAAATGGCAGCGGAGTTTTGGAAGCTATCACTACGGGGAATGGCTTCTCATACGTTGTACAGTATTAGCTAGTGGTGGTGTACAAAGCTGCATCTCAGACAACAATGGAAACCATACGTACTTCACCAATAGGTGAGTCTAACAGTTCATAGCTTCGCAATAACTTCAGTCTGCGTGCGTACGAGTGCTTGGCCTTGGGGTAGATACTTAATCCCTGAAAGACGATGCAAATGATTGAAAAAGTGCAAACGAGTGGAAGATTGCAAATGATTGATAGAGTGGAAATCAGTGAAAGAGTGCAAATGATTCATGATATATACATACACCTTCGGGTATTGCCACATAAAGATTTGTAGTTGCTACCAGCACGCGGACTCTTAATATACTATTTAGAAGAATTCTTAAACTGTCAAGGCCTTCTCATTGCATATTCCTTTTGTAGACGACCAGTTTTTTCATGGTCTCGTATTATCAATAAGATCCCACTTTCGGCGAGCGGGGTACGGAAATACATGCCGATTACCCCGCCACCTTCAATTTCACGGCTGACCCTCACACGATGCTTCAACCTCATCTATAAAGTCGAACTGAATAGCTCATCGCATGCCGAGAAACCAACCGCACACCAATAGACATGAACTCACAACGCCCCCCTACGGATGCTCGCCAAGCGAAACTCCAGCACACGTATCCTGTGCCTGAACCCGGCTGTTACGTTCCGGCAGTGACTTTCTTCGATCCAGAAACCGATCAACTCTGCCCGGAAAAACAAGCCAAATACTTTGCATACCTGGCAAGTACCAAGCTGAAAGGGCTAGTGATCCTCGGCACCAACGCGGAAACCTTTCTGCTCAGCCGCGCCGAGCGTAAAGAGCTCCTGCTACTGGCCCGAAAATCAGTGCCGAGCGAAACTCCGATCATCGCAGGCGTCAGCGGGCATTCCACCAGCCAAGTCCTCGAATATATCTCTGATGCGCACGAAGCTGGAGCTAATTTCGCTCTCGTCCTACCTTGCGCCTATTTTGGTAAACAGACGACCCCCGAGGTGGTGAAGGCGTTCTACGCACAGGTTGCCGAGAAATCGGCATTGCCTATAGTCATCTACAACTTCCCGGCTGTCTGCAATGGGCTAGATCTCGACTCTACCATCATTACGGAGATCGCCCAGGATCCCAAGGTCGTAGGTGTCAAGTTGACGTGTGGGTCGGTGGCAAAGATCCAGCGGTTATCGGCCACATTCCCGGTTGAGCGCTTCACGGTGTTTGGTGGACAGTCGGACTTTTTGATTGGGGGACTTGCAGCTGGGAGTGCGGGATGCATTGCAGCGTTTGCTAATATTTTTCCGAATGCTGTGGCGGCGGTTTATAATCTTTGGATGGAGGGGAAGTATGAGGAGGCAAAGGATTTGCAGAATGTTATTGCGTTGGCTGAATCTGCGACAAAAGCAGGAATAGCCAACACGAAGTATGCTGCTGCTGTGTTCACTGCACCAAGAGCTGGTATAGAAAATGCTGTGGAGTTTCTTAGACCGAGGAGACCTTATTTGGAGCCTAGCGCTGCCATAAAAGACGGAATTAGAAATACAATGACGGAGGCAAATGCAAGAGAGACAAAGATTTTATCTTCTCAGACTAGTTAGTTAAGAGTAATAGATAGAAAGCCGTTGCGTTCTTAAGATTTATCCGTGCCTCAAGATCTGTATTGTGAATACCCACTGGTTGACCATTTTATCAATATGAGGATGGCTACTCGAGCAATGTATCGAACATGCTATCTTTTATTACACACGCAGTACAGGTCTTTGAAGCATCGAGGCATTAGTGCCAACTCAATAAACGCGTTTGAAACTAAACTATGACTCCTCTCATGGAGCATACAAGATGTAAATGGTACCGCACCTAGTACCTAGCAGCCGAAGCCGTAGATAATTTGAATCTGTTTGTTATCCTTAGATCGCTCTAGGGCCGATAGAGTCACTTAGTTCCTATAGATCCACCTGCTTATCCTGCTTTTCTTCCTATTCCATCGTGTAATTTCGGCAATGGTTTTATTTACCATGGATGCTAACCAACCAAATCATCAAACCTGCCAAAAAGACGCGCAAAAGGATCACGATCTACCACCCTTCACCTAATCCAATACCACCATGCACTTTATTCATATGATCGTAACACTCCTGCGCAACATCAAAATTGGCCAAACAAGCCCAGCAAATATGCGTACCACATCCCGAGCACGTCATATGATTACACCCCTCAGTCTTCTCCATCGTTGTCTTGCATCTCGGACAATCTTTAAAACCCTTCTCTTTCTTGAACTTCTCGAATGCCTGGCCTTCTGCAGAAGACGCGTACTTGTATTCCGCGCACGTCATTCCTGCGTGAGCAGATTTACATGCAATGCACATTTGCAGCAGACATTTCGGGCACGTACGAGTATTTGTGGTGGCACCACCCAAGCGGTAGATTTGATCACAGTTTGGATTCGGGCAATAGGCGAACTCTTGTGGACGACGTCGTATATACGATTTTAATGACGCCGCAAGCATATCTTCGAATGTGTTCGACGACAAGTGATCTTGAAGTTCTTCCAACGGGAAAGATTTGCTGCAGTTACCCGCGTCTCCTTGGCAGCAAATCGAAAACTCATTGTTGGATGTTGAGGCAGAAGAACACATACTTTCGAAACATTCGAGGCAGTAGAGGTGATTGCATTTAGTTCGAATTGGCTTTTCGGCAGGAGTCCAGCAGATCGTACAGTCTTGATCGACCACCGATTCCTCTATAGGTGCGTCAGAACCATCGATTTGAGCTCCATCCATGATTGCCAGTGCTTTCTCATACTGCTCCGTAGATCCCGTGATAAGTATTCTTTTCGTCGTGGAGATGATATCGATTGAAGCAACGAGTCTTCCCAGTGCAGACACGATGCGCTGGAATGCACCATGTTTCGCCCGCCAGAATTCATTAACTTCAAGCTTGATTACATGAACTGTTGAAGATTCAGCTTTAGCCAAGTCAGCAATCAATCGCTGAGCTTCTTCAACCTTCTCAGGTGAACCATACACGCGAAGCCGTGACGCTACTTTATCGCAGACAATGACGACTTTAGTAGCCTCTTCAATAGACTTTAATTTGTGTTGTCCGCTGCGATTCCTGAACGATTCACTCCAGATAAGTCCGCTAGTATCTTCAGCTACCGTGCCTTTGATTATATTCTCCAAAGCATTCTTAGCAGAAGCGACTTCCTCTCCGCTTTCTCCCTCAAGTCTAAGGGTAGTGAATCTTTGAGCTATGTCAGTGTTACGATATTCGCTCAGATGAACGTGGTTCTGAGCCCATAGTTTGTTCGCTGACATGATTTGAGGTCTCACAATGTCGAATATATCAGTGGTAATCTTAAACTTGGCTGAGATCATGAGCTGTACCGACAGCTTTCCTTTGCTGAGGATTGGCAAGTTCTTCTTGTCCAATTGCTTGACTGCCTCTCTGGCGTCGACTTCATACTGAAAGCGGACTTTGACTTTGATTCTCTTTGCACTAGGAGTTGTGCTGGCATCCCAGAGCGCGATAGGACCATATTTCGACATCAAAGAATTCACGGCTGTAATAGTGTCCTCATCAGTTGCTGTGTAGCTTGGGGTACCGAGCTCGATTTGGTCTGTTGAGATTCTCATGGCACTACTCAAGTCTCTCTTTGTAGTTTGGCCAGGGAGATCTTTCAGTAATGCTGTGTAGCTATTGTAGCTGACCTTTGGTTCTCCTTTGATCGTTCTTCCATTTACTAGGAACGAACGGTCGCAAAATTCCGTCATCGCTCTTTCATCCCTACGAAAGTTAACCCAGGCAAGACGAGCTGACTTGTGCCATGAGCAGATGACTTTCCGGCAATCGATGCTGTGCGAACTGACTCCACCCAGTGCTGCTGAAGTTGTTGGAATAACCGACAGATGAGGTACTCCATGGCGACTCAGAAACAGGGCTCGTTTTCCTCCTAATGATTCCAAATTATGGCAAAGCGAAGTCGCGAAGAGAGGATCTTCGACTCGGATGTCTGCTGCTAGGGTCTTAGAATCGCCGTTGGGAGAAGCGATTCTGACGCATGTGTCAAGGATGTTCACTCCAATTTCTGTGATCAATTCTGCGACAGATTTGGGCGAAGCATCCAGCGGTAGACCAGTTATCCTAACGGAAGAAAAGTCGGATGGAAGAGACACCTTCGAGACTTGACCGCCAGCTGTGAATTTTGCTGTAGCTCCCAGCAGCTCTCGACAATATGAATCCAATACCGCGTCATCCTGAATGATGATCAGTCAAATTCCTCGTGATCAGATAAATTTAATTCGTACCTTCTGTGTTCCGGCTTCCGTCGGAGCTGCACCATTATCAACCAAGTGTTGGAATTTACATGTAGCTCCAAATTGACAACGTCCAGCCTGGAAGTAAATGCAAGGCTTTAAGGAAGAGTCTGTGTTTGCAGATGAAACATGCTCGGCCGCATGACTGAAGACACAAGAAGCCCCATTTCGGCAGTTTCCTTTAGAGAAGAAGAAACAAGGAGGAGCCGAGGGCGCATGTTTTGGTAAATTGAGATTCCCATGCAGGTTACCGGTCGCCGTAGTAGCATTCACAGTTGCCGAGGTGTTGGTTGTTTTTTCATGACTGAAGTGGCACGTATCGCCCCTCATACAGCCCGCGGGGGTAGCGAAGAACCTGCAAGAAGGCATATTTGCTGTCCCTGCACAAAACAGTAACGACAGCAATCAAGCTAGGTCGCAAAATCGCAAGAGTGATTTGTTGCTCTTGTGATTTCTGTTCGCTTTCCAAAAGGCTGAGATGTTTGGAAGTGCATAATGGTTGCGCTACGCCGCAGTGTAACCATCACGCGGATCTTCTCATTGGCCTGAATCAGATTGAAGATACGTTCACTCCCGCATTCGTTTGCTTCACGTACATGCAACTGCTGTTTT
This sequence comes from Rutstroemia sp. NJR-2017a BVV2, assembly GCA_002946415.1. NCBI lineage: Eukaryota > Fungi > Ascomycota > Leotiomycetes > Helotiales > Rutstroemiaceae > Rutstroemia > Rutstroemia sp. NJR-2017a BVV2. The sequence continues at coordinate 343,175 of NJPS01000024.1, read as the reverse complement.
CATGGTTTCTGTTCGCTATTGGCTGGTTTTCTTGTTAATTGTTTGCTCTATAATTTGCTCAGTCTGAAGTCTTCTGTGAATATGGGACGAAAGGATAGAATCATTTCTTATCTGCGGTACTTTTTATTACTTTTCTGTGCCGCATTAAACTTCCGTAACCGGCCCTTTCTGTAGCAGAGCGGCTCAGTTCCCACCCAATTAGTAGAATAATAAATGAGTTCAACTCACATCTTCCAAGACATTGAGATAATTTTCAACCACGATTCCACCGTCCGCCCCTGATATCTCTATTTTAGACGCCAGTGGATTCAGCAATATGAGTGAACCATCGCGAGAGCAGTTCACTTGCGCCAATACCGAACAAATCATCGATGGTAATCCAACATTATGCAAACAACACGCTTCAAAAGTGTGCAATGGTTGTTTCTTGGTTCAGGTCGGTTTTGAGCCACAGAAGGCAATGGCATTTAGCTGACAGCTATCCGAAGTATTGTAGCAACGCATGCCAAGGAGCGCACTGGCCGATACACAAAAATGATTGCAAGTCCCCTCTGATGAAGACGACATGGAGACCCCAGTATGACATCGAGAAACGAACGCCTGCCTTCATCGACCAGAACAGCACACCCGAGTCCTCGAGCACCCCCTCTGAAAGGTATGGCATGATGAAGTATCTTTGGGGAAACGTCCCGGCTATCGATGTTGTTAAGTATTCAAAGAATGAGGGATTGAATATCCCAGAAGAACTTCATTTCCTGTTTGCTGGTTAGTGCGACAAGCTGTTCCGATACTGAAGCTGAGCTGACTATCTTTGAAGCATCGGGGGATATCCGAAATATTATTAAGACTCTAGTCAGTCTTCCCGACACGTATAATGGTAGATGCGAGGTTGTGATCAACGACAGGGATTTTGATATAGTGGCACGGAATATCATTCTACTTCTCATCGCTCTAATTTTCGATCCCATAGAAGCTGCGGACATGATGCTGCATGTCTGGTACTCAGCGTTCATCACCGAGAGTACCATAGAAAATCTCCACGACCGGGTACTTCCACTATTCGAGGATGTCTGCAGCAAGATTCGAAGCCGGCCGGAAGATTCTATACAATCCAAAACCTGGACTTTTGGGACTCAGACTCTGAGTTTAGTGTTGTCCAAAAAATCATGGGATCGGCTGCCTTCGTACTTGAAGGTTCCTGATGGTCTTTCAAAGACTAAAGCTCAAGCATTGATGATGAAAACTACACTGGCTCCCTCCAGGAAAGATTACATCGATCGAGCATTCTTTAATCGTCCACCGGCGTGGCGCGTCTGCGCTAAAAAATTTAGAACAGACGGTATCCTACTCCCATTTGGCCAATCTCGCAAGGAGTTCAACGTACCAAATCCGTAAGTGGCACACGTTCCTCTTTGTAAGGCCCTCAAATTAACTGTTTCTGCACAGCACCTTCTTCCAGAACGTTAACTTTTGGCCAATGATGGATTCAGCGGATCCTATCGAGGGATGGTCGGTCAAAGAATTTACATCTGTGCCCCGGCTAGCTCGAAATGACATCAATGGTAGTCTTTACTACTACTTGAAAGGATTGATCCAGTCATTCTGTCGCCGCGTTAAGCACCTTCACATTCGCTTTCAATTCTTCGAGCTCAATGTCATGGATCTACCGCACACCATGGCGATGCGCGGCATAAGCCACCATTACTTCGATCGGATTGAGGTACACTCCTATTCATTCTAGTCTGCACTTTCCTGTAATTGAATTTAGACTGACTCGACATAGGTCTCAAACATCGGAGACCGTGGTTATCTTGGCCCCGAGAAGCTCCTCAAAACTTTCTCTCCTCTTCTCAAACGCAAGTCTCAGAATCCTCATGCTACTATTCTTGGTTTATTCCTCAACGCCGCACGTGAATGTTTAACTACTAGGGATGAACTCATGTTCATGCCAGTAGAATCGCAGCAAGTGATGAAATACATGCCTATAAGCCGGGATAGTCTTACAAATAGGACTCCCGGCAACGCCGATACCGTCAAATTCGTTAACGCTTTGGCCTTCTTCAGGGATTATGATATGCTGTTCGATCGATTCATGAAGGAGTGTTCCTTGGAGCAGCTCAGTGAGGCAACAGGATTAAGGATCAAGAAAAATAATACCCTGATTGAGAAGTGGCCTCTGAGGCTTATTCCAGGATCGTCACAGGAAGATTTCGATGATATTCTGGCCTCAAATCACACGGGATCTGAGAGATATGTTGAATGGGAGAGTATGGCATGATTGGGTTCGCTGGTTGGAGCTGCAAGGGTAACACGTTGAAATAGGCCTGCTCAATCGTTCTTAACACGAACATTTAGCAGTATTGTGCGTATTTAATGGCAGTATTCTGGCCTCCTCGCATTGCATCTCGACATGTCTCACTTTCCATCGACCTATGGCTTCTACTTATGATATCGTACTCGTTTCTTATTCATCCATTATCTCTCCATAAACTTTATTCATCTTGGTTTCCCAATTTGGAATTTCAGACCTATGCGAGTGTTTTCCACGCTGATTGATAGGATACCAAGTACTATAGTTATTCCACCTGTCCTTTCCTGCAGCCAAATAAAACTTCAATTCGTCCGAGCTGATAGTATGGCATAACTCATCCGCGGCATTGTTGATTTGGGTAAGTGAGAATGGAGAAAGCGAAACGTTGGCTGGTTTGCAGACTTGTCTCTTGGCAGTACTGATATCATCCACTGTGATAGCAAGGCTAGGGATGGTACCGAGAGTATCAAACGGATAAGGATTCATTCTCAGGATGCTCAGGATGCTCAGCTTTTCGAATAAAGATTGATAATATTCTAGAGGTAGCAAAGTGGTGGTATATATATTGATTTGAGAGTACTGGTGAGTTACCTAAGTATCATATGGGTAATTTCCGATATAGACAACCCTATAAGGTTAACTAGTACTATGGTTTGTGCGCTTTTGCTTGTTATACAAGGATTTTGGGATGTCAGGTTTACTTCCGGAGCCGGGCATAGCGTATCAATCTCCTAGCACAGCCCTCTATGGAAATCAAGCTTTGTGGCTAGTGTGGGATAGAAGCTAGCGGATACGAAATACGGAAAGCGATATACGAAATACGTATACGGTAGAAAACGTACAGAAAAGTATCCATTTGGGAGGATGAGATATTATTGTGGAACTGAATTGTGGTCCCTCCCAGGTTGTTTCAACAAGCGAGCCTTAGCTCGAAATAAATAAATATATTCTGTGGCTGAGGCATCAATCTCAACAGTATCTGATATGTTTCACAATCTCACCAAGTCAACTTTCATAGTTTTGCTATAAACTATTGATTCGACGAGAGTTCGATAACGAGAGATGACCAAATATGAAAATGATGGCTTTAACGATAACAATCCCGAAGGTGTACAACCATTTATCATGAAGATAGGAGAGTTCTTAAGGTATTTGGTTCATAGGGAAATAATAGCGCTAAGCTTTTTTCTTTCAGGTTCCATAATAACGGGTCTGAGGAAGAACATATTCGTACTCAATCCGAAATACGGAGACAATACGAACAAAAGGAGTATAGTGTCTATACTAAATGCTACTTTTTCGTTCTTCGTTCATATTCTCGTTCTGTTAGCGCTCTAGCGATCGCAGAGCGGAGTATTATTCCCGACCAAAGATTTCAACTAGCCTCTGCTTTGGTGTTATAGTAGAGATTAGGGTTTATACTATCTACACGGCGGCCTTATGACACCGCCTCCTCGATTTTCTCACAACGACCAATATATAAACCCCAAACTTCGACGATGTTAAGATAGTAGTAGAACAAGATTTGCTTTTAAATACTAGTTAAACAAAGAAATCCAAAGATCATGTCAGGCAGAACCATGAAGGCCATTAGCGTCGCAACACTCATCACCACTCTTCTCGCTGCTATCCAAGGAACCAACGCGATCCCCTCTACCGGAGTCACCTCACTGAGAGACGAGGCGGCTAAGAAGGACATTCTCATTGGGTCTGGGGCGATCAACCCGACCTATCTCGATGATCCTGACTTCGCCGCTGTCCTGGCCGATCAGTTCAACAGCCTCTCTCCCGAGAATGAGTTAAAGTGGTCGTTCATTAACCCGGCCGAAGGGCAATACAATTGGGACACTATCGACCGTCTTGTTGACTTTGCCAAAGATAATGACATGGTGGTCAAGGGACACGGGCTCATCTCGAGCTGCTGCAACCCCGACTATATAGTCAATATCACCGACCCCACAAAGTTTCGTACTGCGATGACGGCTCATTTCGAAGCGGTAATGCACCGGTACGACGGCAAGTTGGATCGGTGGGACGTCGTCACCGAAGCTCTTAAGACGCAGGGCGGTGGCCTGAACAACAACGATTTCTATAATGTGCTCGGTCCTGGCTACATCGAAGATGCCTTCCGTATTGCCCGAGCAGCAAGCCCAGACGCCAAGCTTTTCATCAATGAGAATCTCGTCGAATCACTTCCTGGAAAGCGTCAGGAACTCTACGACCTGGTCTCTGGACTCGTGGCGAACGGTGTCCCAATCGACGGAATCGCCCTGCAAATGCATATCACCGAAGTAGCTCCGCTACCGGGTGTGATCACGGATATAGCAAATTCCTACAAGGCGCTAGGACTGGAAACGACGATCGCTGAAATGGATGTACACACACTCAACAACACACTCGAGACCGATATCTACGGCGCCGTTGTGGAGGAGGCTCTAAAAGCAGGAATCACTGACATTAGCTTCTGGGGCTTCACGGATAAACATGCCTATACCTGGGTGCCTGGTGCACAGCCATTGATGTTTAATGAGTCGTACTACCCCAAGAGTGAGTTTTATGCTACTCATACGGCCCTTGCAAATTTCGTTAGCATGAGCTAGGGAGATGAGTGCCATCGAGCCATCAGAGATCGCGCTTTACACGACTGTGGTTGTAGCGCGAGGCTTTGACTATAGTTGTTCTAGAAAGTATCTTCGGAATACGACCTTGGTATAAAGTGTTAGACGGTGCTAGCAGGGAATTGTAAAATTATTACTAGATTGATATAACTTGATCAGAATATAAATATAAGGTCTTATTTATAATGTGACCATCTGTTTGAACTGTACCCACCAATTATATAGTTACCCAAGATTACGCTCGGTGAATAGTTAGGCATGAAAAATGATAAAGTAAGAGTTGATTGACCTTCTTGGAAATGAGCTCCTGGGCTGCCATTTATAGGCTTGAGGTCCAGAGCCTCATTTCTAAGAAGGTGGGCGAACAGTGAAATTTCTATTCTACTAGTTACATGATTCTCCCATATGCTCACCAAGCATATGGGGTTGAGTCGTACATACGATAATACGACTTAGTACGCACGAGAATACGATTCAGTATGCGCAACAGTGCATCTCCATATGCTCGGTAATGCTCAGCCGTACCGATAGTGATCACGGGCGCTTTACTCTATAAGCACGTGAGGCTATTTCTGTGACAGAAGTATATAGCAACAAGTTATTATTTCCTAAATAGGCAATTCAAACTAAGCTAGGTCGGCCTCAACCCCATTTTGGTGCAATCACATGATAATTATCCGGGGTATTCCGGATTATTCCACAAATTTTTAGGTACCATCCAGCCGACTTATACTAGGTTGGAACACCATTCCTGGAGCTCAAAAAGTCCTGGGTGGAATAGGATGCCCAACTCTGATCACCACTAACGTCCGCCTTCGAGCTTACGTCTCTCTATTCTAACCAGGCTGCGAAATGGGTACCCTCGAGTGAGTTTTCTAGTTCTTCAACCAATCATAACCTACCCAGAAACCAAGTTAGGGGTTATATACTTGGTTCAAACCTTCCACAGCCAATAAGTAGCCAATATACCCTTCTACCTACCAAATGGGTAGCTGTTAGCCAGAGTAACCCACCTAAAGGTGCTCCAACCCGGTGGGTAGGTTCGCAGCCTAATTCTGGTGTTTGGTAAAACATTTTGTTCTCAAAATAGCTGTTATCTTGTGTTGTTCGAATTATATCAAGAGCTAGCTGGGTGCGACGAATTCGGAGAACCTAATATGTCATCTCAAGGTTAGATAGGACATGGCTGCGACTCACTCGAGATCATTCTTGATAGACTTAATATACTACTCACTTATAACAATAGAAATGAAAGAAATGATATGTACTCGTGCTTTCCCAAAAGTCTCTGAAATCTAAAACACATATTCTTCTAGTCCAGCTAGGTAAGATCCCCCCAGCAACTCTACAAACCTATATACCTGACAAAAAAAAAACATATACAAGAAGCTAAACACATAGACAAGAAGCCAAACAACAACCCTCATTCCCCTAAGACATAGCCGGAACCTCAATCCTCTCAATCTTCCAAGTCTTCCCCCCATCCACCGTACTCACCCCACTATGCGTCGTCCCCCCACTCAAACTCAAAGTCGTCCCAAACCCCTCATCCGCACCCGCCAACACAATCGTCGTATTCAAATACACCTGCGCCGCCACCGTCCCCGTACACTCACTATCACATTCCGTGCCCGTCCCCCACCCCGTCATCGGTCCACTCTCCCGACTAAAACTACTGAGTGCCGCCCCCGTCAACGCATTCGTAACAGTTTGCGTCCAGTTGCCTGTCGCTTCTAAAGTATAGTTGATGCGTACTTGATCGGTGCCAGAGACAGGAGCGGAGGCGCCGTCCAGTTGGCCGAATGAGCCGAAGAGAGAGGCGCGGACGCACCATTGGCCTGTGGTGGCACCGCACCAGTCGTTGGAGGGCCAAGATTCGAGAGTGGTTTGGATGAGGTCGCCGGTGCCGTTGGAAATGCCGGGCCAGAGGAAGAGCTCGCCGTTTTGGGTGGAGGGGGCGGTTCCGGGGATTAGGACGGTCTCGGCGGTGAGGATGTGAGAGGTCGTGGGGCCGAGGGAGAGGGCACCGCCCCAGCTGTCTCGGCGAAGTAGGTTGGCGGCGTTGGCTGTGGCTGCTAATGCGGCGAGGAGGATGGATTGTGAATGCATTTTGCTGCCGGGAAGGAAGTGAAAGTGAGGTAGTGACCGTCTATGACTAAGCGCGTATGGTATATCCTTCCAAATGAATTAATTGGTAGATAAAGAAGGAATTCAGACCGGCTGATATGTGGATGATTGATGAAGTAGAATCTGAAGGCTTTATATTCCAACCAAGCGAACCCCTTAACGCCCATTACAAGCTGGTAAAGTAGCGAGCAAGCGGTAACTCCACCTTTAAAGGATCCCCAAGCTTCGAATAAAGTATTTCTGACCCGCAATTGCTCCGTGTTTCATCTGCCGATATAAAATTTCGGGAATGCTAGGCTAAACTACACCAAACGCCTGCGACTGCTAATTATACGAAGTGCGATGTGCGAAATACGAAGTACGAAGGTGAAAGGAAATGACCTCGCTGCTCGGTAATTTTTTCCATTCCAGAACTTTTCCAGCACCAGCTTGTGCTGGAACTGACACACAGAAACTTCTGTTCAACCATTCCGGTACAGGTCCACAAACGTTTTGTTTAGTGGATTCCATGTAGTATGTTCTATATATGTGCTATCCAGACTTCATCTGCGCTGAACTGTACTTTGATGGTTCCCATATAAATTCGAAATCACCACTAGGCAACTTCTCCGAAAGCGACCACGGGATATGGAATGAAAGACATGTGAGAGAACTGCTAGTATTGCTATCATTGGGTATGTGACTGCTGTTATATTTCTAATATCTAACATTAGAAGAGGTTCATCCACATCCACTTGGGAGGATGGCTCTCTGAACAGCCAATCAATTGCGGTTACCAAGAATTTGGATTCTGTTACTAACCACGAGTCAAAGCCTTGATGCAGAGGTGCATAGTGTGGTGTCCGGCCTCCATGATCCAGGGACGCGAGACCTATAAGACGTATCCAGTTCAACGGCTCATGGCCTAGGCCTCCCACAACTTTAGAAATAAAAAGGGCATGCCCAATCGGTTTTCATGAGCCGGTCAACAAACGTTTCGTTCTGGCATATGTAATAATGCATGAGGAACCATCGATATGTGTCCTCCGGAGCTAAATACCATCGACCCCGCAAAGGCACAGACCACACGCACTTGTAGTGAGGTGCCGGAATTTTTCCATAGTCAAAGTTGAGATGTTGCAGTACACTGCTCTAGTATTCGCTAGATCCCGTCACGTCATAATTCGTGCATATTGTACAAACCCCCAAAGTAACAATTCGACGAATCTCCTCCAAGGAAACAAAGCTTATCGCTCGACGATAATGAGAAGTAGATCGGTCGGCATTCGATACGGTAATAATCATCACGCAACAGCGTACTTCTTGTCGCGAAATCGGCGTGTTACGCAACCTAGTGTTGTAAAGGAACTTTAGTAAAGCTGATATATATCGACAGGCAGAAGCGATGTCAAAACTAACAAGTTACATAGCCTGGAGCTTTGGAGTGAGTTAGTATGGAGTCGTCAACTAGAGGATACATCTCTCAGTCAATCGATCTGTCATTAACGCCTCCCAAGACTCCCGAGCTAAAGACCACCAAAGCGGTCTTCCATAACTGGCCCGAACCAGAAACTGAGCCCGAAATTGAGCGTGGTGATCAAGGAGGCAGCCATAGCTTTGGGAATAATGGCATTCATGGAACGCAAGAACCGCCCTTCGCCCTATCGGTTCAGGAAGCACTTCTTCTGCATGGGCCCAAGCAACCCTACACGCATATTTTAAATCAGCCAATCCCACAGCCAGAAAATGATCGAGAGATGTTAGTTGCCATCGAGGCCATAGGTCTTAACCCAATTGACTGGAAAGCACCGTAAGTATCTCCGCTGTACAAAATCCAACTTGATTGACATTTCCGAGGGATTTCGGGTTCGGTTTACCCACGTTGCCTTGCATCAGTGGTAGGGATCTCGCAGGAAAGGTTGTGAAACCGGCGCGTGCAGCCTGTAGGTTCAAAGTTGGAGACACTGTAAGCAACTTTGCCATGAACATGCGACGGAGACTAATAATTAAGGTCATGGGTATTTCCACCGATTACAGAGACTCAAGAAAATCTGCGTATCAGCAGTATGCGATTGTATCAGATTTCAATGCGTGCAAACTTCCACCACATCTGTCTCCAAAGGAAGCTGCTCCACTTGGAGTTGCTTTCGTCGCAGCCGCCTTGGGACTGGGAATATGCTTAGGATTGAATTTTGAGTCGTGCAATGGGACCGTCCGTGGTCCAGATATTTTCCGAACAGTCCGATCCATGTCACAGAACTCCCTCCCACAGGACATTAGAAGTGAATGCTTCGAGAGCATAAGAGAGGATGAGAGGATAAAAGTAGGCGATTGGATAGCAATTTGGGGAGGTGAGTCGATCACCACGATCATCATCAACGATACTGATCGAGATAGGATCTTCCGCCACAGGCTGCTGTGCAGTACAGCTTGCCAAGCTTGCTGGGCTGAAAGTCATTGCAATCATAGATGTCGCGCGAAGTGGTGAACGTATGCTCAAACATGGTGCAGACTTGTTGGTAGACCGCTTAGACACAGATAGAGCCGTATCTATAGTCAGAAATGTCACCCGGGGCAAGTTGAGGTTCGGGCTGGATACTAGAGGGAAGGAGAGCGCGGGGCTGCTTGCCCAATCAATGCAAGTGGGAGACGAATCAGACTTGAGGGCACACGTCGTTGGATTGACTGGAGTACCTAAGATACCGACGGCAGGAATAGCCTACCACTCTGTACCTATCAAGCTGTTTCATGAAGCGCCAAGAGTTGGAGATGAGATGATGTTATGGCTAGAAACGTTGCTCGCGCAAAAGTCGATAGAAACGCCGGACATTGAGGTAGCTGAGGGCGGGCTGGGTGGGATAAATAGAGCGCTTGATAGACTTAGAAACGGGTCGGTAAATGGCCCAAGAATTGTTGTGCCGTTAGCACAGCCAGCATGATCGATTGAAGAAAGATACGACCATCAACTTGGTTTTCCCCAGTCTTGTACGAAGTATTTGATGCGAATTCTGACACGGGATGGTGGCTTTCGCGCTGTGGCTTTCACATTGTGGCTCAATCATGACCTAATCCCTTGTTGACCTAGCTCAGCACTTCACATGATTCAACAACATCTTCCTCATTCTCACATTAAGTTTTGCTCCCAAACTGTCCATCGATGCGCCATGCTCGTAGGGACTAGATCTCCATGTTGATGATCTGCATGTTGTTCACCCAGGACAGCGCACATGGTGATGCGCGCGACAGATCCATGGCCGCCACACAAGTGCCCTCTTGCATAAGATGGAGCTCAGATTGCACCATCGTACCCCTCATCCGAGCGATAAGAATATCGCCAACTGCCGTGGCCGCTATGTGGCATGGGACCTCTCCATCCAAAGGTTCTCTGTAAGACTTGCACACTTGAAGATGTACCGGTTTGTATGACGTTGGTAGGTGATGCAGAGCTACTCAGACGCAGCCAGTCGTTGTGATATATGCTATCCCACATTTCATACCAGTTCATTGCTCACGATAGGTTTTATTTGTATTTCTGGGCGAGCCAATCATCATTGGCAAGCGGATTCAATTGAATATGACTACCACGATTACAATTAGCAGCGATAGCCCTCTTGTCATTCGACATTCTGAGGGGCATACCAATGGCTTCACAAACGGGCAGTCCAGCGACCACATCAATGGCCACAGCCTTGAAAACTCGAGAGAGTATACCAATGGAATTCTGACAAACGGACATAGCTCAAGGTTCTCTGCCGCTTCAGACATCAACGATGCGCCTGATCGCGTCAAATTTGCCTACTGGGTTCCGAACGTTTCTGGAGGCTTGGTAATTTCCAAAATCCCACAGAGAACGGAGTGAGTATCGCCTAGTCCAGTCATACAGCGCTTCAGTGCTCAAACAGAATAGCTGGGATTACAAATCCAATGTCAGATACGCGCAGACCGCAGAAGACGTTGGGTTCGAATATGCTCTCACGCAAATTCGATTTATGGCGGGGTATGGGGCAGTGAGTCCGATGTCTGAATTTTCCCACAAGCTGCAACTCACAGTTTTTAGGAGAACCAGCACGAATCCGTATCCTTCTCTCAAGCGCTCCTTCACAGTACCAAAAAGCTCAATGTTATTGCGGCTCTATTACCTGGTCCTTGGAATCCAGCAATCGCAGCGAAGCAGATCGCAAGCATCGACCAATATACGGACGGAAGGATATCGGTGAACGTCGTCTCTGGGTGGTTTAAGGCGGAGTTTACGAGTATTGGACAATGGTGGCTTGAGCATGCTGAACGTTATAGAAGGAGTAAAGAATTTATTGAATGTCTGAGAGGAATCTGGACGTCTCCCAAGTTCTCATACAAAGGCGATTTCTATCAGTTCCACGACTATCCGCTCTCTCCAAAGCCGCTGAAACTCCCAGGTCGGCCACATCCTCTAATTTTTCAAGGAGGCAATTCAATTGACGCTCGAGATAATGGTGCTCAAGTCTCAGACTATTACTTTATGAATGGAAATACGCTTGAAGGATTCCAAGAACAAATCGCCGATGTCAAGGAGCGAGCTCGGAAGTTCGGTCGCGAAGATCAAATTCACTTTGCAGTCAATGGATTTGCAATTGTCAGAGATACTGAGTGGGAAGCGATCCAGCTGTTGTCGGAGATCCAGGGTAAAGCTGACAAAGATGCCGTTGCTGCGTTCAGCGATGCGGTAAAACAAGCAGGATCATCAACGAGTAACAAGAAGGGAATGTGGGCGGATAGCAAGTTCGAAGATCTGGTGCAGTACAATGATGGCTTCAAGACGAAGCTGATTGGCACTGCGGAGCAAGTCGCAGACCGGATTCTCTTACTGAAGAGTTTAGGTATTGACATTGTCTTGCTGGCATTTCTACATTACGACGACGATATTCAGGATTTCGGCGAGAAAGTATTGCCGTTAGTGCGAAAGCTAGAAAAGGAAGGAAGAGGTAAGGATGCTGAAGATGAGATTCGAAGGACTGGCGACGTGTATCGAGCGAAGCCACAAGCTCGTGAAGCTTGATGGTTCGCATCAGACTCCTTTTTATTGTTTTGTTTATTTTCATTGGGATTTGTTGATATTGTATAACATAGCTCTAGTTTTCTGGGATTCTACAAAATAATTGTTCGCGCATCGACAGTTCTTACTTCTGATGTGGAAGTCACCTCGCCCACCAAGTGTTGAAGTTGTTTGATTCACTCGTTCATGGTAGGAACTACACGGCTCAATGGTGTCGTCTAATTCGACTGGCATTTGTGGAAAGAGCCTTCTCAACTGTTATTGATATTCACCCTTCAAAAGATTCTCCTACACTTTCTCCAGATATCGTCTCAAGAACATTCTATTTCTACATCAATCATGGACGTTATCACAGATTTGAACATAGTTCATCTGGCCCAAACACTCGAATCTCGTATCCAAGGAATAAGTTATTTGGAAATCCTCCTTCAATACCTGACTTTCGCTTCAACAGCAAAAGGATGCCAGGGAGTTTATTACGGCCCAGCTATCGAGGACCCTAAGGTATTCATATATTACACACTATGGGATAGCCTCACCGATCTTGCCGTGTTTAAAGGCTCGCCAGTACGTTACAATCACAGGGGGTCCCTAATAGAGTAAGCAACCATACTATCTCCCGTCCCGCCATATCTCCATCTACTAATACCACTTCTAGACATTCCCACCAATGGCACCAACATAAATTGGCCCCGCTCCTCAACCCGCACCGACGCAAGTACAGCATCACCGTCCATTTCAAACCCACCGCCGACCCTCAAACCATTCTGTCCCGCCTCGCAGAAATCGCCGTCTTCTATTTCCCCCAATCAATGGATACTCAAAGCTTAAAAATCAGAAGGGCAATTGGGGGAATGAAGTTCGCGATGGGGAGAGCAGGCGCCGCGGAGACGCTTCATTCGTGGGGTCGCGATCTGGTCTTGAGTCCAGCTGTGGTTTTCCCTCCAAAGACGAAGGTTCTGGTTATACTGGTGGGATGCGGTAGTGATGGTCCGCTTGTGAAGCGCTTCGATATTCCGAGGGAATTTAGATTGAATAGGGCGGGGTTGAGAGACTTTGAGGATGTGCTGTGGGTTACGGTGTATCGTACGAAGTTGCAGAAGGTTGAGGTATCGTCGGAAGCTGCAGAAGATCGATACCTTTTAGAGGACGATGGGAACGACTTTAGGGTTGGGGGGATCCACGGGCCGGACGTACTGGGTGTTATGCCGTTTTGACTTGGAATAACTTTTTGGTTGTATCCTTCGAGAGGGCAATAGGTGTGCTTGCTGCGTTTATGGATTAGGCGCTTGCAATTAAATATTTCTATTCGTCATGGCAGGCGATTTGCCGGTAGATACATCAATACGATCCTTGTTACTGAGAATCCACTTAAGTTCGACATCATCAAATTGAGGGGCAGGTCTCAGCGGGCAAATGGTACCTCTTCGGACAGCACTATTTACCAGGACATGCACGATGTTCTCAAGTATCCTGGATCGCGAATTGTTTGTTCCCATTTTATGAATAGAAGAACAATTGGCCTTTAATCGAAGAATCTATAGCACTCACCATGTACAGTTATACAGACCGAAGAGTTTGAACATTAACATAATACATAAGTGTAGACTCCAGCCACAGGGAGGTGGCGCCCCAAAAATAGCGGTTAACTCACTTAGGTTGAGCCCGAAACCACCGAAACTACCCGAGATATAGCGTGACTTTTGAGATGACCACAAATATATTAAAACATCTCACATTTTCATTGTACAAACACCCTCTCTTCAAATATTTACATTTTTATTAAACCTACCGAAACCATATACATTTGGAAAAACAAATATCTACATCTAAAAAGCCAGCACCTCCACATCACCCCGAAGCCCCAGAAGTACAAGTCAAACCCGTCGACGAATCCACATTCGCACACAAAAACTTCGCACTTCCACTCGTCGGCGTCACCGCCCAATTCGAGAAATTAATATCGCATGTCCCCGCCGAAGGACAATCCAAATTCGCCACACTCGGAGTGTTCTTCGACGAAGTCGTGCCCTTGAAATTCTTAAAATACACGCCCGTCACCGACGCCGTGCTCGGATAACTCGAGCAATAGGATGTATTCCCCCCATAACAACTCTGGATCTGCGCCGCCCAGTCGCAGTTCTTGACTGTGACGCCGTCGAAGGTGACATTGCTGACGACTGCGGTGCCGTGCGCGCTGCCCCCGGGGTATAGCTTGATGCCGACGGCTTTGGTGGAGTTGATCATTGTGGCTGCGGAGACGTATACATTCTTCACAGTATCGGTGGACCCAGCCCCGCCGCCCAGTGACCCGACGGAGATACCGTGCGAGCCGGTGCAGGAGATGCTGTTCACAGTGACGTAATTCGCACCGGGCTTGAACGCAATGCAATCGTCTTGGTTGGAGACGACGATGTTTCTCAGGATGACGTTGGTGGTGGCGCCGACGTCAAAACCGTCGGTGTTTTTGGGTGCGTAGTCGGATTTGGATTTCGCGGTCATGGTTAGGCCCGAGTAGACGATGTTCGTGGAGCTGCCGGTTACGCTGAAGAAGACGTTTGGGGGGTTCTTGACCTGCAGGTTTTTGATCGTTATACCTGATGAGCTGCCCGTTATGTAGTGCAGGGTTGGGCGCGCGTAGGAACTGTTCTGTGCGAAGTAGTCGTATGCGGCTTGGCCGTTGCCGTCGATAACGCCGGTTCCGGTGAGGGATTGCATGGTGGCGGTTTTGATGCCGTTCATGTAGAAGATGGCTCTTTTACCTTCCCAGTAGTCGAGGTCGTCGGATACTTTGAGGGTACCTTCGATGTTGAATGTGCATCCGGAGCAGCCGGTGAAGTCGAGAGTGCTGCGAATCGTGTACTGGACGCCGGCTGGGAAGACGATGGTGCCGCCACTGCCGCATGATTTGATGGCTGCGGTGATCGCAGGGACGTCGTCGGTACCGGAATAGCCGGCGGATGCAGGTGTGCAAGTTGCGCGTTTGGCAAGAACGGGGGTGATTTCGTTGAGGATGGGAGTGGGTGAGGAATAGACTGTGGTGGAAAGGAGTGATATGGCTAGTGCCACTTGATTGGGTGTGAAGAACATATTGACAAGCGGTCGACGACGACAGTATCAACAGCAAGGAAAGAAAATCACGATAGGAGAAATAACGCGATGGTGGCTGTTTTCTGGTCACTTACTTCAATTACTTTTCTACATTGCCTTGGAAGTCCAATTCATCATTCACTTTATACCGACGGGGAGATATTTTCCGTCAGGAGTAGTGTAATAGTCCAAGATCGTCTCTCCCCCCCATATCCTTACTCGTTTCCAAAATCCCACGTATGGCATCCCCTGACGCTATATTTAACCGTCGCAGCGTACCTACGAAGTAGTTCCGTCGGTATATCTCATGACACCCTGGTCAAGCGCCCAAATAGGTACGTTTCATCCCCAGGTTTTTGTTTACTTGGGACAAAATGGGAAACTAGCTCGAAGTTTAATGCCGCCCGAGTTCCCGGTTCGGGCTTGCTGGCGGGTCATCAGCACTTAATCTTGCGGGCTTGGAATCAGTTCAGCCTGAATGCGCGCTTGTGTGGCCACGTGGTGGTCTGCGCGCGATACGATACCCCCCTTTCATTTCCGAGGGAACTGTGTTATATAAGGTAGATGGTCTTCGTACAGGCGTCTCAATTACCGTGTCAGTACCTCGTGGCTCTTTATGCTATACTCCCTATGAAGAAAAGTTAAAGTTTTAGATAGCACGATGTAGAGAAAATAACCTTCATTCATCGGAGGTGATGGTAGCGCTAATGCCGGGTAGCCGTTTTCCTGGTAGTTAGCCCTTTACAGTGCTAGTGCCTAGTACCACAGCGAAGTCGAATATCAAGCACAAAAAGGCTGTTCTTAAGTACTCTACTATTATTACAATACATACGAACATGCGAATGGTACGTTAATATCTACAGATTATCTCTCAACTTACAGATAATCAAAATTTCATTGTGCTGCATCTGAATTTTAATCAAATAAACTACACTGTGCGCACAATTTTTGATATGCAAGTAAACGTCACCATGTACCTCTTAGATTCACCCCTCCCCAGCACACACAAGGCCGTATATTTGACAACATGAACCGGTGACATATTCTCCTAGCCAAGAAACGAACATTTTGATCTCAAGACTCTAGCGTCTAATCCTGCATGCGAGCGAAAACTGAAAAAAGTTCCCTCCGTAAAAATCTGTATGTTTACAGTTAGACGTATATATACTTAGAAGCACATACAGTTAGAAGCATACGTATTTATGTCTGCCCCGCAGTTTTCCAAGAGGTTCTTATCCGTTCTTATCCCAATGGTCATTCCCGATTTAGTTGTGGAGCTGTCAGCGTTCGATAACTTACTGTATTCGTACGACCGGTACTGGCGCGACTGGGATAGAAATACCCAGCACCAGCTTAGCGTCGGAAATCCGGAG
The DNA here is from genome assembly GCA_002946415.1 of Rutstroemia sp. NJR-2017a BVV2. Taxonomy (NCBI): domain Eukaryota; kingdom Fungi; phylum Ascomycota; class Leotiomycetes; order Helotiales; family Rutstroemiaceae; genus Rutstroemia; species Rutstroemia sp. NJR-2017a BVV2. Next base: position 326,645 of record NJPS01000024.1, on the reverse strand, counting down.
GAACTCCAACGGATTCTCGTGCAAGCGAAGGATGGAGTGTATAGAATACGATGTTAATATGGGTACGTATAGTGCGCTAGTAGTTCTTATCTATCGAATTGGACCTTTGCAGAGGAAAACGAGGGAGATCCACTCTTCTCTCTCCACATGCAAACAGAAAAGTCACACCACTTTCGCAGAGTGACATCTATGAGCAAACATATATATAACCAACTACCCATCCATCTCCCACCCATCCCACCTCTCCCATCTAACCATCCCACCTCTCCCATCTAACCATCAACCTCCCCCACCACAACCATGCCCTCCCTCTCCCTCCCCTCTCTCTCACACACTCTCCTACTCCTCCTCACCCTCACCCTCTCCGCAACCGCAACCCCCCTCCTCGAAAAGCGCACAGCACGCACCAGCACCCCCAGCGGGTGTCTAACTGTTCGGGGCAGCGGCACCAAGTCCGGGGAATACAGCACTGTGGGAGCAGCGTTGAAAGCCTTGGGTTCGTCGACTGCTGCGGCGTGTATCTTTATCTACAGCGGGACGTACGAGGAGCAGATTACGGTTAATTATAAGGGTGCTTTGACGGTTTATGGGTATACTACTGAGTAGGTTTTTTTCATCTTCTTTTGGTTTTGGGGGGGTTTTGGAGGTGCGGAGGTTGGTTTTGGGAGTTGGGGATGTTTTCTAGCTGTGTTCTTGTCCCAGCTGTGTTTATATTCCAAGCGCTATGTATCGTTTCCTAGATGGAGACACATCGTATATGGCATGGAAAAGCAGTACAAATATCTCCCCTCTCCCACCAAAGCACCCCTCACAAACCCACCCTCACCACCAAAACAACACCACTATCACACGCATCTATCAAACTTGCATACTGTTAAGCTAGACATACAGCTAACAACCCCCACAGCACCTCATCCTACAAAAACAACGCCGTCACCATCACCCACAGCATCAGCTCCCCCGTAGCAGGAACTCTCGACGCGAGTTCGACCGCCAATATCGTGAGTGCGAACTTCAAGGCGTATAATATCATCTTCAAGAATACGTATGGATCTGGAGCTCAGGTGTGTTTCTCTTCTTCGATGTTTAGTTCTCTTTCTTCTTCTTTTGCATGGCATCTTCACCCAGGAAATCGTGGATATTCCACGGTTTTTCTGGATGGTGTTTCTATTCCTGGCTGGAAGAGGTTTTGGATTTTAATCCTGGGTGCATTTCACTGTGTGCCCAACTCTGATTTTATATGCCTTTGGAAAAACTTTTACATGTGGTTTCTGTGCTGACAATTCCAAGGCCGTCGCAGTGACAGCCAACGGTGATAAACAAGGCTTCTACGGATGTTCATTCACGGGTTATCAAGATACTTTGTATGTCAAGGCTGGGAAACAGTATTATTCGAATTGTTATATTGAAGGTATGTTTTTCTCGCTCATTTCTGTTTTCATTTCGCCCTCATTTCTGTTCCCCCCCCCCCCCTCCTTCCCTTAACCCCCCACTCTCAAATCGTCAATTCCCAATACTCGATACAAACACTAACTTCAACCACCCCAGGGGCTGTGGACTACATATTCGGCGATGCCTCCGTCTGGTTTGGCGAATGTAAGTTTCTTCCCTTTTACAACCTCTTCACTTCAAAGGGCGGGCAGTCGTGAGTGGGCATCTCAGGATTACCAACTGACATGATTAGGTACAATTGCTTCCAACGGAGGAGGAGCAATCACAGCTAGTTCGAGAACTACTGCTTCGGAGACCGGATGGTTTGTGATTGATAGTAGTACTGTATGTTCTTTTTCCTTCTCTATTCTACCCAAACTATATTCCTTTATGAAACCAGCTTGCTTTTTACTCTCTTCCTTTTCTTTCTCTCTCCCTATACTTCTAGGAAGTCATCTCTTCGAATTCCTCGCCTCCGTTTTTTCCTCTCCTCCCTACGAACTCTGACCCACCTCCCCTTTCTTTCTTATTCCTCATTTTCCTCTCTTATCCGACTACCTCAATACTTCACCCCCGCCCTATCAAAACCCATCTCTCGACCTATCTATCCTTATTTTTTACCCCTGTTCTTACCCACCCCCTCAATACTCAGCCCTAGTATCTTTATCCTCTCCCCATTGAACACTCCTTCTTAATACTTCACCCCTCAAACTCCACCTCTACCCCCCTCCCTCCAACCCCCCACAACTTACCAAACCTCTACTAACACCCCCGTCCTCCCCCTCCCTTAGATCACAACCGCCTCCTCCGTCACCACCTCCCTAACCAGCAAAGTCTACCTGGGTCGTCCCTGGCGCGTCCTCGCGCGGGTGATGTTTCAAAACTCGGTCCTGACCGACATAATCAACGCCGCAGGCTGGACTACCCTTGCGGATGGGGCTACGCCGTGAGTTCTTCTTCTCTTACTACGTTCTTTTACATTGCTGTTTATTCTTGATTCTTCCTGGCCTTTTTATTTATTTATATCTCGACTCTATGTTTTCATCTACATCTCACTCCTCTCCCTCTTTTCATCTTCCAAACTCTGCCTTTTATGGGAGTTGATGAAAGAAGAGGCGGGATAGAGATAGGATACACACAAAGAGCAAATCGCTAACTCCTCCCCTCACACAGAATCTTCGAAGAATACGCCAACACCGGCGCCGGCTCGAGTACTTCTGCTAGGGTATACGTACGTCTTCCCTTTCCCTTTCCATTTCCCTTTCCTGATTTACGTCAGGATCGCTAATACATCACAACCATACAGGAAACCAAAGCCACAGCCGCCGTAAGCAACACGGCGGTCTTGGGAGACGATTGGGAAAGTTGGATTGATAGTTCTTATTAGTTTGGACTCAGACTTCAAATTGTAATTCAGTTGAATTCAAATTTGAATTTCATATCAATAGCACTATAATAACGCCAATGTACTAATTCCCACCCTACAATTTCCCAAATTCATCTCACTCCTATTTTCCCCTACCCCTCCCCTCCACCCCTCATTCATCTCCGCTCAAACCCCATCATCTCCCCCATCCCATCCTTACACCCTTACACCTCACACTTCCTACCTAAGCAGCAGCAGCCTGTCTCGCCGCCGGAGTAGGCGCCACACCCACGCGTTCCTTCGACAAAATATCCACCAACAGAGGATTAGGTCTGTTATCCTTCCCAGCCGGGTACACAGCCTGATTCTTCTTGTAGCTCTTGACGTTCTCGATATACATATCGAAGAGGTACGCGGAATCCATTGGTCCACCCTTGGCTTCAGGATGGAATTGTGTTGAGAAGATTGGGCGGGTCTTGTGGATCATACCTGGATGTTTTGTTAGCTAACTGAATTTAATGTAACGCGAAATTCAACTAATTCATACCTTCATTAGATCCATCATTCAAGTTAACAAAGTATTCCTTAAACTCCGATGGCAAAGTGGTAGTATCAACAGCATATCCGTGATTTTGACTAGTAATGTGACATTGTCCTGTAGTCAAATCAAGAGCCGGAATGTTGTGAGCACGGTTACCATACTTAAGCTTAATGGTACGTGCACCAGAAGCAAGAGCAAGCAATTGATGTCCAAGACAGATACCGAAGACTGGAAGTTGAGAAGATTCCATCAATCGGCTCAAATGGTAGACAGTCTCTTGACAATGGGTTGGGTCGCCAGGTCCGTTGGAGATGAAGACACCATCAAAGTGGTGAGCAACCTTGTGGATTGGGAAATCGTAAGGGAAAACGGTGACGCTTGCACCACGGCTGACCAAACTTCTCAAGATGTTCTCCTTAACACCACAATCGATGACTGCAACGTGCATGTCTCCATTTGCCGAGCTGACATGGAATGGTGCCTTGGTGCTAACTTTCTTGACCAAGTTAATTTGTTCGGGGTCAATGAAGGCTTCGTCTTGATCGGCATCGTATTCCTCTCCAATGGTGATTCTGGCCAAAGAGGATCCCACCTCTCTCAAATAGGTGACAATAGCACGAGTGTCAACACCTGAGATGGCTGGCACACCCTCACGAGCACACCACTCACTCAAACTCTCCACAGCAGTCCAGTGACTGTACTTCTCAGCATAATCGGCGACCACCACACCAACACATTGAATGTTTGGCGACTCGAAGTATTTCAAAAGTCCATGCTCGTCCCTAGCAGATGAAGGAACACCGTAGTTTCCAATCAAAGGTTGAGTGAAGACCAGGATTTGTCCACGATAAGAAGGGTCGGTCATGGATTCTGGGTATCCAACAAGAGAGGTTGTGAAAACGGCTTCACCAGAAATGTTGGACTTTGCGCCAAATGATTTGCCGTGGAAGACCGGGCCATCCTGTGTCACTGTCAGTCTTCTGACTCATTCAACCATCAACCGCCAACCAACCAACATACCCTAATCGTGAATGTAGCTCGGTCATGGGAGATAGGTGTAGCACGCGGACGAGTAAATGGCATGGCACGACCAGCACTTCCTTCAACTGTAGCGAGGAATCGAGTCTGTTGTGCGAATCGAGCTTGGACGCCTTGTGCGGTGGGCTTGAAAGCCGCAGGCTTGATGAATCGGGAGAACATTTTGGAGTGGAGTTTTAGGTTGATAGTAGAATTTTAAGCGGTAGGTATTCGAAGGCTATTTCAGTTGACTGAAGCCTTCCAGATGTGATCTAGAGAGAGGGGTTAGGATATCGGCGGTCAGGGCATCGTTAGAGGGGTCATTCAAGAGGAGGGTTGCGAACCTGAGATATAATCCTGTGACGGCAATGTTAGTTGAGAGTATTCTAGAAGCTCAATTGAAGTGAATGAAAGAAGAAAATTGATATGACGAGGACGGGCAGGTAACTATCCGCCACTAGCAGCAATGGCAGGTTGATCCTCGAGGGCAGAGATAAGAGGTGGTGAACTCAATTGAGTGACACATCGCGGAGACAAAGGAGTGGAAGCAACAGCACCGAGTCAAGAACATACCTGAGATGTAAAAACTGACGAGCGCCCACTCATACGCGCGACTTTGTCTATTCGTAGCTGATAGATCAGAATAAGAGGTCAGGAAGTCGAAACGTTGTGGTTGGATTTTGTTGGATGTATAGGAATTGGACTAAGGCAGGAGGAGTTTTTGTTCAGGTGAAGTCAAAAAACAGTGGAGTGTGGAGTGGTTTAGCTGTTAGTGCGATAGAGTGACAGAGTGACGATGCAAAAAAGAAGAAAAAGTTGGTGCAGGAGAGAAGAAGGGAAAAATGTTGAGTGCCGCTTTGTTCATTAAATCGTGGCTCAGATTGTGTTGGTGGCTTTTGATTGGTCGATAAGGTGTTCTCGAGGCGGGGGCCAAGATCGGCCAAAGCAAGACGCAAAATCAAAATCAAAATTTTCATAAGCGAAGGGTGACGAAAAGAGGAGAGGGGAGGGAGAGGGAGAGGGAGGCCGATGGCGGCGTAGTTGGGATGATGAGATAGATGGATGAGATGAGATAAGATGAGAGGGCACGGAGTCGGGGTCCGGCCACGGTTGTAGAAAGATATGAGGAGAAATGTTACTGTAACACCTATATTCGTCATCTATCATCTGTCATCTATCATCTATCAAAGAAGCAGCCCCAGCACACAGCAAGAAAATTCTTCCCTCGACATGATACATAATGCATCGACGTCTCCTTGCCATCACACGTATCCAGCTCTACGGAAACACCTTTGCTTACCTCAAGGCTCAAGCGCACAAATTCAGGGGTCGACAAGAAAACCCTAGATCACACCCCCACATCGTTGGCGGGGTATTTTTGCATGCTGCATTTACGTTGCAGGGAACGAATGAGGCGTGATGGATTACGAAATTTCTTTATGAGCTCGGAATTACCGTCGCTATTGCTATCACTATGTACTTGTGGTCAGAAGTATGTGCGTGGCTTCGTTGCGCTACTAGGTTGTCATTGTAGGTGGCAGGTAGATATATTCCATGCAGAGAAGTCAAGTAGATGGATTGTAAAGCATCTCCACCTACGTCAGTCAGCCTGTCTAAATCACAGCCCGTCTTCGTCCCGTCCCTTATTCTCGCAACGATATTGATCAAGCCTCAAAGAAACGCCCACACTACCAACCGAAGGCACAGTACAAAGATTCGTATTAAAGATTCTTTCTTATGGTAGCTTATTATTTTCCTGCTTGCTTGCTTGCTTTTGGAATTGCTCCATATGTTTCCCATCTACCCACCTGCACCCCATCTGCAGCCAAATGTGATCTTACAAACCAGACTGAGCCCTTTCTCCCGTGTGGTGTTTCTGTCTCCGCATCTTATATGATCTTAAATGCTTGCCCCCTAGTAACGCCTATCCCGAGAATCCCTTGGCGGTGCCCGGTAACTATCGTAGCCTCTGTCATACGGTCTATCGAACCCTCTATCCCCTCGTCCCCCATACCCCCCACCTCCTCTTCCTCCACCCCCTCCTCTCCCGCCTCTATGACCAGGAGGAGGTCTAATCCCCGCAAATATCTCAGGCCCACGATCCACGAATCTGTCGCCGTCTTCAAAGGTATATCTATTAATCTCCGAGCCCGTATGGCGAGAAAGGTCCTTGGTTGTGATACTCTCCATTGCATCAAGTCTTCGATTTACTAGATCCTTCGCAACAGGTTGCCAGTACAACGTAGGCTGTGTCGCAGTCGCTTTGAAAATCTCATTCAGATTCCTCACATTCCCCGTCGGTCGCTGGAGTCCTGCAGTACTGGAATTCCTCGGACCAGACGGTGCGCCTTCAATACCTCTCGGTCCAGAAGGCGGAGGTTGCGCAATCGATTGCTTCCTACTTGACGAACCCTGCGGATCGCCCAGCGCCTCTTGAAGAACAGCAGTCACACGACCTCCACCATCGTCTTGATTTTCTTCATAAACCACTTCCCATTTCTTCGTATTCCGTCCGGTGCCTGCAGCTTGTTCCTGGTTGATCCAGTCCTTGACCTTCTCCTCGGGTATGAAATCCACCCATAGCGGTTTGCGATTGGGCTCGTCGGGCCAGATGCGGTCGTGCATGGCATTGCGTACGCGTGCTGCAGCGGAAAGATTGGTGAACTGGACTAAGGAGTGCGTGCGCAGACGGTCGATGTGGAAGTTGACGATGACATCTGAGTCGGGATCATTTCCAGGCGCAGTCGCGAGACTGGTAAGGTAATCGTGGAGTCGAGATTCTTGAAGCGGTCGAACGAAATTGCGAATGTAGAGTGCAGAAGTCGCGGGGTGGATCGCAGGACTGACTGAGCTGTATGACGTTTCATCTTCTACGGGTTCTTGTAAATATGGTGCCATTTCTATATCCTCCTGTTTTTGTGTAGTTGAAAATAAATCCTTAAATCTTGAGTCGCGTGGGCGAGAGTTTTCTGGTGAAGTAGTCGCGCCTTCCTCGTTGGGCTTCGATTCTTCTGTATCAATATCCATTTTGGTATCAATATTCTCCTGTACAGTCTCATCCTCCCCAGGCTTTTCAACCACTACCTCTTCTTTAGAATCATCGACAATTAAAGGTCCATTTTCGCTGGTAGGTGCCACTTCTTTTGATTCTTCGTTCACACCGGCCGCATCCACAGCGTTGTGTTTTTCTACCCATTCTGCATCCTGTTTTGTTGTTTCAATTTCCTCGATGGTCTCATCCGGCTTCGCTCGTTTTCGTGCGATCTCGAGAGAATTTGGCGGTGGACTCTGCGATCTGCGCTTTCTCTTTTGCCGGTCGTCAACCACTTCTTGTGGCTCAACAGAGGTTTCGGCGGTTCGAGGCTCAGAAGGTTGCTCCACGGCCTGCGAAGGAGGTCGTGAAACTTCTATCGTGTCTAAGGGTTGCGATGGTCGCGGTTCGGATTGCTCTTCTGCGAGTTTGGTTGTATTTTGTGCTTCCTCAGGCGCCGCAACCTGATCAACTATCTCCACCGCATTATCAGAAGCTTCGAGGATCGCCTCTGGAATAGTTTCCGGGATGGCTTCAGAAATCGGTTCCTGAATAGGCTCTGCGATGGCCTCCGGGGATGGTTGTGCAGCAGAGATGGTATCGGGCGAGGTCGCAGGGTCCGGGTTTACTTTGCTGGCATCGTCCTGAATTGTCTTGTCACTTTCCGATCCTTCTTCATTCTCTGCTTGTGTGAGGCGAGCAACAAGGGCAGGTTTGAGCCCGGCCTGGGCAAGTCCTCGTTTCTTCAACTCATTTCTGAGGTCTACGACCTTCAATTTATTCCAATCAGTCATTGTTTAACTAATTGAGCAAACTGGGCTAAAGCGCATCTCCAACCAAGATGCAAATGTTTTCAATAGTAAAGGAGTCAGCTTTCGTCAAAGCCAAAGTTGAGGGATCTTGGAATTTATGGTCAATTGAGCTTTATGGTTGAAGGGTTGAGGGTTGAACCAAAGCGGGATTGACTTTGGCTTCTGCAAACAAATTTACTGAAGTTCCGTGCCTATGATCTAGTAAAATCAACGCGTCAGGGTCACGTCCGCATTCAGGGCGGCCGCAGAATGCTTGCTCGGATCAATTTATGCCTGTTAATCAAGGCACCAACAACGCCCTCTGACAACAAAACGGAGGAACCGTCAGCACTTCACGTTCACTTGCTGCCAAATGTTAATGACTAGGAGCAATATCCTCAGACAAACTGACGAAGATAACAATGTTCTTCGGAAATGGACCATTTTTCTATCTGCAATATTATTTCTATACCATTCGTCCGGGATCATGATGATGATCTGACTCCGAATCACTCCTTGAATGGTTACTCGAACCACTTGTCGAACCCAACGCAGTGACGATAGTTTGCGTCACATATTCATTCCTAGGTAGAGTCCGTTCTTCGAGATCTATCCTCGCTCCTTTGCTCACTCTTACTTCTCTACTCTCCCATATTTCGAGTCTATTTCTTCATGTTAGCCTCCATTATCTGGCGATGAGAGTTCCCGCCGAAAACTTCTCCAGCAGTTTGGGTATAACAGTATAAGTGGAAAACTTACCCAACTGCTTCCTCTGATTTTCCATCTATTGATCGCTCAACTATATTTTGCATACTTTCGGTTCTGTGTACCTCCTTCCGAGGTGGAAATCGGGAAGAATTCGTTCCCTCCCTTCGCACAGCGCTCGCGTAACTCTTCGATTTAGGCTTCGTTCTTGTTCGCGATCTCGTCTCATCGGAACTGCTCCATGATCTCAACCCAAAGAGCCTCCTTGCTAGCGGCCAGCAGGTGGGAATGTTGGCTACGTATATTGCAGTTGACGCTTCTCGAATATACCACTGTAGTATTGTGTTAGCTGCATAAACACAGAGAAAAGGTCAGAAGAGCATACGTAAGTCCACGTTACAGAGAATGGATCGGTGAAAGATTCGTATTTGTTGAGGATGGCGCTGAGTATGACGAATAACCCGAGGGAGAAAAGACCTAGAAGCAGTACCTTCCTAGTAGTCCACATGGTCAGTCAATACTCTGATACAAGCACCAAGCCGGTGACTCCCGCGACTATGAATCAAATTGCTAGGTAAGTACCTACTTGTAAGTGGGAAGCTTCGTCTTCAGAACCAAAGGCATTGGTATGAACAACATTATGCAATCAGAGCTTATGTTGAACGTCGCATTGACTATCAGATGATGCAAAGCCGTAGAGCATTGTTCTAGCGTCTCGTCAGTATATCACGCGCTGCTAACGGGAGGTGAAAGACAAACCATTTGGGGTCGGCACAGCCCAGTAATTCGAGAAAGGTCGGCACCAAACACCGAAGTACAAGATCTCCATAGCCACCAAACTTACTCCTACATACACAGCTACGATTTTCACGATAGTTTCGTGTGGCTGTATTCCTTTGCTACATCTTCGTCAGCTTCTCAACATGGAAGAAAAGTGCATTGGAGACTTACGTCAATTTCATGTACATGCATACCAAGCAGGCTTTACATCCCCAGATCGTCATGATCATGGACTGTTCGACTACAAGAACAAGTTTGCTTCCTGTCACACGAATTTTGATTGATTCAGGGGTGAGCTATTATTGGCGCACGTTAGTTCAAGACGTTGTTGAGGTGGTTGGTGGATGAGGTCGCCGGTATATACGCACATTTGGGATGTCGGCTGGCAGGATGAGATTCGTACTGTAGTGGTATACGATATTCATGGTAATTACCAGCACGGTATAGAAGAGCTGTTTTTGTCAGGTCAGTTATTCGTACAATTGGACCAAAAGTTTGGAGGATTCAATATACGTACGAATACAAGAATCATGAGATAATCCTCCAACTGATATCTCTTTATTGACCCCAATCCAATCCATCTCGACACACTATGTGACCTCGGAGTCAGCACATCAATCCTTTTGATCACTCATGCACCAAATCTAGGAATCCATAACAACATACTATCTAAGAACCAACAACACCGCCGCAATCGAATACCACGTCCAACTCTCCACCTGCAGCGACAGCATCGTCCCGCGTGTCTCCGCGCCGTTCCGGGCGTTCTATACGATTCTCTGCGTCAAAATCCTTGCTTGTTTGTTTGTTCGTTCCATACACGGTGGGGTATGGGTATACGGGGCAGGAAGTGGGAATCGAAATGTCATAATAGTGGTAGTGGTGGTGGATAGATGGATGATATGCATACCAACATGCTTTCTGCTTCTTTCAGATCAAATCAAACGAGACGAGACGACATCAGATCGAGGGCCTGCGACGGGTAGGCTAGAGTACAAGTACTAAGCTCGTATTGCGTTAATTTAGATAAGATAGAGTTTGTAGCAGCACAGAACGGGAAAAGGCTGAGCGGAGACGCAGATGGTGGGTTGCGTGGTTCGTGGTTCGTGGTTCGTGGTTCTGGTTCAAGATGAAGGAAGATAAGGAAGAGGACATCAAATAAGAGAAACTATCGATTAAAGTTCACATAAGGCATGCGTGCATGCTGGTAAAAAGCATATACAATAAGAAAAGCTTAGCTTCATAAAATCATGCCATAGAGCGACATATCATATCCAGGGGCAAAAGACACTGTACAGTACCTGCGCATGTACTGGTTGGCGCAATGATAGAATCGTGTACTTGGTATGCGTTGGGCAGGGTATGCGTGTAGGGTTGTCAAACTCTCGCTATGACGGGACATGGAATAGAACTAACCTTACTGTATGTGTGTAACCAATTCCATGTGGCGAGCGGGGAAAGTTCCGTTGCAGCAAGCAAACGGCCCGTCTGAATTGTCCGCGCAATCCGCGGCGCAAAATTGTGATGGGCTGCCGATCCGAAGACGTGAATTGCTTCTGGAAGGTCGGGAGGATGCTGAGCAAAGTTTATTAGATGGTGTGACGTGATGTGATGTTGGTGTTATTTCCCCAGTCCCCAGAATGTGAACGAAACTGTGTGGGAATTCTCCACTGTCTGTCGCTCCGTTCTGTTCAAGTCCATAATACTTACTTGTATGGCTCCACTGCCCACAGCACGGCCGGTAGCTTGCTTGACGCTGGTGTCTTTAGCATTCGTATCGTACAGTACTGATTCATGAAAATCTCGCAATTCATGCAAACGAGCCTCATCCAGCCATTCAGCTGTCGCGATTCTTTGCATGCGAAACTCGAAAAGGCCAAATGTTTCACTTTCGTCGTACGAGGACATACTAGGACCAGGATGGGGGTTTAAGGCTAAGCGAGTTGTCAAGGGGAAGGGATGGGCGGTGCTAGGCTGCTTCGGTATGGTATGTCCGTGCGAAGCGTATGATGTGTTGGAATATGGAAGGTGCGAAGAATGTTCTTTGCATGCATGTCCTAGTGATGGACAGGAGGGTTTTGACGGAGAAGAGAATATGGGTTTGTTTGCCATGTGATAAGGGAGTTTGGGAACGGAGCTGAAGTCAGTGCGCGGATGGGCTGTTGGGTTTTCGTCGCGTTGGTGCAATGCGGAGATGGGATTCGAGACTCGATGGTTATATAAAGTGCTAGGGTTAACGCCAATCGCGTTGCTCAATCTACGGCTTTGGGTTTCTTCACGTTATCGCCACTCTCACTGCGATTCATGACGGCAGTACTGTACCTGCTGGTGGAAATTGAAAGCGAAAGCGTTTGCCAATACATATTCGCCGTGCCGTGGCTTGGGACGTGCCAAGTAGCATGGGTGGATAGGGAGTGCGCATCTAGCCTGCATCTCCCATACCGTAAATATAGGCCATTCGGAGGTTCCAGACCTGTCCGCCTCCTAGGTTGACAGGTCTCGGAGTATTGTTGAAGGAAATTGTGGTCTAGCCGTCTATTAAGGAGCGGGACATCTATGTATTTCTAAACACGGCTTCGTTATCTGTAATTCATACATAGTACGGCCCGAGCGGCCTCTTTGTAACCGATTTATCGCTCTATAAGGCACCCAATTCTTTCAGCTTGGATATCATACTGTCCACGTCTTCGACCTTACCGCCCCCTTGTCTCGGGGGTGGTTCTATTTTGATTGTTAGCAATTATGCGTGAATCATCTCAGCCGCGAAGAGCGCTATCTGGAAATAACCAAAAGAAGGGATTGACTCACCAATAACCTTCAGAGTCTTAAGTCGCTTCGAAGCATCCAGACCCCAATCACTCAATGACGTTTTCTCCAACTTCTTCTTCTTCGCCTTCATGATACTCTGTAAACTTGCGTATCTTGGCTCGTTCAATCTCAAATCTGTCGTAATAACCATGGGCAACTTTGCTCGCACCACATCTGTCCCTCCATCTACCTCCTTCGTAACCTCTACCACATCCCCTTCCTTGAAATCTACCTTACTTGCCTGAGTGGCTTGACTCCAACCCAGTAAGCCTGCCAACATCTGTCCAGTCTGTGCTGCATCGTCATCGATACTCTGCTTTCCCAAGATCACTAGATTGCTCTTTTCCTTCTCGACAACTTTCTTCAACAGCTTTGCCACCCCTAATGGTTCTAATTCCTCACCATCTTTCATCTCCACCAATATAGAACGATCTGCCCCCATAGCCATCGCTGTGCGTAGTGTATCTTGTGATTTGGTAGGTCCGGCGGAAAATGCAAGAATATCTTCAACGCCCCCCGGGGCAGAATTCTTCTCGCGGATTCGAACAGACTCCTCAATCGAGAGCTCGTCGAAAGGGTTCATGCTGTGCTTTACGCCATTGGTTTCGACGGCTGTTTGGGTTTTGTTGACGCGGGGTTTGACCTTTGCGATTTTTGATTAGCCTAGATTCTTTTTTGATTGACTCAAGAATGTGGTGCGAGATCTGAGGGAAGAGGGAATGCGGGGCAAATACAGCATAGTCAATGACCCTTTTTACAGGAACAAGAATACGTAGAGCGGACATGTTAGCTGCTCTTTTGGTTGTCAATTGCTTGGTGTGGTGAGGAATTTGAGAATGAAGCAATTGATGATGGAGGGTCCCGGTTTCGCTCGGCCTAAGCTTACCCCATGTTTTCCCTCGGCATGTGTCTTTGGTGCCTTAGGCAGAAACATGCTCTCATATGAGCAAATGCGTTTGTCCTCGTTCTGTTTTCGTACCAACAACAGCCATGGATGACTCTCCCCATTTCTGAGATCCACCGCCACCTTAAACTTCAGTCGATCTACCTATTCACTTCTGGTAACATATCTCGCCTTCACGATGATTCTGAAAACCAACAGATTCCAACACCTAATCTTGAGGAATCAGAGACAGTCGCTCATTGTCAGGCCATGGCGTTCTTCCCTGGCAGCTAAACCAGGACACTTCCGAAAATCACACCCACCGGATATCGCTCAAATCATGGGGTTCGATTGTGCCGCAATCAATGAGCACTCATGATGCTTTCTGAACTATCAATGGTTGGACGCTTTACAAAAAGCCTTTGACAGAGTGCCAGGAAACGACTCGGGACAGAACCACTCCGAGTTTATCATGATGGAATAGCTCCAGTTCCTCTATTAACAGATGACGGGAAGGCCCAGTTGAGTAGTATCACTTTCCATCTTCGTTCACCGGCCTCACTGGTCATGTTCTGGTCTCTAGTCCTCTTTGTAAGTTTGCATTATCGAATAGCAGTAGTGTCTGCCATATTTTCAATCAGATTCATTCCCGCTTGCGTGAATTAATGAATCACTGGGGGACATCAAGGTAGGCTCGAAAAGAAGTTGTCGATATGTATCTCTTTCGCACCACCTTGTCGGTTCAATCACAGATAATATTCACTCCCTTCTACTACCCAATGGTGTCTGGATACCATCTATGCAGACGCACAACCCGAAACGCCCTGGTTACCTTCGACACTGTCAGTTCTAGGGATTCACTCATCATAGTGCTTCAAAGAGCTGCCTTTTCTTTGCCCATTAGAGTTGGTATCAACTGTTTATTTTGTGAACAATGTACAACAACAGCCTACAAAGGGAAAGCACCTGTTCAGGATCTCTGTTTTGCACCCTCACCATTCTCTTTGTAGGTCTTGACCAATCTCTTCTCCCAATCCAAATTATCCAACTGCAACAATGGGTGAAGAATTTGAGCGTAGCTTGGATGTCTGGACGATCGGGATTAGTGGCTGTACCTCAAGTGGAAAAACAGTACTAGCTCTGCTCCTTTCCGAAATATTTGCTCCTTTCTCACCTTCCCCGCAGCGTCGGTTCGATGGATCTCGTCAAGCTGGAAATTCGGAAAAACCACCAATCGAAGAAAGAAGCACAATCCCTTCGACTAGTACCATTCACCAGGATGCATTCTTCCTCCCGAAGGCGCTCTGCCCGTTGGTTTCTTTCCATAGCACTCCAGGTGAGAAACCATATATTCGAGCAAGCATTCAAAAAATTGATGAGAACGCGACATACTTTTATTCATGGAGCGGCTTAAACTTACAGAGTTCCGAGTCTATACGCATCATAGGACCCAATACTGATTGCCGGGAAGCTGTTAATTTCAAAAGTCTTCTTTCTAGCGTACAAAGTACACAGAGTGGGTGTCTAGTACCAGAGCTCAAGCCATCATTTAAGGGCGAAGATGCAGATCGACAAAAGCTTGCGGAGGACCATGCAGACCTCATTCATATCATGAGAGAGAAAGTCGCGAGCTTTTGTAGACCACAAACAGCTATGAATGGTGAAACACAGGTCAGCTACGGTGAATCGAAGGGCCAAAAAACCGCGGAGCTTACATACAGTCACTGGATATTTGTCGAAGGATTCTTGCTGTTCAGCAAAGATGTGACTTCTAACGATGTAGATTGGGAAGAAGAGACTGATGAGTCTGACGAAGATCTCTACGCTGAGGTTGACGAGCGTTTGAAGCCAGCTGTGAAGGACGAGGTCAAGCGACTCAAAGCGGAAGCGAAGCAAGTTAGCCAAGAAGGAGCCATCGCCAAACGAACTTTAATGAATACTTTCGATATCAAGCTGTTCCTTCCAACGAGCAAGGAGGTTGCAAAGAAACGCAGATTGACAAGACTGCCTTACGTCGACGAGCCTATTGGACGCAGAAAGCTAGGTCAGATGTGGAAGACCGAAGGGTATTTCGAAGATGTTGTCTGGCGTGGATACGAGAAAGACTTTGATTGGCTATTAACGAAGGCTGGACAAAGAGAAGTGAACGGCGTCTTTGTTAGGGCCGTCGATGCTAGTATCAAGGACACTGTTCATTGGGCCGTTGAAGTAATCCTTGGGGTGTTGAGATCCAAATTACAAAAGTAATCTTTTCATGCTGCCTGGCGCGAATGTCGTGTTGTTTCATTGAAACTTCATCGTTTGTGTGGAGCCAGATGGGCTTGGGATGCGGTCATCAGGAAAGCTCAAAATTTCTTTCTCTTTACTAGATGACAACTGAACTCATCCAAAAGATGTCTCCAGATGATTTAATCACAAAAACACGCCTTCTTTTTACCAATACATACTCATAAATACACATATCTTATTACCAATCGTGAGACGTTCTGAAATCAATGGTTGTTGCCTTGCGCACGAGGCAACAACAGTGAAGCTCAAAACCAAACCAAGCTTGACATCGTACACCATGATAATTAACAACCATGTCGCATCTATACAACCCATTGGCGACCTCCGATCAATTATGTAAAAATGCATCGAACTTGCCGGTGGAACTGCAAGATAGCATTCGATTTTACACCGCACGGTTGACACAAGCCGCGGGCATTCTACTCCGTCTACCACAAGACATCACAGCTCAAGCAAATGTTCTTCTCTTCAGATATTGGCTCGTAGATGACCTAATGCAATATGAGTTCAGCGTACATAAACCCTCCCAACGCCCACTTTAACCACTCAATGCTAACCAGCCTCAGGATATATCCGCCGCAACCCTCTACCTCACCGCAAAAATATCCGCATCCCCACGCTCCTTCCGCAGCATCACAAACGTATACGCCTACCTCCTATCCCGCAGCTCTTCCCTCTTATCCCCTGTAGCCGACAACGATCCATCCTCCTACTACCTCTCCGAAACCGCATACATAACCTACCGCACACGTCTCCTGAATATCGAAGGGCAAGTCCTGAACGCTCTGGGCTTCAATACACATGTTGCGCTGCCACATCCTCTCGCGATCACGTATCTCCAGATCCTCGATGTATTCTCCCCTTCGCATAGAAAGGGCGCAGGGAAAGCGGTCGCAAAACGCACACTGCAGTACTTGAACTCAGCGCTCCTGAGTCCGCAGATGCTGTACCTGACGCATCAGCCGTGTGCGTTAGCGGTGGCGGCGATATATCTGGCTGCGAAGGAAGAAGGGGTGAAGATGCCGGAGAATGAGTGGTGGGAGGTATTTGATGTGGAGAGGGAGGAATTGGGGTTTTTGGTTGTGGGGATGAGGAGTGTGGAGGGGGTTGCGAGGAGGGGGAAGGAGGTTTTTGGGGATGTGGCTGTGGCTACTAGGGACGGGGTTAGGAAACAATTGGTGGCGAGTGGTGGGGGGGAGAAGAATGGGAGTGGTGGGGGGGATGAGGAGGATGAGATGATGAGGATGATGGATGAGAAGATGGGGGATGCGTGAGCTGTGCGGGACTGGCATCGACTGGTACTTTCTCTTGTTGAGAATAAATTGATGCTACCATGATTACGAGGGCTGGAAGAGGTTTGAGATCTGTTCTACCACCTCCCGACACACTTACTCAAAATGTGTTTGAAGAACTATGAAATCTGGCTTCAGAATGACTTCTAGCGTCCGGCTGTTGTGGTCTTCCAAAATTCGAGAAGAATTCCCGGGATATCGATGAGGGCTACATTTAGTCCAAAAGAAACAGACAGATATATGGGCGGAGGGAAGAAGCCTACGAATAGTACAGACCTAGACTCTAGTCTGGTTGCACACAGGTGGTATAATTGACTGAGGGAGAGGGAGGGGGCGCAAAGGGAACATTGGATTGAGAGCAGGAATTAGGCCGGCATGACACAAGCGGACATTAATATGGTTCTACACTCAGCGCAGATTGACTTTAACTGTATAAATTGATCTGAAGTTATGTATCATGATTCAAAATAACACAACATCCAAACTTTTCCGGTCCACTTTTCCTGTACGGGTAGCCAGCCGTCCCGCTCTGCCCTATCATTCGACCGAACCCCACCTAGAGTACAAAAATTCTGCTACAGCAGCTTGGTTGGGAGACAACCGAAAAGTAAGAAAGAAGCAAAAAACAGCAAAAAAAGAAGATTGAGTGGAATCAAACCACCCTCAGTTTTCAATCCAAGATATTTCACCTGGCGGTGCTGGGAATCGAACCCAGATTGAAACGGACCAGTATACAATTTCTATGCGAAATTCCACAACGTCACGTGCTACCATTACACCACACCACCGTTCCTTGAAGGAAGGGATGAAAGCTTTTTGGCGGTATTTGCTTATATATTATTTTTTATTTATTTCTAACCCGCTAGCTGGTACGCATGGTACTGGCCATGAGGGGGCTCAATCTAATTAATTACACCAGTAGAACCTCTCCGGACAAAACTACTGATCGCGCCGCTCCGTGCTTCCCACTCTCGTATGCTCACCCTGCTCTTGTCCTTCGCAGCTACGCTGCTCGGTCATTCCTCAGTCTTACTACTCGTATTGCAGCTGGTTAGCGAGCCTGAAGTGCTCGAACCGCCCGCTCTGGATCAGCCATTTGGCTACCTGCTGTGCTCGTTCTGGACTGTCGAGCAGCTCAGTGATAGTTGTTCCTCCCCGCCATTGCCTTCTTGCCCGCTCGGCGCTGCAGTGTAGGAGGATATGCTCAACCGTTTCTGCACCAGTATAGCAGTGCGTACAGACCGGGGATTCGTAGCCTGGTACTCCCCGTATGTTCAGGAAGTGTACGCAGCTCGTTCGCCCTGTTCTGCTCTGGATAAGTATTGCGCTCTCTGCTTTGCTAAGTCCCTTGTGCAGTTTAAGCCTGCCCTTGCCTAGTATCGAGCTCTTTGCTGCTACACTATACCATTTAGCTACACCTTTCGCCCACTGCGCTTCCCATGCTTGCTTCTCTGGCTTGAGCATTCCGGCTTGGTTAGCACGTTCGGTTGGGATATCCGGCGATTTCTGTTTTGTCCTCCTGCTGCCTCTCCTTTTCCGTATCCATAAGCACTGTTCTTGGCAGACCCGCCGGGCAGGGGTGTCCTTCTGGCGCTCGAAGAATTTCCTGAGCTTCTCGTCGCAGTACACGCTGATCGGAGGGATCGCTGCTTCCGCTTCCACCTCGCGGATAGGCGTAGCTCGGTATGCTCCGGTGATCTTTCGCAGGCATGCTGCTTATGCTCGCTCGAGCTCTCGCTCGACTGCACCTCTCTTTCCAGGCTCGTGCCACGCTTCTGCTCCGTAGGTTAGTGCAGTACGTACGCATGCTGTGTACAAGACTCGTGCTCGGCGTAGTGTCGGGCCCCAGGTTGTCTGGTTGAGCCTACTAAGCGCGGTTAGTGCTATGGCGCCCTTCTCTCGGACTACCTTTGCATGTGCTTTCCAATTGAGCTTCGTATCGAGCCAAACACCGAGTACTCGTACGCTCGGTGACAGGGCACACTCCGCTCCTTGTCCGAGCTGGATCGTAGCTGCTAGGTTAAATCTGTTCCGTGCTCTTGTAAAGTGAACGAGCTCGTACTTTGCCGGCGCGAAGCGTATCCCGTAGCGCTGAGCACATCCTAGGATCTTCTGGTGTGCGTCAGCGAGCTTATTGCAGTTAGTTTCCGTGCTAGAGCTTATTGCTATCAGGTGCATATCATCGACGAAACCGCCTACGTGGAGACCCTGTTTAGGGAGTGAACACATCCGAATAAGCTCTGTATTATAAAGTAGGAAGAGTATTGGTGAGAGTGGTGATCCCTGTGGTACCCCCGCTTGTGGAGAGAACTCCTCTGATATCTCGCTGGCGAATGAGAAGCATGTAGTTCTGTTGCTTAGGAAGCTTGCTACCCACTTGCTGACCCATTGGGGGAAGCCGAGCTTCTGGACTACTGCTACCAGGCGCGAGTGGACTACTGTATCGAACGCTCCTGCTATATCCAGTGAGAGCAGTGTCGCTACTTGTCCCTTGTTCGACCAGGCAGACTTGATCACCGAGGTGAGTAGATCTAGTGCTGTTGCTGTACTCCTTTGTGCTCTTGCTCCCATTTGCTCGTCCGGTAGCAGATTATACTGCTCGGCTGCGTTGCGGATCTTCTGGGCTGTAGCCTTCTCGATTAGCTTTCCTAGTGTGCTTAGGAGTGCAATCGGCCGCCAGGCTTTCGCCTGCTCGTAGCTCGGTTTTCCAGGTTTACGCAGTACTACTGTCAGGGCGCTTTTCAGGCTTTTTGGCATATACCCGAGCTCCCAGCTGGCTTGAGCCAAGCTCGTGATTGCTTCCGCAAATGGCTGGCCTAGCTTTTTAAGGAAGTGGTACGGGATTTGGTCTTCCCCTGGTGCAGAGCGATCCGAACATCCTCGGAGCAGCTTAGTGAACTCTTCGGCTGTGAACTCCCTACTTATCTCGAATTCCGGCGAGCACTCTTGGCTTGCGATATCGTCTAGCTCGGCGCTTTCCGGGTTGCTTGGTAGCTGCTGCGGTGTACTTGGGGGGTATTGTCCGCCTCCGTAGAAGTGCCAGGCAAGCGTATGTGCCTTTTCTTCAAATGAGCTTGCGTATCTACCCTCTCCGAGCTTAAGTGCAGGGATCGTGTTTTGTTCTGCTGCCGCTCCCCTGCTCCACCTCGCTAGCTTCCACAGCTCCTCTGTCTCGCAGCACTCGTGTACAGCCTGTCTCCAAGTCGCTTGCTTTGCCCGGTGGATCGTACGCTTCTTTTCTTTCTGGAGTTGCCCGACCTGCAGTTTCAGCTGCTCGTTTTCTCTTTCGGCAAGCCACTGCCAACGTGCAGAACGTGCTACTCTAACCGCTATATCTACTTCGGGTGTCCACCAACGTTCTGTTCTCTCCGAGCTCCGCTTCCACGGGGTCGTTTGCTTATATATTACTGCGCAGAAAGTGGGGTCGGATTTCTTCATCTTTATGTGCCATTTGGGGTTAGAAGCTGCTCTAGCGGATGAAGCCAATTACTGTTCCAGGTTTGTTTATTCATTTTTATATTCAGCGTGCGTGCAATACGAATCGATGTGGTTCACAAACTTTCACGAAATTAATTATACACGCGAAAATGTCGAGTTCACTATTTGCTTACGTCCGTTATATAAGATACAATCAGGATCTGGAAATACACCATCAGTATCCGGTAATGCTCGAGAGGAGTATACCATCGTCTCGCTAGTAAGGAATATATATACACACTGGTGCAATCACATCGGCAGGTATACTCTTCAATGTCAAGTTTCAGATTCTGATAAAGATCCACGCAGAAATGTCTTACAGTAAGGGTTCCAAAAGGGGATGCAGGCGAGGAACTACCCCAAGCTACCTCTGGCCTCCCAACTGGGTAACGGGTCCGACCTCTCTACTTTGGTGACTTATTCACACACAATGATGCGAATCGCTGTTCTTCACGACTAAATGGCACAAATTTTGCTGATTCGGTGTCGGCAGCAAGAACTCACCAACCCTGGTAATCACTTGCTCAAATTAGTACCGGCTACAGCATCTATTATTTTCTAGGCACCAATATCCAACATGCAACCTGCGCGGCCGTTTCTGAAAGCGAGCAAATACCATGTCAGCGCCGAAGTGATATCCGCAGGGACAATCGCGCTCCTTCCGCAATCTTCACTCGTCTTGCTCGCCTGCTCCAACACTTCAGAGAGCAGATACGTGATGCATGACCGGATCCCAGCAATGAATTTGTCGTCCTTAACCAAACTTTCGTCTTTGCACCGTGGTGCGAGGAAGCTTTTAATTCTCCCTTCCAGCCCTCGGTCATCAAAAGCAGGAACTGGGTTTAGATGAGGCTCCATCATGAACGAATACATGTGCCTGCTATCTACATCCCTGTCCTCGTTCCTTCTAGGAAACAAAGAGACGGCAGCTGCGGCAATAGTGCCATGGGATGACACAGATACTATGAAGTGCTCAAGTAGCTCAGTAGAACATCATTTAGACAGACATGACAGTTCTCCTTCCAAGGGTCGACAAATCGGTTGAGCTTCCTCTCTACACGCTCCGGATACCTCCTTGAACTATGCGGCAGGAGTTCTATACCATCAAGAATAGCTTCAAAGTCGGTGGTCTGGATAAGATACTCATGGCTGTCGTAAAGTCCCACGTATTCGGTTCCGCAGGAACTTGAAGGGACGTTGAGTTCGCAAACATATTCCTCATTTCGTACAATGTATCAAGACCCTCAAAATTGTAACCTTCGCGCAAGCGGCACTGAAACCTTTCTTCGTCGGTTTCAAGTATGCGTAGCGTTTTGTCCAGTCCGATAAAGGTTGTATTAGTGAAGTTGGTGTATGTTGTAAAGATTATGAATGATCTTGCAGCCACACGGCCCTCGTCGAACCCAAAACGACCAAACATGCATTCGCCACCTGGAATAAACATCCAGATTCCACCAGGCCGGGTGTCTATCTCATGTTGTTCCTTCTTTTACCAGTGCAGGACTTCTGTTTTCACGACTCCGAAGTCCAGGAGTCCTACTCCTTCACCAAAAACCTATATACCGAAATTCTCGGTGTTGACCTCATCGTCGATACCAAGTTCTTCCTTCCCACGTTTGTCATACCAACCCCAATCATATCGATTAATGGCATACATGGCTGCCGCAGTCGTCTTCTCGTTGTTAAATTGACTTCCACTATCATGTTCATATGGAGAGCCCGAGACGCGGAGAATCTTGTCGATTTCCATTTCTGGGTCGACGTCGGAATGACACACGAACCATGCGGATACACGACCTGTATCTTTCGCAACAAGCTAGAAGCCGTTCAGGTGCCGTTCTTTGCTGTGACATTGCATTGCAGTTTTTGAGCTTTGACAGTTCCGCTGGCATGCTGGGCCACCGACATGGGAAATTGCTGGATTGGGATTGTGGCGCCATGCCATATGTTATGGATGTCGCCGTAACAGAGACATCCCGATTGGACAGTGGACTGGGCGTAGACTTGCGGTTTGGTCGTCATTGCCACGAGAGTGTTTGAGTAGTTGATGGAAACCAGGAACGATCATGGAGATTCCCTTTACCAAGTTTTGACAGGCTCAAGGACTGAATACAACGACTGAGTACTGATATATATACTATTACTGCAGAGGGGTCCATTACTCTGAGCTTACTGAGCTAGCACAGGCAGGTTACACACATATGAATCACTACTCACTTGACCCATACTAGCCTCTAGGCTTCTAATTCCCCTTCATTATCGTACCTGCGCTAGTATTAGAGCAGTAACTGTGATTACACGTGCTACTCTACTACAGCGGGGTAGGACTATTCTCGAAGAATACGTGAAGTCTATTCGCCTAGTTAAGCCTGAAGGGGCACTAGTCTGTATGGTTAATACACTTCCCTCAGTACTTCCATTATCTCCTAAAGCCTATACGAACTGCCCGTCCCAACTATTCTCCGATTCTAGTAACTGCCTTATTCAATGAGGTCTTGTATTGGTGGGTAGCAAGTGTATTTGAAGTTCATTACACCAAGTATTTAACGTTCCATCGTCGCTACTAGTGCGAGATTTTGGGGACACGACGATACTGTTAGAGCCTTAGAGGGGCAAGGTGCTACTAATATTGTATTGTTCACAGTATTTAATCGGCACATTTAATTGCTGTTTTCTCGGCCAGGCCAGCGTAAGTGTTTGTTCAATCCGGGGATTGCAAGAAATGGAGTTCCCGGGATGCATGCATATCTCGGGTATACACCTTCGGAATCAACATTTCTCGGATATACACGCTCAGAATCAACAATAACTCCGATGATTACTGTACCTGCGTTCCCCGCTTTCCCCTCCTCCCTTCTCCATTTCCCATCCATACCTACATAGCGCCGCCATCGTCTAGCACTCATCCTCAAAACAACAAAATACACAACTGAGCATAAGGACTCCTCCCCCGTACCAAGCAAACTTTAATTCAAACAACAGCAGCAACATTATCGAAAATGACCGAACTCGTGGGCAAGAAAATCGGCCCTATCGGTCTCGGCCTCATGGGATTGACCTGGAGAGCTGGTCCAGTACCTCCCCAGGAGCAGGCTTTCGAGACTTTGCGCGCTGCCCTCAAGAATGGAGGTGTGTCACCAGCCCTCCTTCTTTCTCTCTCTTTGTCGCCGCTAAGTTGACTAAATCTATTCCTAATAGTTAACTTTTGGAATGGTGGAGATTTCTACGGAGGACCAGATTACAACAGTCTAGTCCTTCTGGAGAGATACTTTGAGAAGTACCCCGAGGACGCCGACAACGTCGTTATCAGTATCAAGGGTGGCCTGAATCCAAATACCCACCAACTGGATGCCTCACCGGAAAATACACGCTACACCCTAAACAATTGTCTTGCACAGCTTAAGGGCCGTAAAAAGCTCGACATATTCGAATTCGGTCGTAATGATGCCAACGTTCCTCTGGAAGTCACCTTTGGTGTTCTCCAAAAGGAGTACATCGATACGGGCAAGCTTGGTGGAATTTCTCTTTCAGAGGTCAGAGCAGAGACAATTCACGAAGCTGTCAAACATGCCAAGATCGTCGCTGTAGAGGTGGAGCTATCACTGTAAGTGACTCTGAAAGATTCTATGGCATCGCTAAATTCTTGCTTACCACGTTCTAACAGATTTGCCACCCATGTGCTGGAAAACGGCGTTGCAGAGGCATGTGCCCGATATGGAATTCCACTCATCGCATACTCACCAATTGGTCGAGGCATGTTAACCGGCCACTTCAAGAAGTACGAAGATATTCCAAAGGATTCACTACTACTGCAAATGAACTTTCCTCGCTTCCAGAAGGAGAATTTCGACATTAATGTACAGCTGGTTGAAAAAGTTGAGGAGATCGCCAAGAAGAAAGGCTGCACTACAGCTCAGCTCGCCATCAATTGGACGAGGGTACTATCGAGACGTCCTGGCATGCCCACCATTATCCCAATCCCTGGTTCTACAACTGAGAGCCGCGTCGAAGAAAATAGTAGACAGCTTGATCTTACGGATGAAGAAATGACAGAGATCGACACTATCTTGGCCAAATTTACCCCCGCAGGTGCCCGCTACCCTGACGTCGTCCCAACGGACACGTAAGCATGCGCTAGAAGCTGAGAACATGGATCGAGACAGATATTTAGAATTGGCTTATCAAAGTGGTGGAATAACATGGCACACGAAATTCTACTTTTAAAACACTCAGATAGAGTGTATGTATTGTCAGTCCCGAAAGATATCCGCTTTCTCGAGACTATCCAAAAAATATATACAGCAACACTGACCCTCGGCTCAGCAGGTGTGAAACACCTTGCAAAAGGGCGGCCACGCGGTCAATCATAGCTCAGTCGTAGGGTTTAAAGAAGATGTGCAAATCTCCATGTTCGTGAAAAGCCTTGTGTGAGGTGCTAGTAGCTGCCCTGGCTCCGAAGGCTAGAATAACCCATCGAAAGGGTACGATTATCGCTTCTCGGATATCTGTCCTATGGACATCGGCATCAATTTCTTTCGACTTCGTGCAGATACCCTCACTTAAGAGAAGATTGATCGTTCTCTCATGCCACGACCAATCTCCCAATGACAGTGACCCACTGTCATTGAGTCTCAAGACCGGTGACGGCTAAATATGCGCCATCAAAATTGTAATCGTCATGCATATCGTATAACAGGCAGAAGTCGTTGCCACTCAACTATACTTATAGAGATTCTTTACCTTCGTTGCCGTGTGGAGCTGCGAAGGTGATTGGGATGCCTAGAGATGCCTACAGCCACCGTGACTACCCCGCCGTCTTCTCCAATCAGAGAAGCTGTTGAGGAGTGAAATACAACTTGTGTCACAACCAAGCAGGTAAGGCTCTCCAGACTTTCAATGTCTTCATGTTAATAAGAAAACCTGTGAGAAAACCTGATTCGGTGTTCGAACTGGTGGGCATTTGTCCCAGTTATCTTCCTCATCTGGTATGATTCAATTTGCCTGATTTGTCTAGATTCAAGCTGAATTATCGGCAGGAACTTCCGAGATTTTGCGTCACCCTTGATTTGGACAGTGCTTCTCTTTTCGGCTTGTGGGGAATCCCTTTCTGGTCACCAAACATAAACGTTTGCAACTTCGTATTATCCACCGGGCACCAACGCCTAGACCACACAGACCTCTTCCTAGTTTAAGCATTTCTATGCGTCTCAAACATGCTTCCACCGGCATCTTCTTCATCGTAGGCTGGACAGCCTTTACTTTGGTCAATCAGGACATGTAAGGCTTACTTCTTTCGGTATGTAGGCTGGCTCACATTAGAAAGTTATCTTCTCGACTAGTTGTACCCTTCAGGTCTTCCTTCAACCTTTCCTCTCTCCGAGGGCCCAACCAATCCTTACGACAGGATTCAGCCGCTACAGGGGGTTGTGTAATAAGTGCGGAGAAGGCGCTTGGCGTCGAGTAGGGCCATCAATGCTCGAAGATCCTACTGAGCCCAGCAGAGAATAGGTGTTGCAGCAAATCCAAAGATCGATGCGTCTTCCAGGAGAGAAATCAGAGGGAAAGTAGCACCATAAAATGCAAACCGAGTGCAATATGAAGTTACCTGGACTTGTCCGAAAGTAGAGTCAGAGGTTTCTTCTCGAGTCATACGACAGCCTCATAGAGTCACAGGTGCTGTTCGAAGTCCATTGGTCCCGAATTCGGTCGATACTGTAGAAAGAATTGCCCAATACTGATTGCGCTATGTTTACCCGTTGGAAAGAAGACTTAGGAGACTGCTACTATTAGATATGCGGATGTGGAGTAATAAGTCTGGACTGATGTGCTTATAAAAACGCCAAGAGCTACTAGGCTGGATGCGATATCCTGGGGTAAAATGAAACTGCCGATAACTGCCGTCATACGAGGTGGATTTAAAGTTTGATTCAGGCAGAGTGAAAACGCCCTATGAGCCCCTTCAAAGAAGCCTATAAGAAGTCTGCAGGATAAATAAGGCTGTGGAGCACTAATTTGAAGCCCTGTATATGGTGGAGAATACGCTGTAACGCTATCCTATAGGGTAGTCTCACTCCGACTGAATCAAACACTTTCGTCAAGCCAAGAGCCGCTCTCAGAGAGCTATTCAGAGTTCATCCAAAGCATACGATCAGGAATCTGCCGAGCGGGGAAGCAATATGTACAACGTTAGCTAATTTTTGTGATCAGCAGTGAAACTTGCTTGGCTGTAACTCGCCAAGCATATAGCCATCAGGCAGATAACTATTACAATATATGGAATGGGACCTATTCGTCGGATGACTCCAGAATTCGAACCTCTGCACCAGCGCTTATTGGCCCGCGTATATGGTGTCTGGTTTTGCTATTTTACCTGACGTCGCTCCCTCGCGCTACTTGGACATCTCCAGTAGGAATTTAAGTGCGACGAGACAAAGTAGCGCGCCTATCATCCTAATCCGCTTATTTGTCTATCTGGCTGGGCACGTTGGCCTGTTCCCCTATTCTAGTCCTCGCGAAGATTCTGGATTCCCGAATCACTGCCTTCGTTCCCACTTTCTCCAATCCCACTATACCCTGTTGTTCATGAGAAGCCACCAGGGCTCGCAGTTATGATGAATAATAATAACCAGGTAAGCCCTGAAATATCCCCGCACATTTTATCCTCCCTTCCCACAGCACTCGGACCCAAAGTTCGGCAATTGATATCCTCACAATCCTCCAAAGGATTCGAAAGAGCTCGTATAAACTGGATATTAGCCAAGAGCATCTTTGTTTGCGTTACTAAATGTTATTGGCCGTTGGAGCATAGTTTGTGTGTGATTAATTGCTTGCCTCTTGGACCAAAGCTAGAGCCTTAGGAATATAGTCACATATAAATATGGCACTTCGTTCCAGAAATCACTTTGCATTCAACAGTCGACCTCACATCTGAGTAACGCATCATGCTCTCTAAATCAAGCATCGTAGGAGCTGTCCTCCTCCAACTTGCACTAACTGTAGCCGGTCAACAAGCTCTTTACGGCCAGTGTATGTAAATCTCCATTTGAAGGAAAACTTATACTAACACATAGGGCCAAGGCGGCGGAATTGGATGGAGTGGCGCAACTCAATGCAATTCAGGCGCGTGCTGCAGCTCCATAAATCCCTACTACTCCCAGTGCCTCTCGGGCAACTGCTCGCCCCAGACAACCCCAACGACTAGCGTCCCAACCACCTCGTCAACTCCCACTGGTTCGACATCAACCAGTCCAGCTGGTCCAACATCAACCAGCATTTCATCAGGATGCGGAAAATCACCGAGCCTGAACAGCGGCGTAATTACGACTACCGTTGCCGGTCAGCAACGTCAATACACCCTGACGATGCCTCAAAGCTATAATTCCAACAAACCTTACAGTTTGATTTTCGGACTCCACTGGCGGGATGGCACAATGAACGATGTCGTGAGCGGGAATTATTACGGTCTAAAGCCATTGTCCAACAACAATGTGATTTTCGTCGCGCCCCAGGGCCTCAGCAATGGCTGGGCCAATACGAACGGCAATGATATTACCTTCATTGACAACATACTGTCGAACCTGAACTCGAAGCTATGTATCGATCAGACCCAGATCTACTCCACAGGCTGGAGTTACGGCGGAGCTATGTCCTATGCTCTAGCATGCGCGCGTCCTGATGTCTTCCGTGCTGTAGCAGTCATGTCTGGCGCGAACCTTAGCGGCTGTAGCCCAGGAACGAAGCCCGTAGCATATTATGGCCAGCATGGCGTTTCGGACAACGTGCTTCCGTTCTCACTGGGTGGACAGATCAGAGACACTTTCGTCAAGGACAATGGCTGCACCTCGCAGACCCCGCAAGCTCCCGCGGCTGGTAGTGGCAAGCACATCAAGACTGTTTATAATGGCTGTTCGAGCGGCCATCCAGTGTGGTGGGTAGCATTTGATGGCCCCCACGAGCCCCTGGCTACTGATGCAGGAGCGGGATCTTCTTGGACCCCTGGTCAAATTTGGAGCTTCTTCTCTCAATTTATGTGAGGAGAAACATGTTGGAATATTTATTTCTCGTATATATTACTTCGTATATATTGCTCCTGGGAAACATGATTGTAGTCGTAGTAGTTTTGGTGGCGCAGTCATGTACGGAGAGCTGAAGCACATACGCATGTACTTCCTTCATCCAGTTTAGGTTAACTAAAGTCAAATTTAAAAGTTTCATTCTCAGCACTTTGCTTCCTGCAGAAATCATTAGTGTATCGATCCCTTCTCCAAGTTCTTTACCATAGTAAGGCACAAAAATTATGGCATATAAAAGGCCGATCTACCTAGGTATATAACTTCACGTGTATCACGGATAAAATGTATTGCCTAAGAGAAAGCCCCTTCATCCTCCTATCACCCCACTGGAAGGTGTGCAGTTAGCTGCTCATCGACGAACAAGTCATTATCTAAGGAACTTGGAGATAGTGTTTGCCATAATGCATATTTTCAAAGAAAGACGTGAGAAACGAGTATAGAGCCTGGAGTTGAGGAACGCCAATCACTTCGCAAAACTTCGAGCAGGACGGTATATAAGACTACATTACAATATTCCCTGTCACTAGACTGGGAAAACTGAGAGGCAGTGAGAATGAGAATCAAAGATGCTTGCGCAAACAACATCCCCTCCCACATATACATGCCTGAGTTGGCCACACTTCCCGTTATCGGTTCATTAGCCTTGTTGGTATCCCGTTGGTACCAACGTGGGGATATCTTTCTAGGAGAGGAAGAAAGTCCGAGGATATGCGTCTTTGCCGCAATTACCTGCAATATGTTCAGTGATTGGAATAGCGTGCGACGTGTCTTTCATACGCCCCGCAATAGCAAGGCGATAAAAGCATGGAGAAATACCACGAATTACACCCAACACTGATAATCTTCATAACATCATATCATCACGACTTCACCAAAATGTCCAAATTTACCGTCTCAGAAGCCACCACCCGCGCCGAAGTAGACGCCGTCGCCCTCCTCGTTCAAAAAGCCAACCGAACACCCTACCGTCCATTCGTCGCAATCCAGACACCATACGCCACTGACAACCCAACCGCCATGGAACTCTCAAAAGAATGGTTCTGGCAAAATCATGCTCACAACCCTGTAAGCCATTGGATTAATGTGCATCACAGCGAGAGTGGCGAGTTAGTTGGTGCTGCCAATTGGCATATTAACGAGAAGAATGCATTCCCAACACCTCCTCCTAAGATTGAGGCAACTTGGTGGCCCGAGGGAGAGAAGAGAGAGTTTGCAAATTTCGTCTTGAGACAGGCGTTTCTTCCACGGATGAGTTGGATGAGGAGAGGCTGCGCCAGTATGTAACATCCTCCTTTGCTTTTGAGTCCTATTCCTATAGCAAATAGAACAAATCACTGACCACTCAATCCTCTCATCCAGTCCTCGACATCCTAGCCACTCATCCCGCCCACCGTCGCCAAGGAGTCGGACACCTCCTAATGCAGTTCGGGGAGGATAAAGCAAAGGAACTCAACCTAGAATGTTGGAGCGAAGCAGAAGGAGGAGCAGGGCGGGAAGGAGCAAGATTCTTGCTCGAGAAACATGGGTGGAGACCTTTGCTTAAATATTGTATCTACGGAACGAAGGAAAACATGAGTGAGGAGTGGCAGGAACTATGCCATAAGTGTTTGCCTCAGGAACAATACGCGATGTGGAAACCGAAAGGCGGGGTTTGGTCGGATGATACAGTTATGCCATGGGATTTGGGAGTGGAGAATTGAGTCGCGATTGTGCGGAAAAGATATGCTGATGATGGGGTCCATCAGCTCTCATAACTTTAAGAGCATGAACTGTCATAGAATTCGATTCTTTCGGGAGAATCTTCGCGATTTTTTTGTGTGATTAAATTAAATAGTAAAATGTAGATGAAGGGTGGTCGCACGTCACACACACCATTCTGCAACCTAGACCGGCTGACGTAACGAAACACGTTCACGGGAGAACCCAACTCCTCCCGGGACCATGCCGACCGATCCAAACTATTGTAATGCTGTACACGCCCAAAGCAAGAAAGAACTTTCCGAGATAAATCGGCTTCTATTCGCGGATATGGCAAGAAGAAATCAAAACAACCCGAATCTGTTTCTCTTGCAGACTCCCAGGGTGGCACAGACACTCGAGAACGTGCGTTTTTACGGTATGCCAAGGAGGCACAGTTGTTCATGGAGGTAATCTTATATTGTGGATTGAGCAATATAAGGCCAGCTGTCGAGGAGTTCTAGGTAGCCATTGCTTGCTTGTGAAGCTGTGAGGCCCTAGGCGTCTGTTACTGCGCAGGAAGCATCAGACAGATCCTCTGAAGGAAAGCGTCACGATCGATTTATCATTCCAACCAACCACATGTTGCGATCCGTCTAGGATCGAAAAGGAACGCGTGCGAGGCAACAACCCCAGGATCAATGAAAGAAGCTTTTCAAACAACTCGATTAACTCATCAACCACCTCCGAACGATCCAGACTTGAGATTTGGCCCATAAAAAGGAAATCTTTTAAATGAAACGAGGGCAGGGATTCGGAGCCGGATGGACCGAGCAGATTAAGGGGAACCCGCCTCGCTTACCTGCATTTGGGATGACAGATGTGGCGGAGAAGAACTGTTTGTGAAGCCGAAAGTCTCAGTCTACTGCGAACCATCTCTGCCCGCTGGATTTAACTTCGTTTCAGATGAAAGCGTTTATACCTAAATCTTACTAGAAATGGGGAAGCATCGCACACCAAACTTCGTGAGGTAATATTAATCAAAATGTATGCTACGTAAATGGACTAACTTTCGCGACTGGATCTTGTCAGCAATCAGAAGATGCATAGCCGCCCCGCAGAAGACACTTAAACCATGTTCAAAATATATTACACTTTAATTCGCATCATTTTCCAAGCCTTTAAGTACTGTGCCTCTGGAATCAGCATGTAAGTTCTTCTTTTCCTAGCTATTCATCATTCACGAGTTCTCCATTTTTTTGATTCGAGATCAATCACACATTTCGAAGCTTCGGTCTTCAGTACACTCTTTACATTACGTTCTTTTGAAAAGAAAAGTAGATACTTTATCTACCACTGTCATTACATTCACAATCTGCGATTGAATCTCTCGTACCAAATATCCAAACAGCAAATATGGTTTTCTCAATGAAGTCTTTGGCTACCGCCACAACCATCTTCTCGATTGCGCAAGGAGCAGTTCTCGGCAAGCGTGCCCTCACTGGTCAAGCCACTACCTATGGAGGAAACACCGCTGGAGGTACTTGTTCCTTCTCTACCTACACTCTCCCAGCGAGCATTTTCGGCACCGCATTGTCAGACTCAAACTGGGACAATGCTGCCAACTGCGGTCGTTGCGTTTCCGTCACCGGCCCATCAGGAAACGCCATTACTGCTATGGTGAGGCCCATTAATACATTTTGTGGTGTAAAATATCCTAACAAAAACGTCAATAGATCACAGATGAGTGCCCCGGCTGCGGAGTAAACCACCTCGATCTCTACCCCACAGCATTCACTTCCCTTGCCCCTCTCTCCGAAGGCATCATCTCCGTCGCATGGAGCTACGTCGACTGTCCCATCACCACCCCTCTCGAACTCCACAACAAAGAAGGTGTTTCCGCCAACTGGTTCAGCATGCAAGTTGTCAACGCCGTTGAAGGTGTAACCAAACTTGAAGTCTCCAAAGATGGTGGAGTCACCTGGGGATCCACTACTCGCCAAACATACAACTTCTTCGAGTACGCTCCCGGTTACGGTTCCACTGTCGATGTTAGAGTTACTGGTGTTAGCGGCTCGGTTGTAACGGTCAAGAACGTGGCTGTTAATCCAGGAAGCGTTGTGACTGCTAGCAGCAACTTCGGATCGTCAGGCTCCGGAGTCGCTACAAGTGCTGTTGCGAAAGAAGTTTCTACTAGCTCGGCTCAGGCTGCTGCCTCGAGCGCGTCGTCAGTTGCACCTGTTGAGCCATCCACCACCGCCGTTCAGGCAACTAGCACCGAAGCTCCAGTAGTTGTGCCCACCACATCCTCCAGCTCATCTGTTGTTGCTACTAGCGCCGCAGCTCCAGTTATCACCTCGGCCGCATCCTCCGTGAGCGTGCCATCATCTAGCTCTCTTTCATGGGCACCAAAATCTACTCAATCTATCGTCTACGTCTACGAGGATGGCGATGACTGTGATGCTTAGATGTATTTCAAGTTTGCCTGGATTTGATGGCTTCATGAGGTGATGAAACTTTTTGGATAAGGATTGGTGATAGATTCTCTTCGTTGTATATATTGAAACAATCAATTGCTTGTCGCTCAACTTGATCGTTGAGCAGACACATAAATATCCAGAAATGCTGCGTGCTAAGTGACTAGCTGTGAACTTATCAGTGTACCAAGTGTTTACATTTACCTATCTTTCTAACTATGCTTTTTATTTCCGAGGCCTTCGGTATATCTTTTACTAATTATACCCGGACCATCACCTTGAGATTTACAAATTGGGTATAAATTCAGATTAGAGATTGATAACTGGGAACTGCATCATTAGACCCTTATCAGTCTTTAGAAGTCTAAATCTATTTCCAAAAATACATTTCTGTACATTGAAAATACATTTCTGTACATTGAAAATACATTTCTGTACATTGAAAATGCAACCACTGGATTGTTCTCAAGTCCAGTGGTTCACAAAACACCATGTTCCCTGCGCATCATTCCACAACACTCTACCCCACCAACTTGGTAACGAGCTTCCCCTTGTTACCCCCTGAAAACAACATCATCCAAGTCTTTGGAATATCCTCAAACTTCGTATCGACAACGGTCTCACTCTCGTCGCCCACAACAATGGTACCCTTCTTAACTTCTTCGATAAAAAGCTTTGTCATCTCGGCTTGGTGGTCTACGAAATCAAGGACAATGAAACCTTTGATGGAGATGCGCATCGAGATGACTTCCTTCATGGTTGTTAGAAGGGGATGGAACGGGGGAAGGGGGTTTATGGAGGCGCGTGGATGTGGTTGTGATAAGACTTACGAAGTAATTCTTGAGGCCTCTTGCCTCGGCGCCTTTGTTGTAGTTGGAGATCTCGCCGCTACGTCGCGTTAGGGTCTCAATCAATCCTCGGTCGCACAGCAAAATCAACTCACCAAGCAGCAACCCGTCCATGTCTTGCAATTCTTCCCAACATGAGATCCAAAATCTCACCTCCCACGTTATCTTCGGAAAATGAAGTCAGCTCCAAATCTATCGAACCCATCAAATGCCAAACTTACCGAAATAAACCTCAACAAATCCCTCCGTAGCTTTAACCAAGTCCTCTTTGAACGAATCTTTCTTGTAATTCAAACAGATATCCGCTCCAATCTCCTCCACCCACTTACATTTCTCGTCTGTTCCAGCGATACCAATAACCTGTCACAAGACTATTAGCTTTCCCTTTCATTACAGCAAACTCGAAATAACCCAAAAAATTCGCAGAAAAGACACCTACCTCCTTGCAGCCCAAAATCTTCTTCGCAATCTGCACCGCCATACTTCCCGTCGCGCCTGCAGCTCCACTAATAACCACCCTATCGTTCTTCCCCGCCTTCGCCACCTCTTTCAACCCATAATACGCCGTAAACCCCGGGAATCCCAACGAGCCCAAGAAATGCGTGATATTAACCCCTTCAATCTCTTCAATGGGCGTCACAGCCCCAGCATCAACCACACCGTATTCAGACCAGCCCAGCGAAGCCATGACAAGTGTCCCGGTGGAGAGATGAGCCGCGCGGGACTCAACAATCCGGCAGATGGCGACGGCGGTCATGGGTGAGTTGAGAGGCACAGGTGTCATGTATAAACGGGCGGGATCGGCATTGGGGTAGATCCAGGTGCGTTGGGCGGGGTCATTGGATATGTACATTGCCTGGATGAGAACCTGATTCTCTCCCAGAGGAGGGAGGTCTGTGGTCACGAGCTTGAATGTGGCGTCGGGGCCGTCAAGGACGGGATCGTTGGCTGGCTTGTGGTTCAAGAGCCATTGGCGGGTTTGTGTTGGGGGAGACATTGTAGTATGGTTTAGAAAGATGTGAGCGAAATGTGATAGAGTTGGAGAATACTTCGAGATGAAGATGGAAGATTCATCTAGTCTTTAAACAGTACTTTCGATAAGATACTTCAAGTGCCGTCCACTAGACCCCGCCCCAGGTGGATACCGTACCTGCTTAAGTCCGACGCAATATCTTTGTTTACGTCAGAGCGGATAGATTAGGGGAATTTGGCACAGATTTGGATAGCCCATCCCTGGCTAGCTTCCACAAATTTGTGCCCGCGAGAAGCGGTAGTCTACATTCACGCAGAACACTGTCAATGGCCATTGGATATGGAGGTGTTCTCGACCAAGAGGAATCAACGTGCGATCCAGAAAAGTAGTTTTGCTTGACATGTTTTGACCGGTATGCGAATCGCAATCGCAATTTCACTAAAAGTGTGAATATAAACACCCCACACCGACCACAAAGGTGGGACGATAATGACACTAGTAACAAAAAGATAAATCCGACGTTTCCGATCTCTTCATAGGGACATGCTGAAACTTTTCACGTCGTCCTTCACCGCGAGATTCTTTGCATACACGTCACAGAAAGGAGCCACTACCAGTGACCTATGTACGAAGTTGGTATAATCTATCTTGTACCGTACGTATGCATAGGTCAGACTCTAGAATTGTCCGTCATTTTGGTGGGCAGAGGCAGTAGTAGGGGGGCAGAGGGGGACGGAGAACGAAGATAGTTGGACCGAATGAAATGGGTCACGGTAGAACATGTCTACAGAATATTTGGCGCCGTAGACTCCTAGTGTACGCGCTGAATCCAGCTAGGCTGCAACATATTTGCGATAGCAATGAATGGATATCAGAGGGGTATGTCTGAGTGTTAGCGCATGATGAGTCTCACATGAGAGGGCCAAGAAGGACAACTAAGTCCGAGACAAAAGGGTCAATAAAAATTAGAGATAGGGATTCGAAGGGCACCTTGAGGAACACGGAAACACGCATCCATTCCTCACGTACAGGTTCGACATCAGTCTACCTTGCCTTAACGTCTATATGAACGTCTATTCATTGTCCCAAACGACATATCCTGCCGATTGATGATATTCCTAAATGCTATCACTACTGTATGCATATAAGCTGATGTATACTAAATAAACCGAAATCAACTCACAACTCCGTTTTCTTCCCAGAATTGACCTCTCTTTTCCCATTCCCTGTCGCAGCTTGTGGCTCCCGGGGCATGAATCCTTCAAGATCCATCCATTCGGCAACGAATGCCGTGAAAATCTTCGCCCAATCTTCAACCGTAGGCATGTCCAAATGCTCACCATCATCGTTAATCGTATGCCAGACCTCTGGGAATGGTGTAGGTATCATGTGTAAGATTTCCACACCACGAGCCATGAAAGGCAGATGATCATCTTGTACCCCTCCGCCGCCTGAAAACGTCATTCGATCTGAGTCGCGCAG
The DNA here is from genome assembly GCA_002946415.1 of Rutstroemia sp. NJR-2017a BVV2. NCBI lineage: Eukaryota > Fungi > Ascomycota > Leotiomycetes > Helotiales > Rutstroemiaceae > Rutstroemia > Rutstroemia sp. NJR-2017a BVV2. The sequence continues at coordinate 290,705 of NJPS01000024.1, read as the reverse complement.
AAATGGGAGATCGGTTGTAGATTTCGAAATTCCGAGCGATCGCAAACGCTTCTCAATCGTACCAAGCTTTTGATATGCCCAGTGTGTGGTCTCGAAGTAGGAAGGTATTGTTGGCTTTTTGTACCCTAGGAGGTCGAGAAGGAGGAATAAATTGATCGAGTTCAAAGGGTTTTTGTAGGTCGACATGGCCGCATGAGGTTCTGCTTCCCATGATTCTGCCAGCGATCTTAAATAGTTAGATATATGAATCAAGGCTTTTCAAAGGAGTGCTTACCGCGATCCATAAAGCGAATCATCGTTCGTCCAGCTCAAGAACGCTTCTTCGCCGTCCAAGAACAAGATCTGGACGCCCTTTTCCTCATCTAACCCGATATCCCCAGCCGCCTCCATAGCTGCCCACTTCTTCGCCAACGCATTGTCCACACTCCTTGCGGCATGCATAATCATCGCACATGGGGCTGCGCTATCAGTCGCACCGATAAATCCAGTTGGAGTGAGTTTACTGTCATAGTGCGCAACCAAAGCCAGTCTTCCCACATCACCCGGTTTCGTCCAGGGAGGGTCGCGCGTAATAATAATATTCACAAACGGAACCTGCTTGTTACCGGTAACAGGAGTGGTCGAACTGGAGTTCTGAAACTCAATCCGCCATAGTGGAAGATGGGTAGTAAAAAAGTCAACCAAATGGCGTTGTACTGTCTGCGAGCCTGGTGTACCTGGAACCCGCGGGATCAAGATTGGGGCCAGGATCGATCCATCTTTAATGTCGAAGTCCGCACCTCCAGAGGGTAGACTGCGAAGTGAATCGTCGGACAGCGAGATGTATGCATTCACGCCGCTCCAATAGGTGACCAAAAGAAGAACGAGCAAAGTTCTGAGGTATTGCAATACCATTTTGTCGTGAAATCAAGGCAAAAAGCCTCCTTCTGCTATCTGCTAGGCCTTCTCAAGATCATTCTTCCTTCAATTGCTAAACACAATCGAGGTTGATTATGAAGTTGTTATCTGTTCAACCCAAGAGTTGCCAAAGCGTACCGCCTTCGGGTAATCTAAATAGCCGTGGTCTCCGGACGCGGCTAAAGCGCTTAGGTCATCGCTATCTAACAAATTTGCTTGTGCAAGCAATGCAAGCAACAACCCACTTTCAGTGTCCTTGCGAAGCCCAAACTTCCGCGAACGATGATTGGTGAAGACTGTCGCATGTAAAGTTTCATCTTCGTACTTTGGTAACACTCTATACAAAGAGGAAACTGCGGCGATGAGCTTCCTCGCACGAATATCATCGAGAAGTTCGAGAGCTTTTAATTCGAAATGCTTTCATCTTACGCCACACTTCAAGCATCCAGTATCTGTGGCTCAAGAGCTTAGAAGGAGGATTTCACATGCACCAACAACACCGCAATATGCAAGCAAAAAGCCAGGTAAATTTCTCCGCTACATATCTGTCAGGTGGTATCTGACACCCAGGTAGCGTATCCGACAAGATTGTTGATATATCATTCTGGTACCGGAAGAACGGTCTTTCTTGGTTGTTTGAAAGTTACCACCATCTTCATATTTGCATTTTTCTCCTTGGTTGTAGCACCAGCCCATTTCTATGCAGAGGAAGAGCAGCCGAAATGGGTTGCTCCTACAGGTAAGGAATTTTATTCTCTTGTTCTCCTTTCCTTTTGTATTTGATTGTATAAGGGGTGCCTGCACTCACAGGAAGGTCAGTTGCTAACTTGCGTGAAGTCCTCCTTTGTGGGACGATACCTATGGTATTCGTGGCATACCTATCATCGCCATTTGTGAATTATATTCATCTCATATTGCCAACTTTTGCCCGCACCTCTAGGGATCTGATGCTGAGATACTCCAAGAACCCACCCAAGGATGCAATGCTCGACGTTACAACAATGAATTTCATTGGAAAACCACGAGTCTCGAGGGTTTACATTTCTGATCTGAGACCGACGAAACAGAGACTTGGGATTGTGAATTATGTCCGAGATACCAAAGAGATCAATAAATCGAGGTCTTGGTGGATGGGAAGGGCCGTAAGAGTCTTCGGGGTTCATAGTAGTACAGGGAAAGTCAGAGAAGGCGAAGCATGGGAAAACATCGCTAGGAAAATCAAGAGCAAGTCGTGATACCTGAGTCGAAGGAAAATGCCTTCTACATCTTCTACTATTCTCTCACTAAGACTTGACGTTAGTGAGCTGATCCCCACCTGCCCCTCTATTTACCCGTCCTCATACTGATCTCCTGACAGTCCTGTAGCGCTGCGTACCGTCGTTACTAAATTACTTCTATGGTGCCTGCAAGGCTGCCTTGGTGGCATCCTACTCGTGACCACTCAGGGTTACTGGCTCGTGGCTTTGGCCTATATAAGGATATGTTGTGTCTCCTGTAGTTAGTTCTGTAGCTTATGATTCTAAGTTTGATTTGAATCCATATTGAAGTCCCTTCATCCGGGCCTCAGAGAACATAGTTGTCACACGTAACGCGGTGTTGCCAGCGGTGGCGGCAAGTGTACGCTTGACAGCTGGGCCGAGCCAAGTGGCTTGCGGTGGGCCGACTACTTTATGAACATAAGCAATGTAGTAGTCAAGCTTAGGTGGTTTCCAAAAGTGCTTCTTCGCATGATATCAATGCGACGAATATCAGGGTTCACAAATTATCTCAATAGCCCTTGGTTGTTTGGTTCTTGGGCACACCACCAGTGTGGCTATCTATTATCAATATTTACTCAAAATATATACATAGCACGGCCATTTCACTCACTGCTTCTCAAACCACCTGATTGCTAACGGTTACAGTCTACTCAACATTTCTACACTGCCCCTAATGCTGATGTCTACACGGGCGTCAGATATCGAAAATAAATACAAGACGTCATATTTCAACGCTGTGTGCAACTCCATTCGTCTACTTCCCTACACTCATTGTTTGAGCCTGTTTTGCAATTGCTGCAGAAACAAACCCCAAGAACGGTTTACTAGGCTGCAAGACTCGGGACATGTATTCCGGATGGAACTGCACACCTACATACCAAGGATGATCCTGGAGCTCGAATACTTCCATACGAAGGCCTTTTTCGTCCTTACCAATAAAATGAAGGCCGGCTGCGTCAAGACGCTCGATGTATTCAGGGTTAACCTCATATCGATGACGATGGCGTTCACTGATGATTTTCTTGTCAGCGTACAACTTCCGTACCTTAGACCAATCGCTTCCATCTTGGAAGATAGTCGGTCGACTGCCAAGTCTCATAGTGCCACCCATATTTATTGTGTCGATCTCTGGCATAAAGATGATAACCGGGTCCGAACAGTTTGGAGAGAGCTCGATTGATCCTGCGTCAGGAATATTGCACACGTGGCGTGCAAACTCGATGACTGCGGTTTGCATACCTAGACATATCCCTAGGTACGGTATTTTGTTAACTCTAGCCCATTGTGCAGCCGCGATCATTCCTTCCGTGCCTCGTACACCGAATCCGCCCGGCACGAGGATACCATCTGCTGTGCGTACTTTGTTCCAGGCCTGATCATAGTCTTTATTGGGAAATTCGAGAGTGGACTCTTCCAACTGTGAGGCTTCGACGGCAACAAGGTTGAGCTTGTGGTGGCAGGACATTACTGAGTGCTCCAAGGACTTGAGAACAGATATGTAAGAGTCCATGAAACTGGTGTATTTACCAACGAGGGCGATTGTTACACTCTTACAAGCGTCGGTTCGAGGTGCTGTTAAAGACTTCCAGTCTTTCCACATATCTACCCCATGTGAAGTCGATTGCGTAGACTTTGTTAGAAGGTCAAAACGGAATAATTTGGAAATGGAAGGGAGTAGGCCTTGGTCTTCCAGCAATGCAGGGACATGATATGTAGACGGAACATTGTGGACAGCAATAATTTCAGCTGGCTTCACGTTGCATGACGAAGCAACCTTTTGTATGGTCGATTTTGCGAGTGGCACTTCGCAGCGGCATGCAATCTAAGTGGATTAGTAGAGCCAAGGTTTCTATGCAGGATTCACACACCAGATCTGGTTTCAGACCAGTGGAAAGCACATCGCGCATAGCCGCCTGCGTAGGCTTTGTCTTTTGCTCATCATTCATTATCACTGGAACCAAGGTAACAAGAATGTGCACCCATTGGTTCTCTCCAAGTCTACCCCGCAAACGTCTTAAAGCTTCTAAGAAGGGTGCATTCTCCATATCGCCTGCCGTTCCCCCAAGCTCGATGACACACACGTCTGGCGTCGCCTTCGTCTCGTCAACAGTAATCCGCGCTACCCGCTCTATCCAGTCCGCGATTGCATCAACGAGGTCGGGAACTATCTGAACGGTTCTGCCAAGATATGCACCGCGTCGCTCGGCTTGGACGACGTGCTGGTACATTTTGCCGGTAGTAATATTGTGCTCACGAGTCAGAGTAATGTTCAGGTAGCGCTCGTAGTTGCCCAAGTCGAGGTCAACTTCGCCTCCATCATCAAGGACAAAAACTTCCCCATGTTCAGTCGGTGCCATTGTTCCTGCATCGACGTTTATGTAGGGATCGATCTTGATCATTGTCACACTCAAACCTTGGGTCTTGAGAAGCAAGCCGGTACTGGATGCTTTTGGCCCGATAAGTACGTTTTCGCGACGAATATTTCTGTTTTGGTGGTTTTCCAGAAGGAGACTTACCGATGATACCTTTCCCAACACCGCTGACCACACCTACAATCAGGTCAGCTAGATGTATGAGAATGTAGGAACTCTGCCCGTCTACCCCCCGATACTAATATGTATTTCATTTTCGTAAAGATCAATTTTGCACCAGTTATAAGTCAGCTTTTCGAACGTAGGAGGGAGATGAAAACGTCGTTGAACAAATTTTTGATTTGAATTTTGATCTGGTGTTTGGTCCAGCTATATGCTCTTGTTGCACCAAGATAACAAGAAACCGAGCAGCAAGGGTCAGTGACTCACTTATCCACAATGAGACTCCACCTAACCTAATTATATTAGCGTGTCGTGATAGGGAGGACCACCATCCCTTACCGCAACGACCGATGTTGTATTGAGTCACAGAGTAGACCTTCCGAAGGTCGTTAGAATTAGTTCATAGCCGTATCACGAACCAAACACAAGCTACCTTCTAATCGTCAGACTTCGCTTAGTCCTCCTACAGAAGGCGTGGTCTCCTTTCCCCCACATACCTCGAAAGGTAATTTTCTCCCCTCTCCGGAAGTGGAGATACTGTATTAATTCGGTGGTTGAGATCCCCTGCTTTACTTCATTCAACAAATCCATGGCCAGGGTCAATGTGGCACAGGAGGCGACGAGCTAGGCATCAACCGCGGAGTCATTTGGACGACGTTAGATCTTGGTATTTTTTGAACTCCTGGTCCCGACGCTGCAGCCTAGAAATTGAGGCCTTGGTAGGAAATTATCACCAGATACAAGCGAAGCTTTTCTCTGTATACTTCCTCCACATTTCGTTCGACTGACGGACAGTGACGAAAGCCAATCTCTAAGCGGTCGAGCACCAAAAATACTTGCCCTAATTCTTTGGCTTGCCTGAGACTGGAGATCTGGGAAACTCCTTACTCTGCGGGAATAGATTGAACATTAAAAGTTCTGAAAATGGAAGCTCCAAAGGTATCAACGCCAATTGAAATATACTACTTGACGTCGCTGTCATCACGAGACTCATCACGTGAGATAAGTCCAAGCCCCAGCTATCAATTCAACTGATCAATAGCAGGTCGCCATGTCACATGCATGACACTAGGCAATCGCGCGACCTGAACAACATATTCCTACTTCATCTATCGATTCTCTCTAGCAGATGTTACCAACATAACCTGCCGAGCGATATCACCACTTCTCACACTGGCAATGTCATTTGGGTTCTCTGTTGGTGACTTTATCACTGCAGTTAACCTCATTGCACAAGTCTTCTCAACGCTTTGCGAGGCTGGCGGTTCCGCGTCGCAATATCAACATGTCGCAAGCAAGCTAGGCTTTCTAGATCGTGCAATTCGAGATGTTAATCGACTTGAGCCTGTTGCTGGATTAGAGGTGACCCTTGAGGCAATCAAAACAACTGCGTTAAGTTGCCAGGTACCGCTACTCAAATATCTGGAAGATATTAGGAGATCCAGTAAAAGCTTGGGTGCAGGGAAATCTTCAGGCGTCATGAAAGATGTGTTTCTCAAGATGAAATGGCAAGTATCTAAGAAACTGGAAGCAGCAATGAGACTTGAGGCAGAAATAGTTGCATACTTAGGGGCAATCAACCTTCTTCTTGGTCTCTATAAAATGTATACATCACTAGGGCAATTTACCATCAAGGAGCACTACTGATTAAGAGCGCAGAAAGGTGGATACTCTCGCAGAAAAAAGGGCTCGAAGTACATTCGAAAGCCTTACCACGACAATTGCGAATCTACACAATCAGAGCCAAACTGTTTACAAAAATGTTGCACTAGTGCGATATCAAGTGGAGCAGTCTACTTCTATTATTCGAACAGAAATCAAGGAAACATCAAAGGGGACATCCCAGGCGCTGAAGAGTCTGCAACAGAACTGTTCCGCAACTGTATCTGAGTTTTTGAAAAGGGCAGGAACACTCTCCGAGATCACCTTACGGACATGGTACAGTCACTCACCCCTCCCATGACCTGCCTTTACAGCATCTGAGAAGTTCTAGCTCCAACCTATCCGACATATATAATAATGTTCTCTGGATTAGAACTCGTCTTTCTGAGCCAGATACTCGTCACACTTGGCTCCAAGAACCTATGCGATGGGAAGACGCCTACGGACGGGTGTTCCCTATTCCAGTTGAATTTGACTATGCGGTATGTGCAAAGAGTTTTATGATAACAGCTTGTGACTGATTAGGGCAGATGATGGAAGGGGCATTGCGAGGAAAGTTCCGGGAAGGTCGTGGAAAGAAATTGGTGGAACGAAATCAATGGCAGCTATTCGATCCATCCAGCCCACGAGCTATCTATTCGGCAGAGAATTGGGAACCTTTCCCAGGAATGAAAATTACTATGGCAATGATAATTCCTCAGTCGGATGACCAGATGGTTTGCCCACGATTGAATTGCTCATCCAAATCCTATGCTCATTCGCTTGGTGGTGGCAGAATATGGTATGTATATTCACTTAGGAAGGCCTGTATTGTCGTACTGACTAGTGTAGCTCCGAATGCAAGACGTGGTTTGATAGCCTCCCGAAATCCTCGCCCCAGAAGATCACGGAAATCGTTAATAGCATGCAACACTCCAGGGACTCTGCCGAAACTGAGCCCACTGAGGCTTTGGAAAACAGTCTGCAGGCACGGGACGACACTGCATCGGATTCTGAGTTCGAAATTGATGAAGAAGACCTTCGGCTCCTGAAAAATGCTCGCGTCCGACTTGAGAGCCCAAAATTAACTCCTCTGTCTTGCCCAAGAATCCATATGCCTCTTGTTGCTGCTGCCGCAGCTGCTGTTCTGCCCCGCGATGATAAAAAGAAGGTGATCACGTTCAAGGATGCTATTGGACGGAAATTTGATTTCCCGTTGTATTTATGTTCTACTTGGGCAGTAAGTTACCCTCACAATAAGTTGCCCTCACAATCAGAAAAAATGTTACTAACATCTACTGTAGTCTATGGAGAAGCTGATCCAGCAAGCTTTTACTCACGTTGAAGTTGTCGGCCCATTAGTACAGAAAGGATGGTACGATTTAGTTAGCCCTGACGGTGAGATCATTCTTCCACAAGCATGGGAGACGTCGATTAAACCCGGTTGGTCTATCACGATGCGAATGTGGCCAGTTTCAGAGGATGAAGTGCTTTCTAGACTTCCCCCTTCACCACGATCTGCTGCTACACCACCACCACCTTCAATTGTTACGGCTGTGCCTAGCAAGCCCAGAAGGAGAAAGGTCGAGCCTAATAAAAGTATTTTAGGATGGATGAGTGCTGCGCCAAAGAAAGGCAGATCTAAAAAGGTGAAAGGCTGAACACAAGCAATGAGATTTTAAGTAGCTTGCTTGCAGAAGTGCATTTAATGGACTCTTCATCAGTAGACAGTTGGAGATAACACGTCGATCAGCATCTACCCCTCAATTCCGCGAAAGAATTAGACCGTTAGATAAAAGACAATGATCAATATCTCCCTTTCGACTCTCCAAGAATTGAGAGAGAGGATTTTGAGCGAGAAGAACAAGTGCTTGTTATGGGTGTGGATGGCCGGGCGGATATACGGCGCTACAAGGCTATCAGGGATGAGTACAAGAAGGGTGTATGGAGGGCCAATTGGAAGTGCAAGTAAAATGTCGTGTATGAGGGAAGAAGTTGAGGTTAGGTCTCCAGCGTCAAGTGTTAGTGAGAGGATAATAGAAGAGATATATGGTTATTTTCGTCATGGTGGATCATGATGATTATTATCACGGGAGTGAACGCGGAGTCGCAAGAACGGAGGGTATTATTGGTACAAATCTGCAAAGAAGAGAATTCAAGTGACTTGGGTACCCAACACTTAGTTCCTGCCCAGACGATGCCTAGGTTCTAAGGAGCTACTACCTAAGTCTACCTTGTTCTTGATGTTACCTTAGCTCCTGCCTTCTGCCTTCTACAGTTCTACTTTCTACTTCTCGCCCCTTGCCTCTTGCCTCCTACTTCCTAATTTATACTTCCTACCTCCAACTTCCCACATCCTGCCTCCTACCTTAATCAATAGCTCGCTTCTTCACGATAATCCATTCATCCTCTTGTTTATCCGATCATTTTCCTCTTCAGAAATCTACCAGAAGACCGCATACGATGTCTTTCCTTACACTCAACAATCTTCTATCCTTGTTCTTAATAAATGTGTGTTCTCTATTCTCGACGCCTGAATTGTCGCTCTTTTCAAACACTCGATCTCTTGCTCTTTCGGACAATGGGTTCTTCGTCATACAATCTGTAGGTGCTCTCATCTCCCATGCTATGTATCAAACTTCTTGCTAATCTCTTAATCTCAGCATAGGAATCGAATTGAAAGCTATCTTTTTACTCCCTTTTCCGAAAACCCCGATCTTATCTTACGGAAATGGGATGAGCTGTCATAACTCCCGGTCCAAATACCAAGGAATGGTGAGGAGCTCCTGGTGGATATACCGCTAACCAGTGCCTCCTAGGTGAATTCGTTCGTATGCTTCGTGCCATGGAAACATACGTAATGGAACAAGCTATGTTCTGGGACAATAGTTTAGCCGCGGAACGCGGCTATGCTCCTTCCATATGTACCATTTGTCCAGGCAGAGGCTCCGGAGTCAAGTCCAAATTCACTGAGCATCTTCAACATGCAGGATAGGAGCTTCAACGCTGGCAGTGCTGGGAGCCATCGTGCAAGGATTCGAATGTTAGGTTTAACCCGTCTCGTATCACCAATCCGTTCGATAATGATATCTCTTTCATTATCGTCGTCTTTGTGAGGATTGTGTCGGAGAATAATTTTCGCCTTGTTGACTCGGTGGTGCAGGATGATTTTAGGCTTGGGCTTGGGCTGGTCGACGGGCTTGCGGTAGTGTAGGATGATTTTGGGTTTTGGTGCTGCGGCTGGTGCTGGTGCTGGTGCGGCGGGGATTTGGGATAGGGCGCGTTGGGCGATTTGTTGGAGCTGTAGGGGGGTCATGTTGGGGTCGCAGACGAGGGGAGGTTGAGTTAGATTATTACAAGCAGCGTTGGACCGATACCCACTTCATCACCACGTGGTATGTCCATGCCTTCCCCATTACTCATTGTATCGTATATTCAATTGACTTCCAGGTTATATTCCGACAATCTTCCCCCTACTGCCTTCGAGACTTGCTCTTTCTGGTATCCAGAATGTTTCAAAGAACTTCAGACATTGTGATATTCTTATTGTCCAATTCTCTCTTGGGCATTGTTTTGTTCTGTTATTTCTGCCCCGCAGAGGACATTTACCTGGATTATTCCATTCATTGCCCAAACATCCAGGTCTCCATTATTCTCCCGGGTTGGCCGACCTCCACCGGGACTACTACCACCACCTGCCTCCACCAGGCCTTCTGCCTCCACCTGATCTTTTCGCTCAATCAGACCTGATCAACCTAAAGTGTATACATACCCATACGAAGTGTGATATACAAGAGGTTTGAATATTCTCTGGACACTGTGTGTCTATTTAAACCTTCCACCGATCACCAACTCACGGTCTCACCAACTGCCAATTACTATTACCAGGATCCAGAAACTGGACTGATGATGACTTACGAGCTGGCGGACGACCTTTTCTCAAAATTCAGCCTCTACGGGATGGAAATGAGACGACAACTATAGGATGGTCTAGTATGCTGAATATAGCATGGTTAATCGATCCTTCTTTCACTATAAAGAAGTGATTCCCATGTATTTAGTTAGATAGGCAATTCGATCACTTCTGCCTCATTCTTGATTCATATGATATATGCCTTGAGTGAACAATGGAAGAGGCTGCAAATGAAGAAATGAAAGTAGATCTAATATTCCGACGTTGCGATCTTAGAAAAGTTCTATCTTCATTAATTGCTCTGTTAAGGCCGTGTGATACCTTCCTCGAAGATAGAGCACTCGCTCCAACAGCGCGCCGTATATTCATCTCCTGGGGAGCTTGAGTCCTGGACACCGGATAGCATCCTACAAAAGCTTTCGGAGAGTATCTGGCAAGGAACCGGCTGGGTTCATCTGATCAGTGTAAGTTTCTACCAGCGTCCTTGAAAATCAACAGCATCCAGGATGCCTCTTCAGCTATTCAATATTTGAATCGTATTTCAAGGATGAAATATCAATTCACACCAAGTTGGTCATAGAAAACAATCATATCCCAAAGTCCCAGACAATCAAACGTTTCATTCAGCTCACAAGGAATCACATTGTCACAGAATCTTAACACAGAAGCAGGAATTAATTAGACAAATTGTCAATTATATTTCATAAACTACACTACAACACGACGCGAGCCAAGAGCCAACAGGAATGCCTAAACAAATCCATCCCCTCCCGCTCGCAATCGCACCTCCACCACCACGCACACGCATTAAATAAATTATTACATTACTATACAACCCAAGATCCACCAATCATATACACATCCCGTTCCATCCCAACCCATCCATCCTCTTACAAAAGAGCAACAAGACCCATAACACCCGCAACCAGCGACATGGAGACGCCGAGACGGCCAGCACTACCAGTGGCGATCATCAACGGTGGGACCGCACCGGTGGTAGCAGCATTCGTGGGCTCAGAGGTGAAGCTGCGGACTGGGCCGGTGATGGTGCTGGGCTTGACTGGGATACCGCTTCCAGATGGGGCGGCGGCAGTTCCGTTGTTAGCGCCGATGGGGTAGAGAGCGCCGGTTGGGGCTGGGCTACCGGGAGCGACGCCAGCTGGGCTGCTTGGGCTTCCGGTGGCGGCGATGATACCGGTGGCGGCTGATGGGTACATTCCGATGGCGGATGAGGCACCGACGGCTGGCATGCCGTTGGCGGATCCGGTTGAACCGGCCATTTGGGCGGAGGCAACTGGAGCGGAGGCAACTGGGGCAGAGGCACCTGGGGCAGATGATTCACCGGCGATAGCAGCGCTGGATGGAGAAATCACGAGGCCGAGAGCAGACTTGGACGAGCTAATGGGAGCAGATCCGGCAACGGAGCTCATTGGAGAACCTGGGACATCAACGGCTGAGGAGGCAACATCGGCCGGGGCAGAGACTCCAGATGCAGAGGCAGTGCGGTAAACGGTGATGATGGATGGGGTTTGAGTCTGGAGTTTGTTAGCATGATGAACAATTTGAGAAAAAGCTTGGATACATACGATGGTGTAGGCGGCGGCGGTAACGGTCACAGTTGGTGCGCAAACCTCACCGGCTTCGCTTTGAGAAGAACCACTGAGGATAACAGATGGCGAAGCTGGAGATCCAGAAACTCCGACGGCGACGGATGAAGATCCAGATGCTGGGGATGGAGCGACGGAGCCTGCGGACGATCCAGCACCTTCAGCTGGGCTAACTGGTTGAGCGGAGCCGGTAGATTGGACTGGCACGACGGTGACGGTGGTGTATCCGTGAGTGATGACAGTGCTAGTTTGGAACAAAGTACCAGTAGAGAAGCTAGTGACGGTGGATTTGCTACCGCTAGCACCGACGGATGGAGAAGCAGATGAGAGGGTAAGACCGGAGGATTCAGAGGTCTCTTCTGGAGAAAGAGATGAGGCAACTGGAGAAGAGTTACCGGAGGAGCCGGAGTTACCAGATCCAGAGGCTGGAGAAGAGGCAATTGGCGATGAAACGGCAGAGGAAACAACGCTTCCGCTTGAGCCAGAGTTACCGGCAGCTGGGGATGAGGCCAATGGAGATGACACAGCAGATGAAACGACGCTTCCACTTGATCCAGAGTTACCAGAGACTAGGACGGAGGCAGCTGAGGACGAGGCCAATGGAGAAGAGGCAACGACGGAGCTTGGGCTTGATCCAACAACTCCAGAGTCAGTTACGGCAGATGAAGCTGGGGCAGATCCAGATCCTTGAGCTAGGGATGAGGCCGAGGCGCTTGAGCCAACTGATGGAGAGCTTCCGGTGACTGAGGCCATAGATCCGCTGGCCGGGGCACTTGGGGTGATAGCAACGCCCTCAGCCGAAGATGCAACTTGGATGGTAGAGGTGCTGGTGACGGCAACTGGAGTAAGAGTGACCTTTGGTGTGATCGAAGATGGAGCAACTTGGACTGACGAGCTAGTTGTGGTGAATGCTGGAAGAGGGGTCGATCCAGCGGCGCTAGCAAGGGCAGCAGATGACTCGGCTTCGGCAACCGGGCAAACGGTGGTGTATTGAACGACAGTTTGGGTGACAACGGTGGTACCAGTCATGCTTGCTGGGCAGTGGAGAACGTTAGCGGCACAGCTGGTGATGGTGCTGACTTGAGTAGCATAGACGGTAGAGGTGGTCAATGAGGCTGCGGAGGTGATGGTTGGGTTGCTTTCCAATCCAGAGTCGGCACCAGTTCCACTTGGGAGAGTAGAGTTGACGAACGGTCCAGTGACAGATCCAGCACTTGGAATTGGAGCACCAGAAACTGAGACGTCAGATGGAGAAGTGATGCCAATAATGGATCCGGAAGCATCTGGGAGAGATCCAGTTGGGAGAGCTGCGGAAACTCCTGGGACAGATGCGGAAGCCGAAGGAAGGTCGCTTATAACGATGGATGTAACCGATGTAGAGGCTCCGCTAACAACGCTAGTACCGCTGCCAAGACGTGCAAGAGGGGTGATTGTTGCTGGTCGAGTTGTGCAGATCGTTGGGAGGTCAACGTTAAGAATGTTAACGACGGCAGAAGGAGCAAGAGAGAAGGAAGCGAAGTCGAGGTCAACAGCCAACTGAGCGATAGCACCAAGGCTGACATCAACACCTCCGGAGATGTGAAGAGGGCAAGAATCGGTGGTAGCAATGACGGTAGAGTATTCGAGAAGATCGGCGAAAGCGGCGAACTCGAACTCAACAGTTGAGATAGGCAGAGTCAACTTGGTTCCAACCTCGACTCTCATGCGAAGAGCAGCCTTCAACTCAGCCTCACCGGCAAGAACGACGATTGGTAGGTCGTTCATGACGGCACCAGTGAAGTCGTGGTTGGAGATGACACCGCTCAACAAGTCAACGACGAATGAGGCACCTTCAGGGAAAGAGAACTCGAAACCAGCAGACAGATCAAGACCGGCCTCAACGGAGATAACCAAGTCAAGGAAGACATTAATACCAAGGTCGATGATGCTCAGGATTTCAATGTCACTGATAAGACCAGCCTCAAAGACATTGAAGGTATAGGTAGCAGCCTCGGCGGCGAAGATATCCAACTCGATGTGACCTCCAACCTCTTCCAAAGAGATAAGAGCCTCCAATTGGGCGTATTCGCGAACAAGCTCAGCGGGGTTTGTTAGGATGTTCACAAGTCCCCCCAAAAGGTTGTTCTCAATGGTGGCGACTGTGTTGGTGATAACAGCAGTACCCCAGGTTCGACAGTCAACACACTCAATCTTGACTCCGGTAGCAAGACCGATATCCACGCCAACGCTGCCTCCGAGAGAGAGCAGACCGAAAACATCCAACTCGACATCAGCTCGGCTACAAAACTGTTAGCATTCGTTTTCCACCCAAGGACCAATAAAACTTACGTGTCGATCATGACACTGCTTTGACGAGAGCAGCCAATATCATGACTGCAGAGTTGTGTTCCGGAGGAGTGTCTTGTCGCGAGCGAGGCATCTTGCGCGATAACATTTGTAGCAAGGGCAGCCCCCAAGAGGGCTGTCCCCAAAGATTTGGGAAACATAAGTTTAGAGATAAAGATATTTGCAAATAAAGAATGAATGATTTGTATTTCGAAAGAAAACAAAAGGAAAGTAATTGCCCTGAAGAGGACTATAAAGTAAAAGAGTGATAGAGATGCAAAGCACGGAGTAAGAATGTCTTGTTGATGTACAGAGGATCGTCTCTTATAAAGACATCTTAATGGAACATTGCCACCCCTGATATCGAATTACTAAGGTGGGGATGAGATTTGAAGCTATAACGAAGATCGTATCTAAGGAGGAAAGTTGATTTGTTTCCGAAATGAAATTGTCTTTCTCGAAATGCTTTCAGCCTTGGCAAAATCACTTCTCATCCCTATTTCGAAATAAGCTCGCAGCTCCCCCGGTCGATACCACACCGTTATGATCGCCTCGACAGTACGAAGTTGCTTTTTCATTGGGCAATGCATAGAATCAAGCTTCACATACCGGTAGCACTATGATACAGCCAAACCACCGTCCGAAGTCGTACCGTCCGAGTACAATGGATACAACGGATACGATGGATATGGCATGAAGAGAGCTGTGGCTGTACGGCAAACAACGAAGAACGGCAAACAGAACAATTCAGAGATTCCAACCTAGTTGGACCCATAGACCAAGCTATTGATCGACATGTATGGGTCCTTTGTACCAGGAACGCACGATCCCCTTTAACGAATTCGACCTAGCCTTCTGCAATTGGAAGTGGTGCTCCTGAGAGCTAAGCTCACGATGCCAATTCTGGTGCGGCACGAGCCATATTTCGGTAGTTGCGAGTCAGTTGGTCGGTACGGAATTCCTCTACGAAGTATTGAAGAAGTCGAGACTCGAGACCACTGAGTCTCTATCTCCGGGCAATGCTGGAGCGAACCCTCTTCTCAATGAAGCCATTTCGATCCTCGATATCTAGACCGTACCATACGCTGGCTGGTATTGCGAATGCAGTGAGTGATGAGCGCTTCAATGACGATCATGATAGTTTTCCGCGTACAATATGGAGTCGCATGATGCATTGGGGTACGCGGTTCATCGAGCCAATTTTCTTCGATGGATTCAAAGAGGAGGTTCTACAGACTGTGGATT
Organism: Rutstroemia sp. NJR-2017a BVV2; assembly: GCA_002946415.1. NCBI lineage: Eukaryota > Fungi > Ascomycota > Leotiomycetes > Helotiales > Rutstroemiaceae > Rutstroemia > Rutstroemia sp. NJR-2017a BVV2. The sequence continues at coordinate 275,284 of NJPS01000024.1, read as the reverse complement.
CAGAGGCTCTGCAAACAATCCAATAATAGAAATCTTTTTCCGCAGATTACTCTGTAGAGTATCTCTTGCCGTTCTCTCCTTGGTAGAAGCCCCTTGAATTTCCTGAAAGTTGTGATCTGCATTCGTTCCACAAATCCCATAATTCAGCAAGCGTATTTCCCATGAATCCAAATCAAGCTAGCCTCGGCAAATGCCCTTACCTAATTCATCGCTGACTGCCATTCGCGAAGCGGACTTAGCGCCGCATACGCCGAAGTTTATTCTCAGCCTTGCACTGTTCGTCTCAATACGACATATCGAGGCAGGATTCTACACGGAGACGGACTCAATTACCCAAACCAAACACCCATCTATTGAAACACCTCTCCACCCTCTTATCACAATAATGTCCCTCTCCTCCTACCTCGCCGAAAAATATCTCACCGCCTCCAACAACTCTCCCAACCCCAGCAAAAAGCGCAAGCGCAAACACGCTTCCGCGTCAAACCCCCCCTCGGGTCTCATAATCGCCGACGACGACGCCCCCGGCTGGACCAACACCAGCTCGGCACAACCCGACGATGACGACACGCCCATCATATCCTCCAGCACATCCGCCGAGTTCCGGAAAGCCAAAAAATCCGCCTGGAAAACCGTCGGTGTCCCCGCGCTGCAGCCCAGAGATGAAGATGCTGCCGCAGACCGCATAATCCAGCAAGCGGCAGCGGAAAACAGCGCTGCGCTGCACGCGGACGAAGAGCCGGTTTTTGAGGACGATGGAGTGGTGAAGATGGGCGATGGCACGCATGCGGGGCTGCAGAGCGCGGCGGCGGTGTCAGCGCAGATGGAGAAGCGGAGACGGGAAGAGGCGTTGCAGTGGGAGAGGGAGAGCGGGGGTGCGAAGGGGAAGAAGAAGGGGAGTACTGAAGAAACAGTATACCGTGACGCGACGGGTCGACGTATTGATATTTCCATGCGACGAAACGAAGCGAAACGTGAGCTGGATGAAAAAGCACGCGAGGAAGCCGAGGAGTTGGAGAAGCAAAAAGGTGATGTGCAATTAGCTGCGCGGGCGAAGCGGAGAGAGGATCTGGATGAGGCGAAGTATATGACGGTGGCGAGGGGCGTGGATGATGTCGAGATGAACGAGGAGTTGAAGCAGAGGGATCGGTGGGATGATCCTGCGTTGGCGTTTTTGGTGCGTGGGGAGGGGAAGGGGAAGTCGGTTAGTGGGAAGCCGTTGTATAAGGGTGCGGCGCCGCCGAACAGGTATGGGATACGCCCGGGGCATAGGTGGGATGGGGTGGATAGAGGGAATGGGTGGGAGGCGGAGAGGTTTAAGGGGGAGAATAGGAGGAATAGGAATAAGGAGTTGGACTTCCAATGGCAGATGGATGAGTAGGTATAATATAGCAGATGGCTGGCGGTTCTTGGTCGCAATGTAGCATTATAATTGGGCTGTCTCGCCATCTCTACGAAGCTTCGATGGGAAGATAACATTCAGAAAGATGATATTATTAATGACACCAAAATTGGAAGCATATATCACAATCACGTAAAGGAAAATACAGAGAACGATAGTCAACGTATTCATTGTGCTTATTGGTACAACCTTCCTTGAACGCTATCCCAAGATCTATGTGGTAATTCCTACGCAGCAATATCACTTGAAGAAAATCTCGTCATACTTATTATTCTTCTTCGGCTCCATCCAATCATCTAGCCATGCGCATAAAACCGATCACGTCCTTTTGATTTGTTTGTGCTCTGTGTCTTTCCATCGTCCATTCGCATCATACGTTTCTTTTCCTTTCTGTCATTTTGTTATCATGGCTCGGTGCAGCTCGTCTCATTCCTCGCATATTGTAATTCATTCTGCGCCTTTTCTATAACCATCCACGACTATTTGAGAAAAACCCGCTAACATTTAAACTTTGGGTCTTAGCAACTTATCAGAGCCATATTGAGAGTTTTCCTTGACCAATTTCAGAAGGTCACTTTTAGTAGTCTGATCTGGTGCATCACCGACTCTACCACGGAACTGCCTAAGTAGAACTGCAATGGAGATACCGGTTGCTGGAAGAGCTGCGGCGATTTCATGGGCTTGAATTGGACCAACACCAGGGGCTCTGGATGCGGCTGTGTGTCGGAATTAGCATAACAATCATATTTAATAATAAATATATATAGTGCTTACCAGGTGCTTGAACGGGAGTTCCACTACGACTATCCGCTCCTGCCGAGCCAGCTCTACCGGGAGCCGGACTAGCTGGTCGAGAAGTATTGGGCGAACCACCAATCCGGAGGATCATCTTCTTCTTTTTCTTCCCACCGGCTCCGTCCGACATCTCGCCTCCTGTGGCTTCGCCGTCACTTGTCGCACCTTGAGGATTGGGACTGTTGGAGCCGATTCCTGAGGGGTTTCTTTGGGGTTGACCTGGAAGTGGTTGAGTAGATGGAACGGGGGACATTGGTCTTGAACCGGGGAGGGGCGTGGAAGTACCAGTGGGTTGGGATGCAGGAAGACGATTCTTCTTGTGCTTCTTTCTCGAAGACTCATTCCCGCTAGACTCGGATTGATTGGGAGATGCAGGTCGCTTCTTGGATTTCTTAAGAGGATCGGTATGTTTAGGCCGTCCAGAAGGTGTATTGTTACCCTTGGATGTAGTGCCTGAAGGTTTAGTTTCGCCCTTTGCCTTGGCCTTGGCTTCTTCATCCTTCCGCTTGTCGATTTCTTTCTGTTTTTCCTCATCCGACGTGTCATCTTCGCTCTGTATGTCGTTAGTATGAAAGATATAAACCTTGGTAGAATACATACGTCCGAAGAAGCATATGGATTGCTGGAGTCACTGTCATAGATGTAATTCTTCTCACGCTTATACAAAGCCTTCTTGACACCCTTTCCAAACTTCTTCTTTGCCTCTTCTTCTTGCTCTTGTTTGATGAAGTCCTTTTCAATACTTTCCTCGTCCGCCTCACCAAACAAATTAGCACCTCTCTGATCTTGCTTGATTCTCTCAAGTGCGTCTTTTGTATCCTCATCCCTATCTGGCTCTACGGTAGGTAGTTCATCATCATCCTGGAACAGCTCGTCGTTATCAAAGTCCAATTCATCAATATCTCTGGTTTCATTCCTGCTCGACCCTTTGAAACTTGCACTTTCTGTCTTGACAGTGAAAAGACCGTTTAGCTGTTTACGACCTTCTTGGATTGCTCGCTCCGCTGCTTGCTTCTCTTGGGTTTTTAATGCCCATCTGGATTCCTTATGCTTTTTGTTCATCATAGCCTCTGCCTCTTCAATACTAAGTGTGTTGAATTTGCTCTTAGATGTAAACTTATACCATTTTTCGACGGGCATCATCTTGAAAACTCCATTTTCGGTAAACATGACGACATTGACTTCAGACAACGCACTCTCGTAGTTACCAACCCAGGTATTCTTATTGTCCGCATCCTCCAAGTGCCACGGCAAAGCTTCTTCATATCGAAGATCCGATTGCTTCTTTTCGGCTTCGGTTTTATCGAGATGATACACTTGGGTTGTTTTCTCGTTTCGAAATGCCTGCGCCTTTTTAGCGGCTGCGCTTGAAGCATTGTTGCCGGTCGGTGCAATTTGCGCTTGGTCTGCTGCTTTGCGCGCTTCCTTCTCGGCCTTCAAGATTTCTTGCTTCTCCCGTTCTTTGGAATCGACCGGGTCCTCCATGGGCACGTCTTCGTCCTTAAACACTTTGCCGGGGGGTGGCTGCCTAGGATCTCTACGATGAAGTGAAATAGGGCGCGTGAATTCATCTTGGTTGGTAGGATCAATTTCCCTCTTCGCGGCAAATCTCATTGCATGATATCTTATGCCATCACGTAGTGCGCGTCTGGTGGTGAACAGCGGGTAATCTTGATATTCTCCCTTTGGCGGATTTGTCCAACCACCTTGTGCTTGCGGGGCAAGGTTTGGAGTAGCATTTCCATTGATTGGAACCGGGCCTCGTGCGCCTGGCCCTCTTTGTGAAGAGAGATCGATGTGCGGGGTCGGGCCATTGGGTCTGTTAGCTGCTATCAAGCCGGTGGGATTTGTTGGTAGGTTTGCGCTTGCAGGCTTTGGGTTTATGTTCGGTCTGCGAATAGGTTTCTTTCGCGGCCGCAAAGGATCAGCCGGTTTCGGTTTGCGCGTATACTGCGGGCCGCCGCCGCTGTTGGGTGTTGGTGTCGGCGTTCGTCCATTCGACATAGCAGAAGGCGAGTCGCTCATGACGAAGGATTTGTCGAAGAAGCGCCAACCCTATTGCTTCAAGGACGCCCTCGGAAAAGATGACGGTCAGACGAAGTGCGAATTATGCAGGACTTGAGCTTTGGAATCGATCGTTTTCATCAAAATCAATTAGATTTCAGTCGTAGAACAGTTGGCGCTGTTGCCTTGTCGTCAGAACAAAAGAGATTTATATTTCGCCAACAGGGTGGCTCGCGACGGTGTTGGTAGTATTCTTTGATTCTTGATGGATAGAAAATCTAAGGTAGCACAACTCTTATCCCTTATTCCTCTTTTCCTTGTGCAGCAGATTGTTTGGTCTCTTTGGCATTCAAAGGTTGCTTTGTGAGAGTGAATGGCTAGTACTGTACCGGGCAGCGGATATCTTCAATGACAATGAACATGAACCGTTGCCGCGACTAAGCTAGCCCATAATGGGTTAGTCCGTCCTATCAAAACCATCATGACAAAGGCCGGACGCTGGACCACTGGTGGACAAGGCTCACTCAATCTACGGTAGAGAGGCTGAGAGAACTTAGAAGGAAGACAAGCTTAGAGGAAATAGCCAAAGCTTCTTTCCCATATATCTACATCTACAGACGAGACAGAGCAGTTACACGATATTACACGACAGACTCGCTCACTCAACTAAACGCTCATTAAGTGGGAATAGCCTCAACTTCGTCCACCTTTTCATTCCTGGAGGCCTTTAGGATTCAGCTTACACTGGCCATTCTAACACTCTCTTTCAGTACTCACCACAGGGCTATAAGTAGCATATTCATGCTATTTCAATTGCTCTCGATATCCACAAACACTCATCGTACACAGTACTTCCCACTTTGCTTCCTTCTTTCATCTCTATTCATTTTTTGGTCACTCAATATAACCGTTCTTTGAACCTCCGCGACCGACAAAAATCATCCAAAATGCGTCACTTCTTCGTCGCCGTTGCTGCCCTGGCTACCTCTGTCGTTGCCCAAACTGCGGGCTTTGATCCTATGTATGTCCCATATGTAAATCAAATTGTTAAAGTTGGTCAAACATTGCATATCGTCTGGGATCCTAGCACGTACTCCGGAACTGTCAGGATTGAATTGATGAAGGGTGGTAGTCCAACTACCTTGCAAGTGGATTCTGTGCCCCTTGTCCAGAAGCTCGACAATTCACAAGGTTACTACGGATGGGAGGTCCCTTCATCCATCGCTGGCTACGCTACCTACGGTATCCAAATCACTCTCGACAATACTGGGAACAGCACTTTCCAGCAGTCCAACCCCTTCAAGATTACTCAGTAATCTCCGCCGCGCCATCTACATTCTACTGCTCTGGCTGCCGCGGCTGCCGCGACTAGCTGCTCCCATCCCATCGCCTTCTCCTCGGCCAGCACTCTCTAATTCACAACTCGACCTCCGGCTCATCCAACGGTACGCTTTCCACCAATCTATCTGCTGTCGCCTCGACATCCTAGTGAGGGCAGCAAGTTCGTGCTGGAAACAGCGCTCTTGGATCGGTTCTGGATGGTCTGTGCAGAGATGTACAAGACCTACTTCGTAAGGAGATGGTAAAGGGAGAGCAAAAGGGGGCAGAACTTGAAGCTGGCTAATTTATCGTACTCTCCTTTGTATTGTGTACTATGTAGCGTTTAATTTTCGATATAGACTATACCTAGAATAGAATTCTTACTACCTGTTTTGTGCAACTGGAACTCTTCACAAACGCTATTTATTTCTTGCCTTAGGCAGCCAGAATGAATTATGAAGTCGAAATTTAAAAATGGCCAGAGCTTCTTTCCATATTTGGTGGGGTTCGAGGGTTGTACAATCTGCCTATCAAAGTTTCCATCGAATGTCAGGTTGGTGGATGAGGAGATATCAACAGCCGAACGGAGAGTGAATAACGGCTTCTTGTAACAACGTCCTTTTATTCACCCACTCTTTCACAGAATTACGATTCTGCATTCACACATAAATTGGAGATCATATTCCGACCTTCATTCAGACCTCCGCACCGGCTGAGGACTATGGAAGAGGGCCTTTCTTTAGATTCCACTCACTCAAATTGAAACCCACCAACTACAACCAACCAACGGATAAAGTACAACTTTCCTACCATCCTGCAGTGGCATCACGTTTACAGAAATGATAACGACTTGCAATCAGTCTCCCTCTCTCCGCGAACACTAAGTCTTACAACTTTACCTGTTGCGTTGGTACTTCGGCCACCTGAGAACCCAACTAGTCACATGATAGCTATCACTTCTCAGTTCTCCTTCAACCCAACCTGTGCCTGGTCGCTGTCCCGTATAGTTTAACGCGCAAAACATCTGGTTCCGGTGAAGTCTCCACAGCTTTGGAGTGGGAACCTAAAGGAGGGAAAACTTATTGCAAGGCTGGTCTATCCGTCTTGATTGGTCTTTACAACCACGATCTCTCGAATACTTCTAACTGCCAACCATGCTTCCAAGCACACAAGATCAGGCTGGACGAGCCCAAGGAGCCACGGCGGGTGTCGGAGGTCTTGAGGAACGACTCAGAGGACTGATATTAAACAACACTACTCCCAGCAACACGAACCCCAATGCTCCTCCCCATCTCCCATCAGTTACTACTCCTGCCTTGCCACCACACATGCTTACGGCCAGTCCAGCCGATCAGCAACAATATCTCGATGGCATGGCTGCAAGGGCTAGTCAGACTCAAAATGCCCCATCCAACAATAACGAACCACAACAAACTGGTCGGAAAAGATTGAACCAGGCACAGCGGCGACAAATGAACTCCCAATTATCTATACCAGTGGACACGAGGCACCATCAACAGCCTGGTCATTCACCATCGCCCCGTGGCTTTACACCTTATTCTGCGCCGAATCAAACAAACTGGTCGTCAAACTATGCCAACGGTAGTCCTCAATTCAACACCGGTCAACGATTTCAAAACCAGCAGCCGTATTCACCACGCTTTTCCCAGCCGTCACCCGCATCTCCCTATGGCACCCCAATGAGCTATCAAAATTCTCCTCGTTCGGGAACATATCCAAACCAGGCAAACCAAAGATATCCCAATCAAAAGGGGGCACTATCACCACATGCACAGCCCTGGCAAAATGCGAATCAGACTAGTCCAGGCCTAAATTCATTTTCCCCAAGGCCCAACCCGCAAAATCGTCAATTATATCAGCCAGGGCCGACGGGCGCACAAGGACGGCCTAGACCATACGGTGCGAGTTCGGAGGAAATAACAACTCAAGGTGAATACCTAGAAATTTTAGCTCAGGAATGTCTCCCCAAAGTTGAGATTGACATCGAGGAGGCAAACCAAAAAGAAGAGTTCAGAGCCTTAATTGAGAAGGTCTGTAAGAGTGCAATACTGGAATACGAACAACAAGAGCTCGGTAACGATAAATTTGATTCTTCTTCCGTCCAGCTAAAATGTTATGGAAGCTTGAGTTCTGGTTTTGCAACGAAAGGATCCGACATGGATCTAGCATTACTCACGCCATACTCACACCCATCCGCCGAGTCCCCAGAGTCTCCCATACCACGTTTACTAGAACAAAAGTTACTCAGTCTAGGCTATGGTGCACGACTTCTCACAAGGACAAGAATTCCAATTATCAAGCTCTGCCAGCAACCTACAGATAAGTTGATGGCAGATCTCCGAGAAGAGCGTTCCAAATGGGAGCAAGGTTTCGTCGATGAAAACGATGACATCGTGGACGACAAGCATGTTGAAGTTACTGTCAAAGCGCACGCCAATATGAGTCCAAAGCCAAGTGAAGACACGCTAAAGTCCATGCCAACGGTCGCCGACCATATGGATGATTTGCAGGATACCGAAAATAAGTCTCTTGCACTGAAGCAACGAGACAACCAAAGTTTGAACGACTACTACTTGTGCGCCAAACGAGTCTTGAGAAAACATGGCGGACGCGATCTGACTGTAAACTCACCCGAGCTTACCGTCGATGAATTGAAGGTTCTCCGTGATGTTTGCAAAGCTTTCGTGCTTGGTCTCTCTTCTCAAGAACTCTCCGCTCGTCTACAATCCTATCGCTCTATTTCCCCATTATTTGACTCCTCCGTACCATTCGTCCAACGATCTATGAACGGAATCTTTACTCAGATCGAGGGCGAAAGACTAGCAATGGGTTGGGACGGGCGACCACTTGCAGAGGCGACCGACAAGTATGAGTCGGAATGCTGTGCAAACCTCGAAGCATGGACAGCTCTGCAAAACAAAGAAGGTCCTATCACAGAGTCAGACGTCTATAACAGACAACTGCATAACGCTTCAGAAAGATTAAAGAAAAGTGCCTCGCTTCAGCTTGTATTTCTCGAACAGATGCAATATGAAAATCCTCAGCAATACCTCGCGAGAGTCCTTCGCCTGAAAGCTGATCTCGAAGGAAGGAATGTACCAAAGGATCTAGTGAGAGAGCGCAAGATGACAGATGAAGAACTGACAAATCTTTTCATCAGCCGTTATATCTCAGGCATTCACAATTCGAATATCCGCCAGGAGCTGCAGTCTGCTGAAGGCACAACTAATTTATTAGAAGTCGCTCGAAAACATCAAATTCTGCAACTTATAAGCGACTATGAACATGCAATCGAGGCCCATCTATTCAATGAGACAGATCAATCACACATTGAAGAATATATTGTTGTTCTACGAAACATGCTCAAAGGCGAACCTTCCAACCCAGCTCACGCTGAATTGTTGTCTCTTGTGCGCACTCTTCCCGATCCCACACAGATATCTCTCAATAAGCCAAAAGACCGGTACAAAGACCATCTTGAGTTTCCAAAGAATAGTGTTGGTATCCAATGCGACATAAACTTCTCCAATCATTTAGCCCTGCACAACACATTACTTCTTAGATTGTATTCCGCTTGCGATCCGAGAGTCAAGGTTATGGTGCTGTTTGTCAAACATTGGGCGAAACTTCGTGGGATCAATACCCCATATCGAGGTACTCTCGGTAGTTATGGATATGTCTTAATGGTGCTTCACTATCTTGTCAATATTGTGCACCCACCAGTCTGCCCTAATCTTCAGCATACAAATGCTGAGCCCCCTTCACATCTCTCACCAGCGGATCGAGAGGCACAATCTACCTGCGATGGTCGGAACGTGAAGTTCTGGCGCGACGAAGCAGCGATTAGATCTCTCGCAGATAAGAAAATGCTGAGCCATAATCATGATTCAGTCGGCATACTTCTTAGGGGATTCTTCGAGTATTTTGCTCAAGGTGGACAGATGACAACAGTTCCAGGTCAGAGGGGATTCGATTGGGGTCGAGAGGTTCTTAGCTTACGCACAAAACATGGTCTTCTCAGCAAGCAGGAGAAAGGTTGGGTTGGTGCAAGAACAGTCATCGAGACAACTCAGATTGCCGCCCCACCTACACCATCAACTCCTGCATTCACTAGCCAAGTTGTTCCAGCCACAAACAACGGTGAGGTTGATGTTGATCCACCAGCAGATCTGAAGGCGATAAAACAGCAAGCCAAGACGGTGGAAGAAGTCAAGGAAATCCGTCACCGATATCTTTTCGCCATCGAGGATCCGTTCGAGATTGACCACAACATCGCTAGAACCGTTACTCATAATGGTATCGTGTCGATCAGAGATGAGTTTAGACGAGCCTGGGGAATCATTAAATGTGTTGGGACTAAGTTCAGTGGAAAGGATGAACTGTTAGAACCAGTTCCTGGTCCTAGCGAATCCAGAGCTGAGTTACACAAACTTCTTGACGCAATCCATGGAGTAGGTGTCAAAGGAGCTACGAGTATAGGTTGATACTCCTGAGGAGGGGCTTGGCACATGGTCACAATGTATACTAGGGTGGGTCATATTGGTGGAGGCGAACAATGGAACAATAGTGACGCCGGAACAAAAAATGATTGTATGAATAGTTTACATTTGCACTTATCTCCATCAGAATACCGTCGTTAGCTTATTCAGGCCCCCCTGCTATTTCCCCATTTCCCCATATCGCCCAAAATTCAAAGATGTTGGGTGCCCACATGGCCGCGTGGACTGTCGAGCTGAAGCGGAGGAAAATCATGCTGTCTCCAATCGAGAATGCTCGGATCTCGTAGGCGAAGACTCCAGGATTTCCCTTCCCCGCTAACGCAAATACGGGGCCCCAAGACTTTTCATCCAGGCTCAGTCTAATCCGTCGAATCATAATAGAATGATGCGGAGACTCGACCAAGTCGCGTCCGTCAATTAATCTCGGAGACTGCTTTTCTGGGGAAATTCCCCACCGCCGCAAACACATTTCTCCAGGATAAATGCAGAACTAGTACACAAGGGTTCCTACTCACCGGTACGGCCTGGCATGACAGGACACGAACTAGGTTCGACACATGCATTGGTGGCTGACGCGAGATAAATAGGAGGAGCAGATTGGTGCATTTATTCCTGCAATCATTTCCGGTGGGGTAAAACTTTGTTGGAATATACGGCACAGTCGTGAGCCTCTCCTACACCTCCACCACCTCCCTGGTACCTAGGTGCATGTGCTGACTCCTGTCGACTTTTATAGATCCCAACTCGTCCACATGTTTCTTCAGATATATCACCCCATACCACACCACCACATATGATAAGATCTTAATTGTTTGTCTTGTCGTTATTCTTGGTTCTTCGGTCTTTTGGGTTTCTTCTTGGTGTTCTTAATAAGTCACCCCAGCCTATATTTCATTCATTCAGTACATCTGGATTAGAAAAGGAGCTGTTCTACTGAGCACTTTCGTACACACAACAAGATGTTGTTTAACACATCTTCGAAGAGATGGTACAATTGGTAAGTTCATCATCGCCGCTATCCGCTTATCGTACGTGAACCTAACGCGTGTGAAGGTACATCTCTATGGTCGCGGCGGCCTGCATGGTGTTGTATGGATATGATGCCTCCGTCTTCAACGCCTGCCAAAACTCCAAGCATTGGGTAGCTTACTTCGGCAAACCAGTAGGTCTTAGTCAAGTGCGACACCCGACGAGCTTAAACTGACGTTTCGAAGGACACATACACTCTCGGTTTGGTCAATTCATCCTATAACATTGGTGGTATTGTTTCTGGATTTTTCTTCGGTGGACCAATTGTACGTTGCTCTACTCATGAAAGCACACCGTTCTTCAGCTAACAGATTGAAAGGCCGATCGATTGGGACGAAGATGGGGAATGGGAATTGGATGCTTCTTGACCGTTATCGCTACCTTCGTTCAGGCCTTTGCTCCAAATCTTCGTGCCTTCATTGGAGGTCGTGTGATCATCGGTCTCGGACAGGGTATTGCTTTGAGTGAGTAGTACCTGGTTTGACAGTCATCTTTAGATCATCGCACTAACAACTTAAACAGCTGCTGGACCGGTTTACATTGGAGAGTTGGCACCACCTGAGATTCGAGGAAAGATCATGGGCTTCTGGCAATTGTTCTACTCAGTCGGAAGTTTCATCGCATACTGGATTGCCTTCGCGACCGGTAAGCACACCGCCAGCCTTGGCGAATGGGACTGGAAATTGATTGTCATCTTCCAAATGTTGGTACCAATCATCATCATGGTACTCCTTCCTTTCATCCCCGAGACTCCTCGTTGGTACATTCAGAACGGAAACCACGTCGAGAAAGCCCGCAGATCGCTCCTTTTGGTCCGAGACACCGAACAAGAAGTCGAAGATGAGCTCCTGCAAATCAGGGAGGCTATCGAGTACGAAAAGGAATCCAAGTCCACCGGCTCCTACAAGGCACTCTGGATGGATGCATCTGTTCGCAAGAGATTGCTGATCGCTTTCATCATCAACGGTGGTCAACAAATTACAGGTCAAGGATCTTTGAACAGTTACTCATCTGCTATCTACAAGGGTATCTACAAAGACGCTGAAACCATCAACTTGATCAACGCTATCAACGGTACTTGCGGAATTCTCTTCACCTTGAACGCTGTCTGGACCGTAGACCGATATGGCCGAAAGTTCCTCTTCATTGTTGGTGGTATCGGTATGGCACTCTGCATGATCTGTTTCGCAGCCGTCGGAGTCGCAACACCAGATCGTTACTACCTTTCAGGGAAAAAAGAAGTTCTCACCAAGGACCAGCCCGTAGGAATCGCTCTTACCTTCCTTCTCTTCCTCTTCATCTTCTTCTACAAGCCAACTTGGGGCGCTACCACCTGGATTTGGACTGCCGAGATCTTCTCCATGAACGTCCGAGCTCAAGCTGTGGGAATGTGTTCGCAATTTCAAAACGTCACCAACTTGATCTTCAACCAATTCTTCCCTACCTTCTTAGCCAACTGCAACTTGTAAGTTACTTACCTCATCCTCCTATTTTGTTCAAGCCGTACTAATCAAACCCAGCTACACATTCTTCTTCTTCGCCGGTATAAACATACTCCTCGCATTATTCGTCGTCTTCATCGTCCCAGAAACAAGAAACATCATGCTCGAGGAGATGGATGTTCTCTTCGGCGGTGTCAACCACGTTGAGAAGGGCGGTGCTCAAATGGGTGTTGAGGATGCTCATCATGCGCATGTTGAAGATAGGGGTTTGGAGATGAACGATGATATCAACCAAGCTGTTGATACTGTTCATGTCACTCCAAAGGAGTAAATTTCATTGCGGGATTCGATGGCTTAGTTGATGGGGAAATGAATGCTTTGGATCTAAATTAGGTTTAGCATAGTTTATATTAATTATACTGGTCTTTACGAACGATTTGATGATTAATTGGTTTCAATACACAAGCGCAATCATGACTAGCAGTTATCTAATTTCCATCGTGAAATTTAATTCATGCATTAGCAGCTAAATCAACAAACGCTAGCAACATACAGTACCCCTCGTCCAGGGAACGAGCCTCCACAAACCACCTAGCAAATCCACCACCTATCACACTACCCCGATCGTCCATTCCGTCGATCTTCTCCACGATTTATCCCTTCTAGAAACAGCCTATTTCTCCACATACATAGGCTAATACCACCTCAGACCATGCACCCAGGTTAATATCACCTGGATATTATACTTATTTTCATGCATATATACATGTGTATGCCCAATCACCAAAGGCATCAAATCAAGCTTTATCCGCGGGAAATATGCAGGTCCGATCGAAAGCGCAAGGCACGAAATTGTGCATACCATGCTACCCTCTCCGCTCCGGTGAAATTTGTTTCCGTCGATATGGAATTTTGAAGGTGTGAAGTGGATGGGTTGGGGTATGGTGTGGTTGATCAATGGGGGGTTGTTGGTGATATATGGAGGTGGGGAGTTGCTGTTGTGGATGATGGATATCTTGCTTTTGACTTCACATTAGTCGACTACTAGCAACTTCTCAAGGCTTCTATAAGCAAACCCAATCAAAATGCACATCCCCTTCTCCACCATCCTTCTCCTCCTCCCAACCCTCACCCTCAGCACCCCCCACCTCCCCCTAACCCCTATCTCCCCCCTCCAGCCCCGCTCCCAACCCCGCAACCGCACCTGCGACGTCACTGCCCTGGGCAACAACAAAGACGACTCAGCGGCCCTCCTCTCTGCCATCGCATCCTGCAACAACGGCGGCATCGTAACGCTCCACTCCCCCCTCTACACCATCGCCACACCCCTCAACCTCACCTACCTCTCCTCAATCGACTTCTCCATCCACGGCACCATTGCTTTCAGTCCCAACGTCTCTTTCTGGAGCACCGCGTCCTTTAAGTATCCATTCCAGGACTCATCCGCGTTTATCCAGTTTGGTGGGACGGATGTGAATTTTTACGGGGATGGCCTGGGTGTGATTGATGGGAAGGGTCAGGTGTGGTATGATGCGTTTGCGAAGAACTCGGATGTGGTGAGGCCGATACTTTGGGTATTGAATGGGTTGAAGGGCGGGAGTATGAGCGGGTTGACGATGAGGAATTCGCCGATGTGGTTTAATTTCTTTGTGGGGGTGCAGGATTTTGTGGTTAGTGGGATGGTGTTGGAGGCGAGTTCGACGTCGAAGAGTGCGGTGAAGAATACGGGTAGGTTTTGCTTCCTTCTGTTTAGAGAGGCGGAGAAAGAAAAGGGGTGCAGCCCGAGAGTGTAAAGAAATGCTAACAAACCAACTCCATAGATGGCTGGGACACCTATCAATCCTCGCACCTCACGATCCAAAACTCCACCATCCACAACCAAGACGACTGCGTCTCCTTCAAGCCCAACAGCACCGACATCCTCGTGCAGAACCTCTACTGTAACGGCTCCCACGGCATATCGGTCGGTTCGCTCGGCCAGTACCCCGGCGTCACGGACATTGTGCAAGATATAGTCGTGCGTAACACAACTCTGGGCTACGCGAGCGATGCCGCGCGGATCAAAGTCTGGGCTGGGGAGGTACCCGGAAGTGATTATGGAACGGGTGGCGGGAATGGGGTCGTGAAGAATATCACTTATGATGGGATGACGGTCGTGAAGGATGATTGTATGTTGCTGTGACTTCTGAGAGACGGCCTGGGCTGACTGAGCATAGATGCCATCGAGCTCACAAGCTGCTACATGCAAACCGCGTCAGTATGCGCAAAGTACCCCGTATGCGATCTCCCCCCTCCTTCTTCCCTTCCAACTCATCCCCCTCATTCCAGACTAACTCCCCCAGACGCAAATGCTCATCCAAGACGTCGTCTTCAAGAACTTCGTCGGCGTAGCGAGTTCGAAACACGATCCGACGGTGGGAACACTTGTTTGCAGCAGCAAGGATGTATGTCTCTTCACTTCTCTCTCCATGTTTGAGTCTCAGTTTGCTCTCCATACTTGAGCCAATACTGACTCAGTAACCTGAATAGAAATGCAGCAACATCAGGGCCCAGAATATCAACATCACGACGCCGAGCGGGAAGACGGCGAAGTGGACGTGTACGAATGTGGATAATTCGTTGTTGGCGATTAATTGTAGTTCTTGAGGTTATGGAACACGGGTGTGTTTGAGATAGATTGATTGTCCTGTATCGGTCGACCGTCGAAGACTAGAACACGTGTTATCATATATGATATGTACGACGGTCCAAATTGAAATCTCGGTCGATGTCTCAAATGCACATGCGAGACAAAGATGTGCAACAATGCGGAGGAAATGGAGTTTTGTGCGAGCTGAACTATATGCCGTGCAGAAATCGATTACTTTCTTTGTTTTGAAACATTGAGCGGTGTACCGCTCCGTATGTAACTTGACAGTCTAACATAGTAGTGATCACCAGCAGGAGCTCCACTCATTCAGCTAGCTGAAATTGTTGTAAGTTGCAACCATTTAGGTTTGTTAAATACAATGATGATAATAAGGAGCAGAGGCGACTACTGCTAATGAGCAATCCGCCTTTTAGCAAGCAGATTCTCTGAGTGAGATAGGCCAGCTTGTAGTGTCACTTCTGGTTTTATAGTTATGAGCTCATCTTCCGCTTTCGTAGGTCAGTCTCTCACGTTACACCATCTGTGTGCTCTTCCGCAGGCTGGCGGCACCAAATCGGTAAATCCCGATCTACAATGGTTACGCCATGCGTAAGGGGTCTTTCAGAGTAGTGGCTCTGTGAGATATGTGAGAATAGTCGCTCTGCCGATGTGGCGTCGCCTTTGGCTTTTCAGCTCTCGGAGATTGTGCGCATCTGAATCAAGCCACCTCGATACTGTGCAGGAGAGAATCTGCGAGCCATTATGTTTGTCCTACAACATACGACATAAGGAGAATCCAAAGTCCGTACACAGAATGCTATACTTCACATTCCAACTCAACTTTGCTTCAGCTTGCATCACTAAGTATAAAACACTCCGTAAGTATGGAAAAGAGTCGAGACTTTGCAACGGCGCTGATTTGATTCCAGGTCTAGCTTGCCGTGTACAAGCTACCTCTCTCGCGAACGATTTTGTAGCGAGATGTCGTTCCGACGATTGTTTTTGGTTTCCTTACTTCTGCGTCCTGAAGAGTGGTGTGGAGAAGTATTGTAGCGTTAACCCAGATTGCGTGGGTCTTGGTAGCAGATGCTCGACGGACAAAGACTGCTGTAGATTGGAGTGCAAGAAGGAGGTTAGGAACTCCGGTTCCAAGTTCACCTGTCAGTACGCAGATCACTAGCTAGAGGCGGTGGTTTTATTGAACATAGTCGAGACTGTCTATCTTCAGCGCAAACGAATTGGCCATGTGGATATGTGTATGCGTGGTTGGAAAATAAACTGGTCTCGTGATTATCTTCAAGGTTGAGTTATGTTCATGAGAATGTAATCTTACTTCGCACTTTTTGTCATCTCTCGTTTACATTAATAACAAGCTGCGGTAATCAGAAACTGCGCGAACACATGACAGTGTTGATTTCCGAACCATTCGGTATCCAGATCTCCTTTGCCTAGGCCAAGGATCTCTCACCAAACGACCCCAAGCCCAGATGCATCGTAATGAACGCCACCAAGTGAGATCTCAAGCCACCTCAAGCATCTAATCAACGCCCAAATATTGCTTGTCCCGACCCCCATGCTTGGCCCCTTGGCAATCGAAAAGCCAAGACGTGTGATTATCCACCAATGAACACCTCCCGCCCCCATACACGTGATATGTACATGCTATACGACATCTACTTCGTAACCCATCACAACAATAACTGATCTTATTTACTGACTCCCTAGAGCAATCCTCAGCTCTCAACCCCCAACCCCCCCTCCACCATGCCCCCCTACCAAAACCCCATCCTCCCCGGCAGCCACCCTGACCCTTCCATAGTCCGCGTCGGCAGCTCCTACTTCCTCTGCACCTCTTCCTTCGAATACACGCCCGGGCTGCCCATCTACCACAGCAAAGACCTGATACATTGGGAACTGATCTCGCACGCTCTAACCCGGCGTTCGCAGCTGGATATCCGGACACCCGAGATCGGAGGCGGGGTCTGGGCGCCTACGTTGCGGGTCCATGACGGCTGGTTTTATGTCGCGGCGGCGAGTTTCGATCGCTATCGCCCGCAAGCGGACGAGCGGACGTGGCCGCGGGGGTTCTATGTGAAGTGTAGGGTGGAGGATATTTGGGATGAGGAAGGGAAGGGGTGGAGTGAGTGTGTTTGGTTTGATGAGGTGGGGTTTGATCAGGATGTGAGTTTGGGTGGTTTTTATTCATCTTATAAATATTCATTACTACCAAAATTTCTATTTGTCTTGGATGTGAAGTCTGAGTAAGCGTATTCAAGACTAATTGTGAAAGCTATTCTTCGATGACGATGGATCCGTTTATCTTTCCACCACACGTCGTATGCAGAAACGAACGCCAGTTACCCCGCCAATTAAGGACTTTGCTATACATATCAATAAGATCGATATAGAAACCGGCAACTCGCTGTCTAAGCCTGTAGTTATCCGCTCTTCAAAGTCGGGCGTGGCAGAGGGGTCACATATCTTTAAGCGAGGGAAGTACTACTACCTATTCACCGCCGAAGGGGGGACTGAATCAGGACATTGTGAATGGGTGTCGCGATCAGAGAATGGGCCATTAGGACCTTGGAAGATTGGTAATGGTCCGTTATGGGAACATGGTGAGGAGGTCGTGAATACTGGACATGTTGATATTGTGGAAGGGGGAGATGGAAACTGGTGGGCTGTTATGCTCGGAGTACGCCCGTTGAAGGTTGAGGGTGGGTGGAAGCCTTCGGTTTTCGGTAAGTCTAAACACTCCAAGAATATAAATGACTTGGATGTTGAGTGACTGGTATGTAGGAAGAGAAACTTTTCTCGTGCCGATGACGTGGGAGAACGATTGGCCGGTGATTAATGGCGGGAAGAGCATCCAGCTTGAAGCCGAGGGGCCAGGACTCTATCTGAAAGAGGATGACCTGCACTGGAAGGATGACTTCAAAGGGAAATTGAAGCTCGGCTGGTACCGGAAGAGTAAGCAATTAGAAACTCTGTCCTTATGGGATGATAGAACCGAACGGCACTCACACTTTGATAGACACGGCTCAGAAACAGGACTTCTTCTTGGAGGACGGTGCTGAAAATCTTCGTCTCAAAGGATCACCATATAATCTCAGCTCCCCCGCCAGTCCGACCCTGTTACTGCGCAAACAAATGTCCCGCGTTGGTCAATGGTCGACTTCGCTATCATTTCATCCGACTAGCCCGACAAGTGAAGCTGGTACAGCGGTGTACTGGAATTATCTAACTTACAGCAGTATAGGGATCCGTTCATCCCCTGAAGATCCGAAGAGAAGGGTGGTGAAGTTCAAGCCAGCAGGAAATGGTGAAGAAATCACCAAGGAACTCAAAAGCGACGGCCCTGTGCAATTATTTGTCAGATGTGAAGATGAATCTTACAAATTTGGCTTTTTAGAGTTGGAGAATACAGAGAAAGAACCCACTTGGATAGGTGAAGTGAGTGTTGAGACTCTGACCGTAGATCCACCAGTGGGTGCTGCTTTTACAGGCATGATGTTGGGTCTGTATGCTTTTGGTGATGGAGAGCCTTGCCTAGAGCCAGCAGATTTCGGTTTCGCTGAATGGTCATGAGAGATAGCATATGAGCCTATGCTTAATTTCTTCATAAGAGGAAGGCACGAGTAGCGCGTTGCTAATCCTTCGTCCTACGATAAGAGAACCTACACCTTGAGTGGGCGGATGATAAATAAATCAGGAGCAGTTATAGGTATCATGAGAGTGCTCTACAGGGACCGAAAGCTGCAGGCCAATAGAAATATAGAACTTTTTCTAGCTCCCAACATGTAGAAGTATGTTGTCCTCCTGCCTCAGAATTCGCGAAGCCGGAAGGATATATTATCCAAAAGAATTCAGAGGGTATTGAGACCAAGCCATGAGCTGTGATTGTAGAAGATGTCCATATGACCTGTCGACTTGAACAGTAGATAAGATGAGCTATAACTGTCTTAAGATCCCGAGTGAATGCGAGGTGAACATTGCCAAATGTCGTATCATGAAGCAATTCGTGTTTCGACAACAGACGTCCAACTCGAAGACCTTGTGGGCATACAGTGACTATTGGTGCTTCGTTTCAATCCCTGCTTTGATACTCTATAAAAGGAGTCGCACTGGTCTGGGCCCAGTGTTGACACAAGGCACACAGACAACAGAGAGAAAGTTCAAGGGACCAAGGAGAGTAGATGTTTGGATGAGCGGAGGTACATTGGATGTCACTTGATCTTATAAACCACTCCAGATCGACGAGCACATTTGGTAACGTATAAATTAAATGACAACACTTGATCAAAACGAGTAATTGTTGTCAATAAAATGCAAATTGTTAGTAGCTGCTAACTGATAGTTGATAGCCGTGTATTGGTTCGTAGTTTCGCCAGGAGAAACAGCACAAGCCGGAGTCTCACAGCTCTCGTAGGAACTTCACATTGAAGCCCACGAGCTTTTGGATAGTTGCTCTCTACTCTTGAGGTCTCTTAAATATCTAACATCTAAATTGATTCATCCTTCCGTTTAAATATTCCATGACGCCGGCGTCGCATGGCAGAAAATCGAGGCTAGGCTCCTTTCGTCATTACCCCTCCAAAAATAATTTTCAGACATTCGCCGCAAGCATCATCAAGATACCCAAATTTCACGCAATATGCCGACCGAATTAGAAGAAGTGAGTTTTACCTCTCTCCAAGATCGCACCTGGTTCTGGCTTACTGATCTCACTGCAGCTCGTCGACTTCATCTCTCATGGCAACACCCAAATCCGGCAGACTGGTAAGCAACGAACCTACACTCGTGCGCAAACCCCTCGAAATAGTCACTGACATGCGCCAACACAGCCGTTGAGAACCTCGTTCCATATTCCCTATCGCAACCTTCGATATTTAAAACAAACCAGCTCCTACCAGTGAAAGATCTCAAATTACTAGTCCGCGACTACAAAGTACGACCGAACTTCCTCCCACAACTCCGCCGACGTTCCACAGACGACTGACCTGACGGCTCTGCAGCCAATAGCCAAAGATGCGATTACCATACTCATAAACCTGTCGACGGACAAGGAGGTCCTCGAATATCTCGTCACCGACAAGGAATTTCTCAGCACATTACTTGGCAAAGTAACCGTATGTCCGTCTGCACATCCGCCATCGAATTCCCCCTCATCTAACATGTCCCCTCCAGAATCCCACCGAAGCAAACGCAAACCTCCTAGCCATGCTCCTCGCCAATCTCGCCAAATCTGACGACATAAAAGAACTCCTCACCCTCACACGCCCTGCGCCCGAAGCCCTCCACTCGAACTCCCTCGCCATCGACCAACTTCTCGATCTCTTCGTCAAAGGCGCCGACGGAACCTACAACAAAGAAGCCGACTACAACTACCTCTCGTACCTCTTCGCAGACCTAGCCAAACACTCCGAAGGCCGGACGTACTTCCTCACAGCCCAAAGCTACGATAAAGTTGTGCCACTAACCAAACTCACCGTCTTCACTGAGCACAAATCCGAGATCCGGCGCAAGGGCGTCGCCTCTACAATCAAAAACGTCGCCTTCGAAATCGAATCCCACCCGCGATTTTTCTCCGAAGAAGATGTCAACATCCTACCCTACCTTCTCCTCCCAATCATGGGTAACGAAGAATACGACGAAGAGGAAACCATGGCCATGCTCCCGGATCTGCAACTCCTGCCTCCCGACAAAGAGCGCGATCGCGATCCGAGCATTATCCAAACGCATGTGGAGACGCTGATGTTATTAACGACGACGCGAGAAGGGAGAGATCTGATGAGAGAAATTAAAGTCTATCCTATTATCCGGGAAACGCATCTGCGGGTTGAGAACGATGAGGTGAGGGAGGCGTGCGAGAGGTTGGTGCAGGTGTTGATGAGGGATGAAGAGGGGGAGGAGAAGGTGGATGCAGGGATGACGGCGCTGACGAGGAGGCCTGCAAGGCCTGGTAGTTCAAAGCCGTTTTCTGCAGCTGGTTCAAGCCCGAAACCGTTCTCTGCATATTCAAATGGGATTGCGGGGAGTTGGGCGTCACAGGAACCGGAAGAGGAGAAGAAGAAGGACGATCCGGACTCGGATTCGGATGATGATAAGATTGTGGAGGTATAGAATAGAATAGAAGGTTATATTGGATCAAAAAATAAAAAATAAACGTCAAGATCAAGATCACAAGTTTGTCAAACTCCCACCGGCACCGCTATTCCTTGATCATAAACTAACCTCCATCCGCTACTCCTCCATCATAACTACCTATACATACATACATACATACAGATCTCACTCCACCCCACCAATCTCCCCAGTCCCCAACCTCACCTAACCCAGCGTAAAGCTATTACTCACCCCCTGAAACGCCGTCACCGTCCCCAACACACTCTTACTATCCCCATAATACCTAATCCGATACGTCCCCTTCTGCGCATAGCTCTCCGTCTCCCACGAAATAACCACCTGGCTGGTGCCCAGCACCGAATTCGTCCGCGTCCACGTATACACCAGGTACCAATCCGCGTCGCTGCGCACCTGGCTCCAAGTCCCGTCCGAGCCTAGTTTCTCCACCGCTGCGAACGTGCCTTCGAGACGCAGGTTGTTACGTGGGTTCGCGCCTACGAATGTGGCGTTTACTACTGCGCCGATGGGGTAGCTGGCGTTGGGTTGCGTAACCACAGAGCCGAAGGAGCCGCTGTCGAAGACGACGCCGGTGATGAATGACAGGGAGGAGTTTGCGTTATTCGGCGGGCTGGGACCAGGTGCGGGTTGGGAGTTATTTCCTTTAGCAAGGAAGCCGATATTGGAGGTGGTCAAATGGATATAAGCGTCGAGTTCGTGCTGGCCGTAGAGAGTAGACGCGCCTTCGTACCGCTGGATGCCGTATTCTTCGGGGGTGGTCAGATAGTGGGCGTAGGTGTTGGCGGGGCCGCCGAGGACGACTTTTGGGGGGGAGCTGGTGATGGAGGAGGAGGTGGCGGCGGAGGCGATGGCGGATTTCCAGCGGCGGCCGGACATGGTGGTGGCTTCGGAGGGGGAGATGATGGTTATGAATTGGCCGACACGGAGGAGTTGGACGTCAACTGGTAGGGGTTAGAGTAGGAGGTGGTGAGGGGGGAGGGTGAGGGGGCTTACTGATGTTTGGGGTCCAGTCGTATGGAACGGACATCTCGCCAACATCGAGAAGAATAGGTTTAGGATACTGACAAGCCACCTAGAGGATATCAATATCGACATTCGCACAGTTACGAAATCCAACTCACCTGCTTAGCAGTAGGAACACGAAGAAGACCCGACACCACAGCCCACAACGGGTTCGCATCCGGTGCACCCGAATCATTCTGCGTAAAATCGAAAGCACCTGGTCCGTCACTAGTTCCCGCAGCAAACGAATAGCCCATCGCAGCTGGACAGGTTTGTGCTTTGGTTCCATTTGGGAGACTGAAGTTGTAGAATTGCATGTCCTGGAAGAAGTGGAAGGATTTCACACTACCATCTACGACTGGAGTGCCGACTGTGTCGAGGGAATTCTGTTTATTGATTAGCTCGTTAGATGTGATAGGAATAGTTTAGCGACTCACGTAGAGAGCCTGGGCCCCAGTATATTGCCTCGATCCAATTTCATAACAGCTGGTTACGCCCAGATCCAGCTTTTGGAATGCAGGTCCGCGACCATGACAGGTCTGAGAAATACCAGCGCAAGTACTGTTTTCCAAAGTGCACATTTGCCCGGAACCATCGTCACAGTACGCACCCAGGACATTGGGTGTTGTGTCTCCCACGCTGGACTGAGAAAAGCCGGCTACAAAACCTGGTGCAGCTTTGGGGTCGGTCAAGGCAGCTTGTTCGAATAGATATGCTGCAACACCTTTATTGTCTCCTGTGGTATGAATTAGATGATGGTTTCACTCGAGACAATGCAAACTTGCCAGTAACATGAGTGTTATTTTCCAGCATCGAGGTACCGTGAACACTGAACCATGTTAAAACCCCCATGTTCAGTCCATCGGATGCTCTTTTGAACCGAAGCATGGTTAAGGTCTTGTCGACGTTGTCTGTATACATTGCCCTTTCCGCTGCTGGGTTGGCAAGATATGCATACAAACTACGGTTAATGTTTGCATCGGTAATATTCGTATCACCGTAAGTCAAGTATCCAGTAGTAAGAGACTCATGGGCTCTTTTGATTGACAGGACTGCTCCATCTACAATGGCTTGGTAGCTTTGTTTGTCGAAACCGAGAGAAGTGACTTGAGGGAGAAGATAGTTCAACCAAGCACCAGGACCAGAGTGTTGATGTGTTCCAGTGACTGCAACATTGTGTTGTCCATAGACAGAGTAGGCAGATCCTAAGTTTGCTAATCCTTGGAGAATACCATATCTGATTGCAGTATCCCCAGATTGTGTATCAAGGACCAAGTAAACGAACCGATCAGATGGATTGCTAACGTCCCCGACGATGAACGCTCGAGAGTAGATACGTTGACGAAGTCCAGTACCAATTTGACTCAAGCTAGCATAGCCCATAAAGTTCAGCTCGACGACGGGTCTATTGTTGTTAGTGAAAACAGTGCAACAGTCATTTCATCTCATCTCATACCCCGTGATGTCGGCTTTGCCAACTCCCAGAAGATATGGGTCGCCCGTCGCACGGGTTTCATACTCATGAGAGCTCTCGCTGCCGGCATTTGAAAAGTCGTCACTTGGTGCATCTCGGACTGTATCAATGTGCGCAAAACCAAGGAAGAATATAACTAAAGATGAAAGTATAATGAAGCTACCAAGTCCAAGCACGAGAGCACTTGCCCGAGACGATCGTGGACTGATATTTCGTTGTTCATCGTCTACTTTCTCCTCCGTCGGAACTTGCGAGTATTTAGGACTCGACATGATGAAAAGAGAAAGAAAGTATCCAGATGCGATAGTAGGAAAGCAGTTCAAAACCTGGGTTCGAGCTGGTAAATAAAGCCAGCCGACACTCATTCAGACACTGAAGAGTGTGGTAGATTCATGGTTACACGCACGATCTTTTGACATTGCAGAAATGCAAGATGGGACATGATCGCGGAGGTTTGGACAGATGAAGTCGCGCATGGCAATGTTCAACCTGGATGCGATATCTACCTACTAGGCCTACTGGGCCTTCATGAGGGGTTTCGGCGATCAGTTCCTACATTCGGCACCATCAGCCGATCAGCTCCCCTGACAATCCCTCTGCAAACCTGGAACCGCATCTCGTTACGGTGATAGATTGTGACAACAAAAGCTACAGTATGCTTCCTGTGGTTAAAATGAAGAGTTGCACATCCAATAGATGATAATAATGCATGGTGCACAGAACACAGTGAAAGGAGGGCAATCTAATAAGCTTTTGACTGGTTTGCTCTAGGAAAGGGGAGGATTGGTTATATTGATTGAAAGGATTGCTCCGTTGTATTTGGCAGGTCGTCGGTCGGCTGTAACCTTACCGACGTTGCTTGTCCTTCGCTTTCGGTGATTGTTGTCTCGAGATGGCTTGCATGTGATAGATGAGTCCTTTACCCCACTTAGGATTCAGGCTCGAGGCTGATAGACTTATCGCACGACTATCTTTCTTTGACATGGTACCATGGCATCAGTCCTTGAGGAAGACTAGACAGAAGACTCACGATTGTCCAATTCGTAGATCTGGACGGCGCAACGGTATGATCTCTTTTCCTAGATATATGTCACGTGATGGATATCACGTGTGACATACATTCCTTCGTCAGTTATTTTGCAGCTGGGTGATGCAGTGCGATCTATACGAAGAAGCGATGACTGTGCTTGTTGGTACGTATCAGGGCGTGTATCACCCTACCCACGTCCTTATGGGTGGCCAAAATGATTGTCATGATGCATGATGATTCTTATTCTGGGCGGGCATTGTAGCCCTTATTAAGTGCACCTCAAATGGCGCCATACTGTAGACTAATTACAAATGCCATTCACTTAGAAGTGGTGGAGATTGCACCCAACACGAGTGAATGTGCTTTGCCGTTCGTCCCAACAGTGCTAGGATTGAATGCTCAGTTGTAATTGTAATCTTAGCAGGATTAGTAGAATGGAGATCGTCGGGTTTATGAGCCGAGATCTCCATTGCTACTTGAAAGAGTCATGCGGTTAGAAGGCTTCTTTCGTTCGAGAACTGTACCGATGCGGCTACTGAGCCTCCAAGCGTGTCTAGTAACCCGTCTACAACTTCAACGCCGTAGGTTTTGATGTAGGAGTCCCTATAGATCCGACGCGTCCGGCTTGTCTTGAAGAGCTGCGACACTCTAAAATGCCAACTCACGTGTTGTAAGCCAGGCTAATCACATGTTCCACATTCCTGGTGATGTTGTTGGTTAGAACATGTTTCAGTGCCACAAGGTGCAATGGGCCGAAAGTATCGTTATGCAGCTGCAGTATGTTAAGCCACGATTCATTGCATAGATGGAGTACCTTCGTACGTCCGGGCGACTTAGAGCTTCGGTATACGCCGAGTACAGTACAGAAGTGCAGTATCTGATGATAACCAGTCTCCACAATGGAATGTTCCCCTGACGAGTGGGACTCTTGAGTGAGCTGTACGAACGTGAGTAGTAAAGCAGCTGTGTTCTCCTCCTAGATCGTCAAGACGGAAAGAATAATCGAGGAATCATCAATGGAAAAAGCAGCACAGTGTTATTCTTGCTTCTGTTTGCATGATGTAAATGCCAATCTCAAACCCAAATGCATCCCCAGACTCCGGAGCAAGGAACTTCCCCAGTCGATGATTGCATTGCAACAACTCCAACTTCGCTTCCCCAAGCTCTCCCTCACAATCGTTTCGGCTGCGTCCGGCCATCGCTCGCGGCTTTCCAACTTTCCAAGAATAGTAGTCCCCAGCTCATCACGTGTAAGACAACGCTCCCCATGATCCGCCAATCAAGACAACGAAGCAAGGGAGATGGAGGTGTGACAATAGCAATCTCCATCATCTGCCTAGCAAATTATGCAGGCACATGCTGTGATTATGCAAAGCGATAAGAGCTGGCTGGCGATGTTGTATTGCATCAGCATAAGCATTGAGATAAGAGCAGGATATGCCCCGCGCGCGTAGCTAGCTAGCCAACTTGTGTACGGGGGACGGGCCTCGGGTACTGTATTGCAGCTATTGAATGGAATGACCCTTCGCCAGCCTCGTAACCAAGAAGGTTGGGAGCTGGACTAGGATACAGAGTACAAGTAGATTCATAGGTGGCTTGAACCAGACCAACGAGCAGATGAAAGAGTGGAGCGTAAAGGGCAAAGGGCAAAGGGCAAAGGGTATAGGGGGCGCATTACTTTCCGCCTCTCCGTACTTACAGAAGGCGCCAGGGTCCGGTGACGCTGACGCTGATGATAGATCGAAGATGACGATGTCCGAGGTTCGAGTTTGACGTCGTAAAAGAGAAACGGGAGTATGAGGGAGAGTTGGTCATCCGCCAGGATCCCATCATCAACCCATCCATCAACCAATCCTGAGTCCTTTTACTTCTTTAGTCCTTGGCCGTGAGCCATTTCAGACGAATTAGATCTAGACTTTCTAGCACTTCCAAGTTGTCCTTTGCGTGAATTCCCATCCTGTGCTTGTGCCTGTGCCATGTTTGTTTTGTTGTTTGGTGATGGTTCAGTCAACTTGTCATTCTCCGATCACCGGTAAGCGTAAAGCTGTTGCGTTGATAAGGGATAAGGAAATGCGGTATTGATACTATGCTCGTACTGATTCAGATAAGGAGTCAACCGCGTTCCTATTTGTATCAACCAACTCCCATCTCCTCTTGCTTTCCTCTTCTTTCTCTCTTCATCTAAACAATCAATCAATCATATCATCCAGCTGCAAATCAATCCAATTCGTATTCTGTTCTATTATATCATCTGCGTATCACGTTAATCATCTAATATCTGCTCTTCTTTGTTCTACCTATCCTATCGTCAGCCTCATCTGACTCATTCACCGAGCCACGTTCTCATTCCTTGCTCTTCATTCATTCTCTCTTCTGTACCAACTCTTTGTCTCAAAGCGCAGCGCATTGCATTGCATTTCCCCCGTCGCCTTCTGATTCGTGCTTTCTCCTCTTGGAACTGGTGACTCGACTCCGTGCCTAGAAAGCCAACCTGATAAACTTCCACAACAGTCACTCGGTCACTCTCTTCTCATTCTTATTCAATCATACCTTCTTTATTCTTCTACTACATTTAATCAATCCCTCGACTTTTAACCAGTTTGTTTTTATTATATCCTACAAATCCTTCTTTCTACCTATACATCTTCTCAAACCATCCAACAAACCAACCTCAGACGTGAACGGAAGCACAGAAACGTGTATCCAGATCTGTTTCGGGAACAAAGAAACAACCACCTCTCAACTCCAAGATTGTCTCTTCTTACTGGTTTCCATAACCTCAGATAGCGTCATTTCTATAAATACTTCGCCATACCTCAAATTCACACCCACCCTCTCTATCCAAGTACTCCCGTCAAGCCAACGAAGATAACCAACATGTCTGCCGTCTCCACCACCGCCCCCGTTGAGCGTCGTGACATCCGCGCCGATGCCCAGCCCTTCAAGCGCGACAAGGA
This sequence comes from Rutstroemia sp. NJR-2017a BVV2, assembly GCA_002946415.1. NCBI lineage: Eukaryota > Fungi > Ascomycota > Leotiomycetes > Helotiales > Rutstroemiaceae > Rutstroemia > Rutstroemia sp. NJR-2017a BVV2. The sequence goes on along the minus strand of NJPS01000024.1, from coordinate 247,536 downwards.
CCACAACGAGAAATGGAGCCAAGGTATGCGCCCACTCGCTGGCGTAACCAGCTTGTTACCCAAGCAGGGGGAGAAGTACCGACCACGGAAGCAGTGGAGCCAAGTGTATGTCCTTTCCCACTCCTGCTTATCCCTTATTTACAGGAACCAAAAGCTAATTAACCAACCATGCAGAAACTCAGATCGCAAATCCCGTGCAAACGTAACCCCCAAGCCATTCGGTGCTCTGCCCCGCCAGACCTGCAGCAACAGCGTCGGCGGGCGTATCTTCCGACAAACAGACGCATACCTCGAAGCCGCCGAGGTTTCCTCCCATCCTCTCTCCAAGTCCCTCCTCGATCTCCTTCCTCTCTCCGACCACTACAACGGAATGGGTCCACACGGCGACGAAGGCGTCCTCTACAGCTTCGACCGAACAGACTCCCCACCCAACCGAGTCGATCTCGGGGGTTTGGTAGAGCTGGCTGAGAAGAAATGGGTTAATGAACAAACGGAGAAGATCATCAAGGGTGAATACGAGGTTCTCGATGCCCAGGGCGAGGTTGTCCCCGCGGGTAGGGGCAAGGGCAGAAAGAGTCCTAGACAACGAGCCTCCAAAGTGCAGGCTACACCTGCTGCGAAGGTTTTGGATGACGATGATGACTTTGAACTCATCTAATCGTCCCTTGACTCATTCTTCCGATGAGTCATCGCTTCCCTCTTCTCAACGGGTGGTACGACTTCAACACGACACATCATTCATTCATTCATCACTGTATTCTCACACCTCAGACATCATACATACAGCAGACATCAGCGTTTTTGTTCCCTTTTTCCTTTTTCATCGTTTTCGCATTGGACATGACATGAGATAAGATACCGGCAGCTTACTCTTGGGTAATGAATAGAATAGATACCTAGAGAAGGATGGCTAGCCTTGTTTGTTTTTTGGATGCACAGCACAGATGATTGGGTTGATTGATCTCTGGGAGCTTTCTACGTATTACCTTGTTTAATCATGATCGTTTTTTGGGTGTATTATGGTCGGTTTGGTCGGTCGGTTGGTGCATTGCATAGCTTACCAATGATGGATGGGCATTGGAAGGATGGCTTGGTGCTTGGGTGGGGGTTCTTTTTGGGGATTTGTACTTTTTTGGTGATAGGGGAGGGAGAGAGGGGTGGGGAGGGTATATAGATAGATAGGTGCTGCATGGTGCTGGGTGGTATTGGGTGATGATGATGAGGATAACGGGTTAGAGAATGATATACCTATACCTGTTGAGAACATTTGCTGTCCTGTCCCACTTGTTGTGCCATCATATACGAAATCCACCAAGTGGCTGGATAATGTCCACACAGATCGGAGTTTGCACGTCTGAATGGGATGGTGTGATGTTATGAAGTAAGTGAATACTGAATTCATCCATTCACGGGGCGGGCTCTTGTACTACTCTCGCTGACTTGGAGTATAAATATTGCCGATATTCTATAGAGGTTCCATCAATTCGCAGGTGTTTTGTGGCCATGCTGCTTGAAGGAGGGGGTTGGTTTGTTTGTTGGTGGGAAGGTGGGAAGGTGTGTGTGGGGCAGAGAGGGAGGATGGAGAAGCTGTTGTTTGTTGGTGTTGTGAGGGTTAGTTTATCTTTGTCGTTGGTCTATCATTGTCGTTGCTTCATCGTTATTATCGTTGTCGAGGTTTCTTCAGCGTTTCTCTTATCTCTTCGCCGTTCCTTTTATTACTTCGTAGCTCCTGTTGTTTATTTGTTCATTTCTTCATCTAAGTTATTCCTTGTTCTAGCTGTTTTATCATGTCGTCGATCGCTGTCTACTCTACTATTCTCTTCATGTCATCGCATCTCGTTTCCTCTTTACGGTATGTATGTCTCTATTCGTTTTTGTGTAATTGATAACATGTATACGCTGTCACTATTATTCTTACTCTTACTATTTCGCTGTCACTCCAACTCCCACTGTTGTTCTCTCCTCTCAATCTCAAACCCTCCAAAACCTCGCGGGGAAATCAGATGAGGTGGTGAAAGGGAGGGGAGGTACGACGGGACACGAGACTTAGCGCCTCTACGACGTCAGAGTCAGGGTATGAGAATTAAGGATAGAATTGAAGAGTGGAGGAAGTTAGGGGGTTTATATACTCTTTCGGAGGGAGGAGTGGACAGGGGGTTTGAAGAGAAGAGGTGGGGAAGAGGAGGGGGTGAGTGAATTTCTGAGTTATGCTGGAATGAGATGGGATGGGAGGTGATTGTGAAAGAGAAGTTAGAGTGAATAGCTATTATCCGCCGAATCAAGCAGTTCCATGAGATCTGATTTAGTGTATAAATCCTCCAAGAAGCAGATAGACTGATTCTTACCAGACATGAATAACCGTTTCCGACTTTCCACCATGTCATCTGAGGCAGAATCCTAGAAGTAAAGCTCTTTCCACTAGTTTGACCTAGGCGTTGAGTAATAAGGGGGACGGGCGTGAATACTCGCTTGCCGTTTGTAAAAGTATTCTCATTATCATTTCCACACCATCCACCTCTCAAACACTTCTCTCACTGCCGTTTCCCACCAGCATTGTTAGCTTCTACTACTATTGCCGTTTCATTTCGTTAACCTAGCTTAGTATACTTCTCCATATGTCTCCAACTCTTCCTAGATACAGCCACTATAGCTTTCTCCAAGACGATAATGCCCCGATCAACTGATTCTGGCGCTTCAGTTCTTCCGAATAAATCAGAGAAAGACAGAAGGAAAGGAAGAAAAAAGAAAGAGTTTGCAGGCTTTATACTTCCTACAAAAGCTTTCAACCTTGGCCAAGACTAGGGGCTTAGATGCTGGGTTGGGTGGTAGACTGGGGTTGGTGGTGGATGAAAGGTGTGGTTGAAACTTGACGAGAGGAGTGAATGTTAGAATGGTGTTGAATTGGAAGAACGCCGCCGAAAATGTAAGTGGAAATTTAGCTCTTAAACGCCACCTGTAAGTGTAAATCGTCCATAACGGGCTTAGTAAAAGCAACAAAGACACTCCTGTGCAAGTGAGATCAACCGGACAAGCGAAATAACACGCAGGTAGTAAGAAATAGAATATATATATTCTTGATCCAGATGTAAGATATACAGCACCGTCACGGCGAAGATATTCCCTCATACCTGCTCATCTTTCTTCTCCTCCATTTTCGGCTCCACCGTACCCAGCTTCTTAAGCAAACCAATCTTCCCAATATTCCTCAAACCCACCACCCCCAACGCCAACGAGGTCGCCATACACGCTACGCAGAACCATTCCGCGGCCCGCAGTCCCTGCAGATAAGCCTGCAGCTGAGCCTTTCCCCGCCGCAACTCTTTCTGCTGCACCGTCTCCTGAATCACGGAAGTTATGGGCAGCGGAATGGCTCTGCCGATGGCCGCCATCGTCTGGAACATGGCTCCTGCAACGGACTGGTCTTTGCGGGGAAGCGTTTGAGTGGTGAAGAGCCCAAGACAAGGGTAGATGGTGTCGGCGCCGAATGCGGTGAGTGTCATGGCTGGGAACCCATATGCGAAGTAACTCGTTGAGGGAGGAATAGGGACTGCGAAGAGAAGATTTGCGATTAAGGCGGAGGTGAGTCCGAAACTGAGGATGTAGTTGCCTTTTATGCGGGCGAGCAGATAGCCAGAGCAGATGGTGGTAAGTACTATGAGTGTGTTAGCTTGTAGTCCTGAGGGAAAATGTGTACGTACTTCCAAACACTCCTAGGGGGATATATCGTAGTGCGGTCTGTATAGGATCGAGCAGCTGGAAGTTCTGATAACTGCGGGATAAAGTTAGATGTGGCGGTTTCTCAGAATCCTAGAAACTCACTAATATGTAGTGTATATGCAAAAGTTTGTGAGGCTTGCAGAAAATAGTGTAACTATAACCATGGCGATTGAGAATCTCGTGTTTCGGAATGTTGATATTCTCATCAGTGGCTCGTTTGTTGTCTTGGATTCTCGATGATGCTCCCAGAGAACAAAGGCTACAAGAAGACAAACGGCGATTACCATAATGGAAATTACTGAAGCCGAATCCCATCCGGCAGATCCACCTTCGGATAGACCAACTAGCAACAAGAGCAATCCTGAGGTAAATAGAAAGGCGCCCAGCCAGTCCACTCCAGATGCACGGATGGTATCTTCTTCATCGCCTCGTGGTGGCTCCTTCGGAACTACGAATATGGCCGCCACAGCAACTGTGAGGGAAGCTCCTGCAATCACGAAGAACACGACCTTCCAGCTTGCCCATTGAGAGATAATTCCGCCCTGAAAGCTCCGTTAGCTTTGCGATACTATCGCCATACCAATGGCTGCATACCATAAGATTTCCCGTGACTTGCCCAACAGGAGCTCCGCCAGAGTAGAACGCAAAACAATAATTTTTCACACGACCAGGGGGGATTGTGTGACCGATGATACCAATCGCGGTAGGGATGGTCACAGCCGATGCCTGAGAATAATCAGTCGAATGATAGACTGGCGAGATTTTCCATCACATACCAATCCATGTAGAGCTCGCATGATATAGAGACAGATCTCAACCGGCGAGAATGCCGTTCCAATAGATGTTGCAGCCGTGAAAGTTGCTCCAAGAATAAAGAGCAACTTCCTTCCATACACATCTCCAAGTTTGCCCCATAAGAGAAGGAATGCACCTGCGGTAAGCCCATATGAAGAGAATACCCATTGCTGACGAGATTGAGGTATATTCAAGTCTCTGCTGATTTCCGGTAGAATAATGACAGACGCCTGAGCAGCTGTAGTCTGTCGTGAAGTCAGAACTGCTGGATCTTTCAATGTTGTCAATCCATTTCGATACTTACCACAAGAAATGTAGCCCCGGTCAAAACAAGGACCATAGGAGCGACTTGTCGAATTGTGATTTCCCTCTCGGAAAATCGCGTCTCGAGCTCCACGATTACTGGCTCGACACCCATCGGTTCTTCCAAGATCCCCGCTTCAGTCACCACATCGCCATCGGTAATTTTCTCGCGATCCTCTATATCCTTCGCGACACTTGGCGACATACTTCCTGCTATCGCCCACTTGAGAAGAGTAAAGGAATATATTCGAACACATCATGAAGAATTGGAAGCAATTGATGTACCGGCAATGCTTACGCAAGTGCATACAGTACTTCCCTGCTAGCACACCATTATCGCAACCCCACCTTTGTACCTCATTGGCACAATCGTGCAGTGCAGCGAAGCAGAGCTCACTTCTCAATCAGATATTGCTAGTGCAATAGTCGGTGTATGCAGTATATTTTCGGTCCGAGTCATAAAGGAGTGGCGAGGTCATCTTACAATTCTGATTTCTGCTAGATTGATATCCCGATAACATTTGCCGTTCAATCAATATCCCGGGAGCGTAGGATCTTAGAACCTTTTTCGCTCTAAACCGGAATTTCAGTGGGCGCGACCCGATTCGTTGAAAGCAGGAACATGCATACTTCCGTATGCTCATAAATGTTCCATTCCTTCTCCCTTCTTTTTCAGCCTTTACCATTCCATCGCTAGCACAAATAACGATGCTAACAAGATCAACGGCACGACCATGATAAAGACATCTCGCAGCGCACTGTTGTATAGTTCCCAGAATGTTCGGAAATTACACAAAATCGCAAGTACAGACTCATTCATGCACTTCATATTATTCCAAAAGCATCACAATTCAAATAGATAACAGATTTGTCTTTGTATGACCGACCCAGGCTCTGATGTTCATGCCCAGAATATCCTGTTGCTTCATACACCCATCCAGGATTTCAGTCACGAGGAAGCTTGAAGCCACCTGTGCATAAGTTCTGAAAGACGCCTGTAGGATCATACTTTGAGCTGACCTTCCGCAAGTTCTTTACACTCTCTGCTCCGTAACCAACTATCGGATTCTGCCAATACGCAGCATAATTCAGATACTTGTAGTCCGAGAAATGACCTGCCTTCTTAGTTGCTATATCAATATCGTCGATCAGCCTCTGGGCAGCTGCCGTCACTTTCTCATCATCTTCAGTAGAATTCCAGCTATATGAGATGAGGAAGAGAGTAAAGGGACCGGCGGAAGTCGAAAGACCAAGGGAGTTACCGCCTAGCTCAGAGCTCTCGGCCTCGAAAGCTTTGGGGAATGGCTGGATGGTCATAGCCCAGTTGACTCCAGCTATCGATGAAATAGACGAAATGCTTGTATTCCAGATGTTGTACACAGCCGTGAGCATCTCTAGGGAGCCACTAAACGTTGTTGTAGCAAATTGGTTTCTAAATCCATTAGCCAGGTCAATTATGTGATGGAGCTTAGGGGAAGAGATTCAAAGACTTACCGTAATCCTGGTGCTGCATACTTTGAGGCTTCGGTGGTGAAGTCCGTGAGATTGGAAACGCGCATCGTATTCAAATACTGAGGTTTGGCCTGAAGAAATGGCTGCAAAGCAGCTGGAGCTATGTCCATTTTCGTATACTCGAGGTTGTTGAAAATAGAGTAGCTATTCCGTGCTTGGCTCCAGGAAATACTCATAATTATTGCCGCGTAAGGGTCGAAATTCTCAAGGAGACTGGTGAATCCTTTGAGCTGAATGTCGATAGTTGAAATATCATACACTATCACTCCGCCATAGAAATTGTCTTGCGGAAACGTGCGAATATCAAACCGGGTGACAATGCCAAAATTGTTGGAACCTCCTTTGAGTGATATCCAAAGATCACGATTCTTATTTTGGTTGGCATCGACAATGCTACCGTCAGCAAGGACAACCTCATAGTTCTCAATGTTGTCACACACTAGACCTTCCCTTGCGCTAAAGAATGAGATACCACCTGAATATAGCTCAGTAACGACAAATAGATAAAGTGGGATCGTTACTTACCACCCGTCGTCAACCCCCCAACACCAACATCAGCAACTCTTCCACCGGATGTGGCTAGTTTCAATGCGTCAACTACCGGATAGACATCTGCCCATTTTGCGCCGGCACCAACAGAAACCAGGGATCTTTCCTCGTTTACAATCACTTGGTTCATAGACCGAAGATTGATTGTAACCCCTGAGTCAATGTTTGCGGCACCGGCGTTGAGTGTGTGGCCACCACTCCGCACAGCGAATCTGACTTCGTGATGTACCAGGGTCTTGACGATCTCCGATACCTCGGAAGATGAGGTAGGTGCTACAATGCATACTGGAGCTAATTCTCGTTCCTGAGCGGAGAAGTACGAGCTCTGTGCGGCATCATAAGTAGTAGTTCTAGGGACGGATGCCTTGTTTCCTAACAAGGAGCACAGAACACTGCACTACGATAGGTGTTAGCGATGTTGAGCATTTTTCGGACGTGGGCGTATGGGACCTGGACACTTACAACTTCTTTCGTTCCTGTCATGGTCAAGGTCGAGCTTCTGTGACGGATGATTTCCGAGTTTCCTAAGCCAAGCAGTGATGCAGTGAGGAAGGCAAGTTTAAAGAAAAGAAATTAAAAGGGAAGAATCCAGGGAAATAAGTTCACATGTTGGTAGGCGTTGGGAAACTTCAATTGAGTGGGCAGCACACTTATGTACGTTTCCCATAGTTGAACCAACAGTTTTCAGCTTCGAATATCCATGTCATGTACCACGAGCAAAGCCTGTAGCGGGAACTTGATTCGTAAATCCCTGCTCTGGTTCATGAAAATCTGCGGTTAGCTCTGATTCCAATGGATCTTGCACGATCAAAGAGATAACTGCTACGCCTCAGATGCTTGCTTTGAGCATGCAGTTGGAATGCAGTTGGAATCCGGGTTGCAAGTTGGTTTATGTTGCTTCGGCTGGTTCCGTCTTCAACCAAATTGGGAAAACACGCCGTTTTCAACAAAGCAGAAAGCAGCACAATCAAGTCCGTCAGTCTTTCCAATTCAATGATAGTCATAATATTATATCCTCAAGAATTCAACATAATCCTCCATAGTAGGGTACATATAATAATAATACAAAACACTGACCTCTATAATAGGGTACATATAATAATACAAAACACTGAAAATACTATTTCCATCACTAGCTACCCATCACTATCCGTCGTTACCAAAAGCCGAGTCTTAGGCTCAGATTTCGGGCCTTCCTATCTCTCCTATTTATTTTTCTTTGCTGTACTACAAACACATTTAGATTGACCGGAAGATCTGAAACAATTATCATCATTCGCATCCGGGCAAAAGCCAACACAATCTTTCCACGTCGTGCATGAACGGGCTGGTGGAGCGGGAGCGACAGTAGAAGTGGTAGGCGATAAAGTTGGCGAGAGTGATGAAGTTGTAGGGGCTGGTGGTGCTGGCGTCTCAGAGGTTGACTCGGGTGGGTTACTCGAGCTGGATGAAGTTGTAGCGGCTGGTGGTTGTGGCGTCTCAGAAGTTGACTCTGGTGGGTTACTCGAGCTGGACGATGAAGCTGGAGACGAGTCAGACGACGATGATGCTAGAGACGAGGATGATGCTAGAGACGAGGATGATGCTAGAGACGACGATGAAGCTGAAGAGGTCCTGGGAGAGGTAGACGACGTCGATGAGGGATTTGCAGACTCAGTACTAGACGATGAACTTGGGGTGCTGGCGGAACTGGAGCCAGAGAAAGATGGTGATAATTGGCTGGTAGAAGAATCACTCGATGAAATTAGTACTGAGGTGGAGCTGGATGTCGATCCCACTGATTGTTGTGATGTAGGCATAGCAGAAGAGACCTGTTGTGTACCAGATCCAGAACCTGAAGAAGATACTGATGTTCCTTGAGAAGAAGCGGAAGATGACAACGCGCTAGATACGGATACTGTTGAGAGAGATGACCCAGCAGTGGATGAAGTAGAGGATGGCATATCATTAGATGCAGAAGAATTCGAAGAGACAGGCAGTGGTGTTTGCGACTGAGGCTTTCCGGATAGCGAAGGACTGACTGCCGGTGTTGAGGTTACAGATGGCGGGTTATTTGAGGAACCCGAGCTCAATGAAACAACTGACCCTGAGGATAATAGACTCGACATTGGTATTCTCGAAGAGTTAGAAGAGGAAGCTGTCAGAGTTCCGAGTGTTCCCCCAGTCGACATCAAAGAAAGACGACTTGACGCGGGTGTGGGAGACGGTCCTCCACTGGATGTTAACGCTTGTGTTCGTGAAGCAGACGTGGGGCGAGATCCCGAGCTAAACGATCCCGAATTTGCGGTTGAGTTTGCAGTTGCACTGGCTGAAACAAAGGATGTTGCATCAGACAAGATACCATAGAGTCCATCTGCGCTATGGTCTGCTTTCATTGATGAGAGCATAGATAAGTAGGAGCTAATATCTACGCTGGTTGCCGTGTCACTTAAGGCATCGGCGAGCAAAGACTGTCGAAGGTTGTCAAGACTGATGTAGTCAGATGGCACCAAATGGGGAATAAAGGCATTGGATGCAGTTGCGTTGATTGAGGACGTACTAGAAGAGGTCGTTCCAGAACATCCCGTCATGGTAGAGCATACAGTGGTGCACGCCTGTGTACCACCGGTAGACACAGCGCAAGAAGCAAAGCAGGAAGAGACTGCGGAGGCACTACATATAGTCGACGTAGTAGATGTAATTGTTGGAGTGGCCGAGCATGCTGTTATTGTCGAACAGATAGAAGTGCAACTCTGGGTAGCAGTTCCGGAAACAACGCACGAATTTGTGCATTGCGAAACTGTCGACGCGCTGCAAGATGATGAGGAGCTCGAAGAGGACGAAGTTGGCGAAGATGTTGGCGAAGTAGTTGAACTCTTCTTTTCTGGATCATCAGGAAAAGATTCTTGAGGCGGGTAAATATCTAAAGCCAACCACTTTGGAACTTTGATGCCTTTCAGGATAGGGAAAACGAGATGGCAGGCATCGTCAAGAACTCCATCTACGAGATCACTTCCAAGGTTGAAGATTGCACCTATCACGCCACCATGATGAACCTTCGGGAGGGGTTCACAGTCCTTGGAATCGATAGTAACTTTGACAAAGTTAATTCGAACATCATCATCGCTTTTTGGATCGGGATCTTTTAGGGCAACAGTCGGAAATACCGAGAGATCGGTGATACTTGGAATATACAGAGCAGACGCCGTGAAAATGCTATAGATCTCTTCCGTCGAGGTGGGATAGAATCCTGTCCAGAATAAGGGCACCTGTTATATCTTGCTGTTAGCACATTTTCTGGGCCGATATCATGCGACGGAATCAGAAATGGGGATAATCTTACAGTCAATGTGTCCGTAGGTGTAGGTGTAACGGAAGTACTGCACCATATCTGATCTAGTAAATCACCAGTACTACATAACGAGAAGGATGGTGATTGACTTGTAGAAATGACCAGGGTACTTGACTTTATAACCGTAACAAATCCTTGGGACGCAGTACTAGTGGTAGTGAAGTCGCTGAAAACTTCTTGCGTTGATCCTGCCGAGTTAATACCAGAAAAAGAGGTCGTTGTGGGCTTGTTAGGCGGGGCGGTCGGGTTCAGAGCAGACACATTTCTCGCCGACGAACTAAGTCTCGAGCTCGATGATATAGCAGATACTGACGAGAAGCTTGCCGCAGAACTTAGCAAAGAAGACTTTGATATAGAAGTTGACTGTGAGATACCGGTGCCAGATACAGACACATTTCTCGCCGACGAACTAAGTCTCGAGCTCGATGATATAGCAGATACTGACGAGAATCTTGCTGCAGAACTTAGCAAAGAAGACTTTGATATAGAAGTTGACTGTGAGATACCGGTGCCAGATACAGACACATTTCTCGCCGACGAACTAAGTCTCGAGCTCGATGATATAGCAGATACTGACGAGAATCTTGCTGCAGAACTTAGCAAAGAAGACTTTGATATAGAAGTTGATTTTGGGATGCCGGTGCCAGATACAGACACATTTCTCGCCGACGAACTAAGTCCCGAGCTCGATGATATAGCAGATACTGACGAGAATCTTGTTGCAGAACTTAGCAAAGAAGACTTTGATATAGAAGTTGATTTTGAGATGCCGGTGCCAGATACAGACACATTTCTCGCCGACGAACTAAGTCTCGAGCTCGATGATGTAGCAGATAATGACGAGAATCTTGCTGCAGAACTTAGCAAAGAAGACTTTGATATAGAAGTTGATTTTGAGATGCCGGTGCTAGATACAGACACATTTCTCGCCGACGAACTAAGTCTCGAGCTCGATGATGTAGCAGATAATGACGAGAATCTTGCTGCAGAACTTAGCAAAGAAGACTTTGATATAGAAGTTGATTTTGAGATGCCGGTGCCAGATACAATATTGGATAGCATAGACGACGAGTATGAGGTATTTGAGCTAGTCATTGTGGTCGGAATCGGCAGTTGGCTGGAGCCGCTGAGCGATGATACCAAAATTGAGCTGATTGAGGCACTTGGAGAAACGCCGCGAGTAGACGAATTATGCCGGAGCGTACTCTGTGTTGATATCGAGGGAAGTCCAGAGTTATTTCTATCCGTAGGCATGATTTGGAATGAGGATGAAGCGGATGGAAAGTTGACATTAGTGCCAGTGGCCTGTCTTCTGACGCCTCTTTGCGGAATCCTTTCATCGGCTTTATCTTGCTTCAAGCTTGATACCTTGGATCTTAGCTTATCAAGCCACGTTGTGGACCTAGTAACGATAACGTTATTTACAGCACCTGGAGCAAGATTGATGTTGCGGCCAATTGGCTCTACACTTCCATCTTCGTTAAACTTCTCTCCCAGAGTAAGGCGCTGCGCACCGAGGGCAAAATAAGCCAATGAATCTGTTTATCGTAAATATGTTGAATCGTTAACAGGGCTTTTTACGTACCTGAGTTGAAGTACGCTTTATCTGGATATTGGCTCATCTTCTGCACGTTTACCCAATTATAAGGCTCGACTAATACCTGCCATGCCTCATTGATTATCCGTTCTACCTTTACATCCTGGTTCTTTTGTAGTTGAGTATTGGCAGGGCGAGTTCGGTCAAGTGTTCTAGGGACCGAATGAGTAAGCTAATTGTCTGGTTAATCTTGGTAATTCTCAAAAGATCAAGCATCATCACCCTTACTTCGTGCAGCAATGTTGCGCAGAGCAAATAAATTGCGTCTACTTGTAAGAGTGGTTCACCATTACGTGCGCTCCGCCAAGCGCCGATACTTTCGCGAAGTTTATACCAGTTCTTCCACCAAAGTTTCCCGATTAGTGAGTGGGTATAAATGGCCGACGTCCTAAACCCCTAAACTCACGAAAAATCAATCAATTAGTTCCGGTTTTCTAGATTCCTTCTTCCGAATCTTATTACAACGCGAAAGGAGCCAAAAATCTCGTACCTGGTTCAATGCCCATGGACAGAATTGCAAGACAGAGTACGCTGGAGCAGCCATACCGTCTGGACCCGATGTTACCGCCAAGGTTGTAGTTTTAGAGAATGAGGAGGAGTCGCACTCCTCGTATTCATTTAGGGTCAACGTGTCTAGTGGAGCGATAGTACTTTGCCAATTAGTTTGATCCTTGTTAAGTTTGTATCGGTCTAGGTTACAATAAATCATCTGTGTAGAGTTTGGTTAGTTGAAAAGACTTGACGCTGTTTGTATTCATAGGAAATTAGACATTACCACATCTGATGAGCCCAAGGTATCCAAATTTGGCGCAAGAAAAGGAGGCTGCCCCGCAGCTGTGGTAGCTGCATAGTTGTTTGTTATGAAGTTAAATGCATCTGGCCCGGAATGATTAGCTGCATAATGGTGGAAGAAGTTGTGAGGAGTTATATGGTATATGTGCACACATACTTTTTATATATTGATAATTAGGATGTCCCTGAATAATTGTGCGAGGACCAAAAATCCTGCTAGCCAAGTCTCGAGCTTCTGTGTCGGGGAAAGCCCAAGTGTTCGGTGCAGCCCCGGGGGCCCCAATAGCGACCCCAGCAAGCTGTGCCATGGCCATTGCATCTGCCATTGTGGGTGTGAGATAGGTAATGTACTCTAGACGCTATAAGCTTCTTTCGATGTGTAAGGAGAGGGTGTAAATACTCTGACATGACGCCCCGTCATAGTACACAAGAGCCGAAACTTTACCGAATATAATAGAAATAGGCAATAGCCACTGAATGATTGTCCAACCTACCATGGTAGAACTGTATAACGGCAAATGAAATTTATAATATGTAAAAATAGTATAGAGACGATGTAGTGTGTAATGTGACTCGAAGAATGATTAAAGCAGATACTTTACTTCGACATTCATGAAGTAAGGAGCCGCTTTATAACGATTTCCACACGAGATCTTTTAAGATCTATCGTGAGCAGTGACTCTGATCTCTGAGTATTCACTGTGAGTCAAAAATAATGCCCGGATCCCTCTCCTGAGACCTTTCCAGTGACCTCGTCTTTTCACATACAAGTAGGCTGTATCGTGGCCCGGGGGAAGGGTTTGAACTTTTCGACCTAAGTGTTCGCGCTCTGACTTATGTCGAGGACCCAGCTATATGGCCCATTGTGGGAGTTTTTGGGGTCGGGAGGAGTTCCCCAATAAGCCCCCGCCTACCCACTGGGTTTCTACCGCAGCCTATGTGTAAGGCACGGTTATTTTGGTACTCGCAATCAGATGTCTAGTCTATTGGCGTCGGTTCAGTGTCCACTACTATGTGGTTTTTCAAAAAACCCCATCTGAGCCGCATTGAACTTCAGCATAGGATGTAAGTTTCTCTACTCAGAGTATTTATCGAACTAAACTGAGCGAAGTTGGAGGGGGCAAAGAAGGATATAATTAGAATTCCCAATAACTTTTCGATACCTTCTAACTTTGATGCCCTGCCACTCGTAGGCTCAATAGGATGAATAGAGTATACGAAACCATATACACAACATGTGGAAGGATTTCAGTCACGCCGTGGTGGACCTTTGGTACGAGCTTCACGGGTGTCAGTGACTCAGTGATATATACATCGTAATGATATGCCTCAGATCTAGTCCAGCAAAGCACAAGCAACCTTAAGAATGAAACTGCTGGTAGGATTGCAACGGAGATAAATATGAGAAGACTCGGAGAGGTCACACGGGATCCGTCGAAAGGATTATGATAAAATAGTAACGTCAGCCAACACCAACATTGTCTAAGGCTACCATCATTCCTTGATTTGTGTTTCAGTCACTCCATGAGCCAAATATAAGGTACCACTATGAAACTTCCATAGAGAATATAACCATCTTAAAACAGGCAAACAAAAGCTATACAAGGACTACTTGAGGTGGTTCAGGTGGTTTTGCCGGAGCCTCCAAATTCCAAGGTGGGTGCGGAAGAAGTAAGCGGACACAACTAGTGAGCGCTATCTGTTGGAGAAGACACTCGGGTTGTTATTGATATAAGTATATGCAGTCGCACACGTCTGATTGCAGAGACTAACATCCATCATTTAAGTTATTGGCTGCTCGTTGCGACAAAATGTGGCATGTCCGAAAGAAATGATGTCGAGAAAAACATGCACGGACCATGTCGCATGTACCTGAAGCACGGCTCCGCGATAGGCGTTTAGAAGGAAGAGCACCGGGCCCCCGCCTCTCCCGCTTAGTCGTGGCACACCAAAAGCTTACTTGAAAGCTCCTTAAATTACAAATTTTATGATATTTGAGATCTAGAAGCTATTAGTTACTACTTGTTTCAAAGAAACATGTATATAATTTTTCTTATAATTCAGATATACAAACTTAGAAAGTTATAAGAAGTAGTTTTTTGTACTTCTCATATAATTTTGGTGAGGTTTCTCTTGGTATGCCATGACTAAGCGGGGCCGGGTGGATGGCACCTTCGCTAGCGCATCCACAGGGAGTCATGGCACGGGAAGCACAACCATAGCCACCAAGAGGCACAAAAACACAGCCACCAACGTCTTTTGGGGGCGGACATGATTGTGTGCAGAGTGATAATTTCCACTTTGTTCTGTCGTGACCATATACCTTCATTGATGTTATCCACTTCCTCCTTTGATTGAAGTTATCTTTTCCAGCCTTTGACAATGGTCCGCCGTAACAATATTTCTGATCATTTACCGTGGATATTCAATTACATTGAAATCAGGATTTCGTTCATTCCAAGACCGTGGCGGATTATCCCTAGCATTATTTATAACATTTTCTTGCTTTGCTTTATATGTTTTGTCTGGGCGCCTTTGTGGACGCTCTGGAAGAAGTTCGGAGCTCCAATATGGAAACGTATTGATGAGAATCCTCATTACCGACGCTACTTCTGGTCAAAGAAGGCCAAGCAGAGGGAGAAAGAGAGGGAGAAAGGGATGGAGGAATGGAGGGAATATCAAACCGGGAGAAAGCAGAGAAGGAAAGTTAGATTTCTTCCTCGAGCACTCGATGAATATGCGAAAGGTCGAGAGACCGGAATGACCTGGACCAGTCCGGTGAACATGCAACTAGATAGTCCATTCTGGGCTATGCTGCCATTAGAAGTGAGGATGCTGATTTGGAGGGAGGTTTATGGTGGGTATCTGATCCATATTATTTGGGAGAACGCATACAAAAGAATGGTGCACAAGAGGTATAAGGGTGACACCGGTTATGAGCTCGCGATGGCCAGAGAAGTGGTGAAGGAACAGAAAAGGGAACATGTTGGATTGGGAAGTGTGGACTTGCTTGGAGCCCTACTTGTCTGTCGTCGAATGTGAGTCGGATCATACTCTGCCCCTTTCTTTCCACCTTCTCCTGCTAACTCAAAGTTGCAATAGGTACGAAGAAACACTTCCAGTTCTGTACAGCAAAAACACCTTTAGATTCTTCTCTCTAGAAGATATCCTTCGTCTTTCTCTCACGATCCCGTATCATCAGATGCTTTTATTTCGTCGACCTCAATGGAGAGGACCAGTGTAAGAGAGTCTCTATAACCCTTTGAGTATGCGATAAGAGCTAAGTCTATTACAAGAATGGTACACGGTTTCCGAACAGGATTTACAAATTCTCCATGGCCACAGTGTATTGGCACCGACGACTGTTGTTGTTTACGATGTTGGAATTCCTGGCAGAAGGAGTCACATTATGAGCCTAATCGTAATTGTTTTCCAGATACAGGGTTGTCTGAAATCATATGTTATAATTGTTGGGAGAGAAATCCAGCCTCGAAGCAATGGGTTGGAGACTTGAATGTAGATGAGTAAGATATCATAGATCGGGAAGGTTTTGGAGACTGAGAATTAATTCAACGGTCGCGGAAATGGGGAGTGGGGGGACTCAGGGGGTGAGGGAGTACAAAAAGTGGGTGGAACTAGTTACCATTGTAAGGTTACCGGACGCCGAGTGACCCTGACAATAAACCTCCGAAAACGCTACAGCGCAGAGTTCTTGACCAGAAATGAACTGATAAGATTTGGAATGTGGACAAAGTCTCATGCAATTTGTGTACAGTCACTAAGGACAACTTCTCCAAGTCTACGCATCTTTCGATGCAACCAGGCTCGTCGAAACTTAGCCATTATGGCCGAAAGAACCTATGATGTGCGCTTCCGCAGCAGACCTGCACGTCCGACAACCCCAGCTAACCATCATCTAGGATGCCATTGGCGCGTTGAATACCCTCCAGACACCTTATGAAGTGCTCAAGAAACGATGGGATGCCGGGATCAGAATCGATGAAGGCGCTAATGATGAGATGAGAAAGTGTCTTGCTCGGATTGGATACACGGTAATCTTGCTTTTCCTCAGATACCTCCAGCCTTGCTGATGCAATTGATCTAGCAAGATGATCTCGCAAAGCTAAACGTCGTGCATGTCGCCGGCACCAAAGGGAAAGGCTCGACTTGCGCGTACGTTGACTCAATTCTTGCGAGATATCACAAATCACATGACTTGCCGAAAAAGGTCGGGCTTTTCACCAGTCCACATCTCATCGCTGTGCGCGAACGAATTCGCATAAACTCAGCTCCGTTGTCTGCAGCTCTGTTCACAAAATACTTCTTCGAAGTATGGGATCGTCTCGAAGCGGCAGCAGCCTCTACCGGACCCTTTGAGAAACCGGTATATTTCAGATATCTGACATTGATGTCGTATCACGTCTTCCTACAAGAAGGTGTAGATGCCGCGATCTACGAAGTGGGCGTTGGTGGAGAGTATGACTCGACGAATATCGTGGATCGTCCTACCGTAACAGGAATCTCATCCCTTGGCATCGACCATACATTTACCCTCGGCGAAACCATCGACAAGATCGCCTGGCACAAAGCCGGCATCCAGAAAGCTGGTGTCCCATCATATACAGTGCGTCAGCCACCCGAAGCGATGGAAGTAGTCGAGCACCGAGCTATGGAGAGAGGGGTCAAGAGTCTACGAGTTGTTGACCTTGATCCTCGGCTGATGACCGTAAACATCAAACCAGCTGCTGATTTCCAACGCGGAAACGCAAGTCTGGCGATCTGTCTGGCAGAAACGGTGTTGAAGAAATTAGATCCCGAATTCAAGACGTCACCTGATGCTCTACCTAAGGAGTTTGTGGATGCACTGGAACAGGTTGTTTGGCGTGGACGATGTGAGACGAAGGTTGATGGAAATGTTACTTGGTACTTGGATGGTGCGCATACGGCTGATAGTATAAAAGTGGCGGCGAAGTGGTTCGGTGACGAGGTATCGCAGAAGTATGTTTTGCTCTTCGTTTCTTGGAGCTGTGGCTAACCTGATCCCCAGGACTGGACCGCGCATCCTCATATTCAACCAACAGGGTCACCGAGAAGCCGTTGGATTGCTTGAAGGACTACATAGTGCAACCCAAGGAAGTGTAAAATTCGAACATGTCATATTCTGCACTACTTCCATCCAACCCGCAAATTCTTCCAAAAAAGGTATCCATCACTCTCCCCTTCCCTTTCTTTCCCCGAGCCCCTATCCTATCCCCGACTACATCTAACCCTCAGTACCCCCAACTAACCCACCTCTCCCCCACCCAGATTTCATAAACCACACCTACGACAGCGCCTCCGTCGCCGAGCTCACTCTCCAAAAAGCATTCGCAGAAAAATGGCGCTCGCTCGACAACAACCCGGCAACCGATATCCAAGTCCTTTCTACCGTCGAGGACGCATTCGACTATGTTCGGAAAGTGGCGGACCGCGGTGCTGGTGCTAGTGCGTTGATCACGGGGAGCGTGCACCTGGTTGGAAGAGCGTTGGGCAGTTTGGAAGATGTGGACGCTTTGTGAGGGGGGTGAGAAGAGGAAGGGGATGGCTGATGGAAAGGGGCGGGGATGTAGCGATTTATGGTTTGTGGTTGGTCTATTTTCGATTTCACGAAAGGAAAAACGAAGAGATTTTGTTCGTCGCGTGTCACTTCTTGAACTAGGCTATTAAGTGGTTTTGATTCAAATTCAACATTGAGCTGACATTCCATGATTTCTATTTCTATTTGTGAGCTACGGGGGAGGGGATAAGGTATGACGCAAAATTTCAAGTGCGAATCAAATTCAGTACTCCCGCACTATTAGCCAAAGGGTGACAGACGTAACGAGACGTGATATGTTGAAGTCTTTTTGCTTATATTTTATCTTGTGCATATTGTTGAAAATTCAACTGGGTATTATTGACAAACGCCTCCTCCCCGCCATCCATGCCCCCGTTCTTTTCCCACGCGTCCCTCCTATTCTACCCAGACCCTCTTATTCACCCTTCTCCCCACCACCTAACCCCTTCCGCATCTTCTCCCTCTCAAGTACCTTCATCAGTCCCCCAACTAAATGCAAACTCCCCGTACACAGCACAAACACCCTCTCCTCATCCACCGCCACCCTCCTCACCAACTCGACTGCCTCCTCCACACTCCCATACTCCATCGCCAACTGATTCTTATCCAGCTGCGCATACATCTCCTTCGCAATCTTCTGCTGTTTCAGCAGCTCCTCCCCTGTCCCCTTAACATCCTCTCTAAAAGGCGTATTTGTACAAAACCCCGCAAACGTAAAAAGCCCCATATCCAATGTCGGAAACAGTGGCTGGGATGCGTGCGCGACCGTCATGACCTCATGGCGGAGGAGAATCTGGAGGAGAGGCCGGGGATCGCGGTCTTGTTGGTTGAAGATGAGTATGGTTTTCGTAGGGAGTCGGCCTTGCTCTCGCGCTTGTTGGAGTTTGCTGTTCCACCAGAGACGCGTTTGGAGAATGCTGTCGGGAGTGTGTGCGCCGTCAATGAGCCAGTCGATGTTGTTGTCTACAATGACTTCGCAGCGGCCGGGCCATTTGATGGTTTTGAGTGCGAGGCGGAATTCGTCGGGGATCGAGGAGCTAATTTCGGATGGTGGTGGGATGTTTTCTACGCCGAGGGAACGGAGATGAGAAGATGCGACGGCGGTTGCTAGACTGGCGTTGTCTCTTTGGAATTCCCCTTCTGCGCCGAGCTCAATACTCCCATCGTCAAACCCCGCATATCTACTTATAACCCTCAACTCCACCCCTTTCTCCGCCGCCCTCTTTTCCAACAGAGCCTGCGCCTCCGGGACCTGCGCGACAGTAAAAGCCGGTACCCCCGTCTTCATAATCCCAGCTTTATGCCAAGCAATCTTATCCACCGTATCACCCAGCATCCCAACATGATCGATGCCCAGTTTCGTAATCGCCGAAACAGTCACTGCTTCCGGCGGTAATATATTCGTGCTATCATATTCCCCTCCTATCCCACATTCGATGATTGCGGATTCCACGCCTTCTTCTATGAATGTATGTAAAGCCATTATGGTCAGATATCGAAAATACCCCGGTTTGGTCTCGTACGACGCGGGGTCTACATGCGGGGTTGTAGTCGTGGAAGCAGCGAGAGTAAACCGATCCCAAAGCTCAAAAAAGTACCGCGCAAACAACGTCTCAGAAATCGGCGCCCCATCAATCCGTATGCGTTCCCTCACCGTCATAAGATGCGGCGAAGTATAAAGTCCGATCTTGCCTATACCCTTCTTCGCAGACTCCCTAACCACCACATCCGAATCACTATCCCGATACTGCCTTAGAATATTATCCACCATCGCACACACGCTCCCCTTCCCCTTCGTGCCCGCCACATGTAGACACCTCAGCCCGCGTTTCGCGAACTCGTCGACCTCGTACCCCGCTTTGCGCGTCCAGTCCAGCATCTCCGGGATAGCGTCGAGATTCATGTCGCGCTTCGCGTCGGAGATAGCGGACACGATCATGCGGTTCGATTGCAGCTTGTCGAGGAGCGCGAGCGCGTCCGCGTAGCTGCGGGCGGGAGGAGTGGCCATGCTGCTGGAACGGCGTTGGGGAGCGTGCAGGAGAGTATTGGGGTTTAGGTGTCGGATAAATTGCGGGGTAGGAGGCTTTCGTAGCATTAACATTTCACATGTTGGACGGGCTCCAATTGTGGTTGGAGGTGCACAATTGGATGGAGCTGTCTCTTGTTTTGGTGCACGTCGTGGACATGGTTACTATCGATGTAGGAGGTCGGAATGGGGTCTCGGCCTAGGTCGGGCAAAATGTCCGAATCTATTCAAACGCTCAAAATAGATCTCAGCTCAAAAAGCGTGAATAAGATAAATTTTGCGAGATATCAGGACCTAGAATATGAAATTCTACCACATTTTTATCACAATTTATCCTCAGACATTAATCATTGCAATCACTGCACCTTCTTATTACTAAATTCATCTTCTAATGGACTTACAGTATCATTTCGTGGCTAAAATAAGTGGCGCAGAAGCTGTCAAAAAGGGATAGAACGAGGTAAGAAGAGAGCTTTTGATCTTTCATAAAGCTATATTTTCGTAATTAAGTCAAAAATTCAATATGTAAGATCAATGATTCTCCTAAATCCCAGAATTCCATCACATGGTCATATCCTGACTTCCACTCCATTCTCCTATACTGAATTCAGTATAAACAAAAACTTTTCTTTTCCTCCGTGCCTGTTACTGCTCCTCAAGGCGCGGTCTTCACTCGTTTCACAGGAGAGACTCTTGGCTGAGATGATACGAGTATGATGTCGGACTCACTGCTGCTAGAGGGGTCTCTGCTTTGTTTCCTCTTAGCAGGCGTCTCTTTCTTGGAAATGCTCGATGGATGCATATCCGCTGGAGGGGTCCTTGGTCGGACATCCTGGCTTTGTTGTGGGAAGGTGGCTCGTCTCATTCGGACCGTTACTAAAGGAGCATCCGAGTCGGAGTCCGAGGCCGATTCCGCAACGACAGGCGCAGCGTGTGTCCCGACTCCCGAGACGTTTACAGCTCCCAAGGGCGATTGCAAAGTAAGGCTCTCAAATGTTGAATCATCCACCCTTGCAGCTTTGTCGTTGCCTCCTGCAATTGGCGTGACTTTCCTCGATGGGCGAGAAGGATTAGCAGTTGAACGTCTGGTCGGGGTAACCAGTTCTCTAGAATCGTCTTCTGTGTCCGAACTGATGATTAGCTTTCGTGGCCGCCTGGCTGACCCTGATCGAAGCGCACTGCTGGGCTTCGGAGTGTTTTGCAGGATCGCGTCAAGTTCGGGAAGAGAGGCATCATCGCTATCAGAAGAGTTGGAAACAGGTCGCTGAAATTGTGGGCTTGCTCTTTCTAGACTCCTATCTGGAGAAGGGGTCGTAGGAGCCGCTTCCTCACCACCAGTATCAGCTTCAGGCACAAAATCTTCATCTTCATCTTCATTATCATGATCATTGTTCAAATCCTCACTATCAGCAACCACAAATCCATCGTCGGACTCGTAATCGCCGCCGTCAGAGGCTGGTTCATCATCCATGCGTCCCAATCTCTCACCGACTGGATTGACAATAATTGGACGGCTTCGATATGAAGGCTGTTTCCTTCTGTGGCTTGCCAAATATTCTTCATATTGAGCAGCGATAGCCAGTAGCCTAGGCCGCCATAGTCGGTGCTCTTTAATAAGCCATCTCCACTTTCTTGGCTGGCTGCGATAAATCGTCCGAAACTCTCGACCTTTGTCCTGTCCAAACCAAATGGTTATGGAGCCTGGGCTCTTCTTTCTGCCGTGTTTTTCCTCGAGCCAAGAGTTGTACTTATCCGACAGCTCTTTAAACTTGCGAATCTAGGTCGGTTAGAGATGGTCAGAAAAGGTCGCGTGGATAAGTTACTTACGTTTGTATGGCAGGATACCGGATCCTCGTCGTATATGTTGAGTATATACTCCATATAGTCATATGGTAGGTCCTCAAACAACGTGCCCTCATGCATACCGAACCACATCTCGGTCTTACCAGGGGGTATTTTGGACTGCCTTCTGTCAAGCCATGCCTGTTTTTGATCATAAATATTCATAAATCTAGCGAACTGTTGGAGGAGTATTAGCAGCAGTGACGGGTGTAGAAATTCGATAAGTCAGCGCACATTTTGTGAGGGGTTGTCAGGATTTTTCCCAATCTCTCGAATGACCCAATCCACATATGATGAAGGAAGTTCATCAAACTTTTTGTTAATATGGCGTCCGAACCATATGATTTCATCTCCAGGGTTGGGGTCATTAGGGTCGTCAATTTCAGGAGCATCTGCATCGCCACTGCCACTGTCATCGTCACTGTCACTGTCACCCTCACTCATTTCGATCGCATCCTCATACTCATCCTCATCGGTATCTAAATAAGGTCGCGCGGCATGACTTTAGTGAGTCGAATGCGAATGCGGACTGCAAGGTGATGGACTGTGCCTTTTTTGCAGGAGCAAACTGGCGGGGTAATGTTCTCTACTTCAAACTTCGGATAAGCCGCGTCTTGGTTCACTAGAGGCGCCAGCCACCCGGAGCGAGGGGAAGGTTGAAGGTCGAATGTCGTAGTGACTCGGGTCGAATGGACGCATGCAAAGAGGGGGTTTAATTCAGAAATGGTAATTGCAGGATGGACCAAGCTTTAGCTTTTCTTCTCATCAAGGTTATCATCTGGGGGAGGGGTGTGGCTTGACTTGGTGGACTGGACATACAAGTACAACAGCAAGTTGCGAAACAGCAATCATTCTCCCCGCACAGACTTAACTGGGCAGCTGGAGAATATACCGGCACACTAGCAGACGCGGAATCGGCAATCGAGTACCTTTTTCCCTAGTCTCCCCCGCTTAGTATAATAGGGCGTCCCCACGACTTCAGCCATAAGCACACACCAGCCACAACCGTTCATCGTTACTAGCCACACTTTGGCATTTCAAGTTGGGTACCGTTCGGTGCGCAAAATCTGCCCGATCATCTTCATCTCGGCAAAAGCAGGTTATATTCACCCTACAAGTCGCACCGGCTCACAAATCCTTCGTGCATGTGTACATGTATACAGATGTGAGATGCCACCTGGCAATTCGCGATGATGGTGGAGGCTCCTGCTGCTGCACTCACACGCTTCGCAACGTTAATGGCTCACGTTCGTAGGGCTTTCATGAAAAAGTCTGTATGAAGAACGAAGTAGTACAAAGCAGCCGTCATCTCTGGTCACCTTATTGCATGGCTGCTTCGGAATGGTGCGAGGCCCCCCGAGAACGTTGGCTGACCGAGTCTGCTGAGGACCGGCCTGCGCTCCATCCCAGGTTTTCCGCGAGTTCCTCGGAGGAGCTGACCGCCGCGTTAAATATACTTTATGCGCAGACTCACAGCAATTCTCGATGAAGATCAGTGGTAAGTCGCCCAACTGTCCGACCCGTTAGCCTGTTGTAGGAACTGCCAAATGTCCCTCTTCAGTGCGTTGGCAATCGATTATTCGGTAACGGGTGGGGCTTCCAACCACCACGCTTAACGGGCTGCATAGGGTAGCAATGCAGGCATGGGTAAATTTGCGTCACATTCTCAGTACCTCACTGGCAGCCTCGTCTTACTTTTTTTCTTCTCGTTCTTCAAAAGTTCGTCAAATGCAGAACATCCCAACTTCTATCAATGTTGCGAATCGCGTTGTTGTAGTGAAACCATAGAGCTGCATGCTGTCGACTGTCCTTCAATCATATTCCGCGCAATCCCTCCACTGTCCCACAATACCCTCCTGCGAAGTTCATCATAAAGACACCAATTGATAATTCCCTGTGGATCTAAACCTCCGTATTTCTGTTCATTGTTAGAGAACGAGGCTGTAGATTTATCCTAATTATGGAGAGCATAGATGTGGCTACCTCCGATAAGGTCCAGGATGTAGCTTCGTACGGGGATATGGATCGAGACCTCGCGACACCAGTTGACATCTTGCAACGAGACTCGAGTCCGTCGGGAAAAGCAATGGATAGACAACGCGAGGCTCAAGAGTACATCCGTAGCCGTCGAGCACAAGCAACAGCCGTGGATGAGACCGACGAGGAGGTCATCGTCGATACCGTTGCACCATTTGCAAAAGCCCAGAACACAAACAGAGACACGGAGGCTGACGAGCAGAAGCTCCTTGCCAGCCTGGCAAGCAAGTACAAGTACAATTTGTACCAAGTGCGTTTATTGAAGATGCAGACCATCCCGATCATTCCAAGTTTCTAACACATACCACAGTCAAATTCTGCGCAGACGGGTGATGCGAAATTGCCGGAGAATACTGGAAGTCCAATAAAATCTGAGCAGACGCATCTCGTCGTTCAACCGCATCGCAAGGAACGCTTCTCTTCGTCACAGACACGTCAAACGTCGGAGGGACATGATCCTTGGCAGCGTTCGCATTCCAAAAATCGTTCAATTTCCCCTCCCCACGGAAATCCCCAACGAACTCCCTCCCCTTCAGTAGACCAAACCGAGAGTACACAGATTACCCCTTCTCCGCCGCCACCCATTCCGACTGCACCAATTAATGATTTTCACCCGGGCCCAGTTTTTCCGACTTCTCAAATGCCTTATTCAACCCAGCATCCCCGCTCCACCTACACCACCAACCTTAGGCAATACCCAGACAGATCAAGTCGACTGCCACCTACGAAGTTAATAGCGGAACGGTCTGGCAATGATCATAGTATGTCAGCAAGTGGACATCCACCATCAGCAGACGGTAAGGTCATGTATGTAATTCTTCACGAACACGGCTCACATCTCCGTAGGTCACATCTCCGAAAGATTCAGACATAACCAGATTGAAGCTCCACAAGTATCTAAATCTCAATCACCAAAGACAATTACGCAATGGGCAGCTCCCAAACCTGCTCGAGCCAATTCGAATTTAGTTCGGAATTTGCAGGACTCGCAAGTCCTGCAAATTGCTGAATCACCTAAAACCAGTAGACTACCGCCTGAGTCTTATTCTACGCATGCCGGCCAAGATGTATCGCGTCAGGGTATAGACCCGAGCCATGAACCTGTACATCATGGTGGTCCAGGTCTCTGGAACCCACAACATCGAATTCCACAACAGAACTTCTCTCCTCCTGATAGTCTCTCCAGTAACAGCAGACGTCAAATGGCTTATGGCTACCAGAATAATGCTCATAGTAACCACGAAGGTTTCGTTCATACACAATCTGGTCATGGTCCACATTTACAACCAGGACACCACAGAAGTCACAGTCGTGAAGCTTATGGCATGAGCGAGCAGGGAAATCGAAGTTATGGGTATGATAATCATGGGCAAGACACTTTCAGTACCCGTATGTTGCTTCCCAAACATCCTCAGTTGCATTAGCTTCGGCTCTCTAACATGTCTTAGAAACTACTTTGGCCAACCAATCGAACTTCACACCGACATCCCATGGCAATTCTGCTCGAGGCCATCCACAGGATTATCAGCCTGATCATCATTTCGAGCCAGGATTGGATGGCCGGAGACCACGTGAGTACAAACACAATTAGGTGATTGATAGTTGCTAACATTTCGCGCAAGAACTGCACGGATCAATGTCATCTCCGACCATGCATCGCCATCTCAATTCCGTCGACTGGAGAACCCAACTTTGCCAGCTGTTTGATGCGCCGCATGAGACTCACGACGAAGAGCTTTTCAAAATGTTGGAGATTTCTCGAAGTAAATTGGCCCTCCCTGATAATCCAGACACGGAGTCTGGAAGATTTTCCATGCCTTATCACACTATTCATCGAGTTACATGTCTTGCGAGGCAATCAACCGAGATGTATTTGGATACTCCTTGGGTTGTGCATGATGTCTCAGATGTTGCTCATGTTCATGGTAGTATCGTGGTGAGAAACGTCGCGCTTCATATGAAGCAATATACAAATCTGGCATTCATTGTGTATAAAACATATACCTGCTGCAGAAGCATACCCTCAGGCGCTGTTGCTCAAATCCCACAAGCCGGAACTCCTGTCGCGCAGTTCCAAACTACAGAATCGGTGTGCCTAATTAGCGAAGAGCTCTCCGCCGGTCTGAAGAGACTGACTAGACAAAATATCCACGAAAACCCGTATTACCCCTCATTCAACATTGGTACCGAGTTCGAGGCACCATATCCATGGTTCTATAATCAAAGAGCACATTTGGAGGAACGAAGACGTCAATTGAAACCGGAACTTCTTAGTCGGGTAAACTCCTTCGTCGAATATGTTAACGACAGTTTTGGGGAGGAATACGCTATTGTGGACTCTTTGCTTAACAAGGGCATGATCTCACCGAAGTATCTGAATTATCTCTATGTAAGTGGAAATTTTATCTGCAAAGATGTTATGAATGTCCGAGTAACATGTGCAACAGAGCCCTGACACGGTCGTTCTACGCACGAATACGAAAGAGGGATCGCGGAAGAAGGCCTATCTAACGAAATCATGGCTATTCCCTAGACTCCAGTATCAATCGATTGCGAATGGAGATCCGATTCCAACCTCAGTTTTGTCTTTATCAGTATCTTCTTGGACTTTTGATGGCGCTTTCCATGAGGATATCGAAACGATTGCGATCGAATGTCTGAAGAATCCTGACGAGATTATCAAGATTCCATCTCTCGCCGTCTACCCCATGCGATTCGCGGACTCGGCTATCGGAATCGCTCTTAGAAAACAGGGAGAGATGTTTTGGAAGTTGCGCAGAGGTGGATATGTTTACTACAGTGATGAAGATGGAGTTAACGAGAGTGTGGTAAGCCTTCCTTTCTGCTATCGATTAGCCATTAGTCCATTGCTGATCTGCTAACAGGGACAATCTCGATATATGATTGATGTCGAAACCTACAACAAGCTGCATCCCGAATTGCGGGAAACTAAAACCCCAAATCGAGATGATCTAGGGCCTGCAGCGATGGCTTCTGATACGCCGCCGGATGGAGTATTCACACTTCTTCTTCCTAACAAGATTGTCGGTTTCAGCATGCAAGAGAAGAAATGGAGTAAGGAAAATTATGCCGTACTGTCGGAATCTACTAACAAATCATGGTAGTGCATCTCGAAGTCAGCCGTATATATCCAATAAAATGGGATAAGGAGGCCTTTGAGAGGTTGGCAGTGGATGATAATACCAAGGTTCTTGTGACTGCTTTGGTCGCGAACCAGATCACCGAAGAACAGAATCCGGGAGTGGGGGGTGGGAAGACGAATGGGTCGATTGTTTTGTTACATGGGTAAGTCCAGTTGGTCTGATTTCGAAATTGGAGTTAACCTTTTCTTAGCGGCTCCGGAACGGGCAAGACCTTGACCGCTGAAAGGTAAGAAATTACCCCCCCGGATGGCGGCACTGTTTTACTAACATGTGAAAAAGTGTTGCCGAAATTGTCGAGAAACCACTCTATCGGGTGGGCTGCAGCGATCTAGGAGCCACGCCAGAAAGCATAGCGAAAGCACTGGAACAGATATTACACCTAGGAAAACATTGGAATTGTGGTTAGTATTCTCCGAAATACTCCTATATCTAATTGGTGTCTGACAAATGTATAGTAATTCTATTAGAAGAAGCCGAGTTGTTCCTTGAGAAAAGGACTCTGGGAGATCTTCAACGTAATGCTCTAGTTTCAGGTACTGAGTCCTTTCCCAATCATGCAATTGAAGTATCTAACGACCTTGCAGTCTTCCTCCGAGCAGTAGAATCATATACCGGTATGTTCCCCCAACATAGCTTCACCCCAGTCCCACCCATTACTGACAATACAATCAGGAATCCTCATTCTAACTAGCACCCCCCTAACGACCCTCGACCCAACCCTCAAATCCCGCATCCAACTCTCCCTCCGCTACAACACCTTAACCGTCTCCCAGCGACTCAAAATCTGGAGCAACCACATCTCGCAACTCGAATCTCTCGAATCACTCTTCAACCCCTCCACAATCAACATCTCGGAGCTGCGCGCGAATCTTCCCGCATTAGCGAAATGCAATCTGAACGGCCATGAGATTGCACATGCGATTCGATCCGCGAGACAGGTGGCGTTATGGAAGGGCGTCGAGATGGGGTTTGCGGAGGTGGAGTTTGTGGTTGGGACGGTGGAGGGAGGGGAGGATGGGAGGAAGGATGTTGGGAAGGGAGAGAAGCCGGCAGAGGAGGATGATACGGAGGCGGATATTTATGGCGGGTTGGAGGGGGTGGAGGATTTGATGAATGTTTGATTTGTGAAAATTATGCGGGATGTGCTATGAGTTATGTATGAATGATTTATGATGGGTGGGATTCTTTCCTTTTCTTTCGATGGGTTCTTGTTGGATAGTGTTTGTTGGCATGAGCGTTGATTTCTTTTGCGGATTTGCTGTGTCGCATTATACCATTATATTTTATGATGTCTGAGTTATGTTATGCTAGGTAGGGTTACGAATAGCTGTAATGCGATCGAGTTTCATTATGGGCAGAAGCCATTCTCGATGACACGTTGACATCTGACTGTCTAATTTGCTGTGAAATCGGAAATGCTTGAGGTGCGATCTTCTCCCAGTTCTCTCAGGCTAGATGGAACAGATGTTGGTTCTCCGGAAGGGGGATCGCGAGTTCGAGAATTAAAGTTTCGGGGCTTGCAAAGACAAGGAGAGATATCAAACTAACGGCCCTTCTTTCGGCCGAGGAAGGTGACACATACTTTAGCGGCACTTCAATCCTGTCGTCCGCACTCAATCGCCGCTCAGGCTTTCCATCAGCTTTTTGTTGTAGTACAATTCATTCGTGTGAACTGTTTTGGAGGTGTACGGAAGTCTAACTTCATGAATTGTAAACCTTACTTCCTACCCCGCCTCAAATGATACGGGACCCTAGAGACGGGCCGACAGCTATCAATCTCCTTAGTGGATATCATCCACTGTCCCTTTCGATCGAGCTCGATCATGATTAACGAATAGACCTCAGTTGGATGTCTTAAAGTTTCGTCTAGACTTGTACAATGTGAGAACCAAAACTGTACAACCTGAGAACTAACTATCTAAGCTTTTTACTTTGATCTAGTCCATCAAACTACAGATAACGGTCAGTATCCAACCAAGGCTTCTTTTCACGACCAGAGTCAACATTTGGAGGTTGTAGTCCTGATTTGGATGATACGTTACGCTGCTATGGACATCGAAGCAGTTTGTTATACTATGAAGATGATAGCACCAGTTCGTGCAACGATGAGGAGTTACGATAAAAGAGCATCTATACCATCTCTCTCGGCTTCATAAGTCCAACATCTTATTACATTCCCACGTCTATACCTCTCCAGATTCTGCAAACATGTCGCCCATTCTATCTTCTTTCAGCAACTTCCCAACCAAGTCCCTAGCCGCTCAAAAGAGATGGTTCGCACATCACTCCCGCTTCGACCTCCAGAACGTGCATTCAACCACTAGAAACATCTTCCTCGAAGACCTCCGCGCCACGATAGTATCCATCACAAAACTAGACGAAGCTGCGCTTGACCAGTTTTGGAGAGATACACTCGAGACTCAGGCTCTGTTCAGCCTAGGTCTCAGGGATGCTGAAATGACTGCTGTGAAAGTTCAGATGAAGATTCTGAAGAAGCTCGAGTATAGACGCGGGGATATATACCGGTCGAAAGAGTTTCGGACATGGATCTTGGGTGCTAATAGAGCTTTGTATGAGTATTACACTGTGCGTATTATGGGACGTAGAGAGCAGATTCCTGAACTATTCTCTATCGATGAGCCGAGACAAATAGACGCCCACCTCCCAGCTCATCCCCCGACCGAGGACTTCTACCTCACCTCCCCCTTTACAATCTCACCCCTAGACATCACCTCACCCCCTCCAACTCCCGAATACAACACCTCAGCCAGCAACCCTGGCCTCCCCGACGATTTCGACGCTATACTTTCCGAACTGCTCATCCCGATCAACCATCTCTGGAGTAACCCAATTTTCGAGCAGAATAGATCTTATGAATGCAGAAAGGAAATACAAATCCCGGATTCGCCTATTTTCGGGCTAGTGTCGGAGGAGGAGGAGGAGGCGGTGCTGTATGAGCATGTGGGGTTTGAGTGTGAGGATGAGGAGGGGAGGGTCTGGAAGGAGCCGAGGTGGTGGTTTGAGTTTGGGTTTTGTTAGGGGGAGGTTTGGCGGGGTGGTTGGTGGTTGAGGGGGTGGATGGTTGGTTGACTGGGTGAATGATGGTCCGATTAGTGGGTTGCGTAGACGGCGACTGTTTGAATTTAGGAGGGATGTGCGATAATTTTCGGTGCAGTAGGTTGTTTGTCGAATGTTATGATATTACGGTAGTGAAATAGATTGTTCTCCAATAATTCACTTTCTGCTCGTATACATCGGTTAGGTTGTTTCGGTGTGAACCGGTGATGGCTAACAATTCACTTGGAGAAACACCTAGAAACATACTCGGCGTTAGGCTAAACGCGAACTAATCAACCTTTTCACAAGAAAAGAAATGAATTATACCAGATTCTAACGCTCAGCTATACTATTGAAGAGGTATACACATAAAAAATAGCGTGCGAAAGCACTTTTAGCTCAGTCAGTGTGACAGTCACGTGTTCGCTTCAATAATAGGAGGACGAGGATAAATCAAGGATCTATTAGGTCTTTATTTCGGGAAATTACAGGTTTGCGGAGCATAAACAAAAGACTCGCAGGGGTTAATTTTAATTAGAGCTTCATTGGGTACTGCTTGAATGAAGTTATGCTCAAGGAGCAACTGTTTCCTTGTTTGAGGTCTGCTGTAGAAGGGTACGCGAGTCGGGAGAAAGGAAAAACAATGAATGCTTACCAACGTGTGCTCTCCCGTCTGATTCAAATCCTTCAATCCATAACTGTTTATCATCTAACGACTACAAAAGAAACTCCCATCGCGATAGACACCTCCATTGAAACTCCAGACGAAGACATTTATTCTGCAGTAAGTCTCACGTCTAGCTGCAACATCTCTACTGGAAGATAGATGTCGGGATTCTTCCTCAAAACTACTAACCCCTGAACTAGAATCACCCGTGTACTCCCACCTAACGACTCAACAACCTAAAGCTAACAGATCCCGGACGCAAAAATAAACAAGATGTTGACAATGAAGTTAGCCAGAAATACGGCCATGATCCTCGATGACATGCATGGCAAAACCAACAATCTCTGCACCGACCAAGAAGTGATTGCCTTCCTCTCCAACGATTCCAACCTCTGGAAAGCGCACCACCATCAAATAACCCGTCTAATCGCACGTATCTCCGGCGTCAAGGTCGAGAAAGTGCATATAATCCTGCAGACACACTCTCGCGACATGACCGGCGCTGAGGTCGACCCCGCTCTGTTGTATCAAACAGTCATGGCAATAGTCCGGAAAATCGAGCATAAAATGCCCGAGGATGCAGTCATCAAGAGAGCAGGCGCGCAACACGACTGTGATTTCCATTGGTGGTTGAAGATCCTTGCGATTCTATTCATTAAGTTTGGGAGTAGACAGGCTTATATGGAGAGAATTCTAACAACTCAATATGATCTTCCACCACCAGTCGAATCTTTACACAAGTCTTCCGTAATGCGTCCGGAAACGCCTACTCCTTCCGAGGCGGAAACCGAAATCATGTACATCGAAGACACCACACCTAGCCGGCCTCAACGCGTGAATCCTCAAAATACCGGAGGTCCATCGGTCCTTCCTCAATCAGGTGTTTCTCAAGATCCACACCATTACATGTTACGGGATCCAGCTGCGTCTGCTGCAAGACAAGCAGCCGCACAAAGTGGTGCTTCTCCAAGTCGTCCCCAAGATCCACAATACAACCAGGCTAGAATAAGCACGGATCTACAAATACTTGGTGCGGCTTATGCTCAATACATCGCCTCAGGTAACGGGAATCAACCCAATCCTGGTACAATGTATGCTCAATACATCCTCTCGGCTGCGGGGACTCAACCAGCTCCTGGTCCGGGGTACGCTGCATATATTCTGACACGTGTAATTAACGATTATGTCAATCGAAGCAATGGCTCTGTTCATCAACAGACCTCGCAATCGTCTGGGAGTCAGCATTCAGCCCGTGGTTCAGGCCAGGCTGGTGGTATGCGAGGTACGGAAATGGACGTTGACCATCAATCGAGTGCCGCTGTTAGGAATGACGGAAACCACTTACTTAATCCGATTCGCTT
The DNA here is from genome assembly GCA_002946415.1 of Rutstroemia sp. NJR-2017a BVV2. NCBI lineage: Eukaryota > Fungi > Ascomycota > Leotiomycetes > Helotiales > Rutstroemiaceae > Rutstroemia > Rutstroemia sp. NJR-2017a BVV2. The sequence goes on along the minus strand of NJPS01000024.1, from coordinate 215,190 downwards.
CCCCGGCGAGTCAGTTGGTAGCTCCAGCAACATGCCTTCAGGTACGAGACCCACTCTTCTGTTTTCTAACCCACTCCTTGTTGTGAACGGCTACTAAAATCTCCTCCAGCTCATCCCACCCTCTACTCTCATCCAATAACAACTAATCCCACTCCCTCGACCAACGCCCTCGGCTATCCAACTTCCTCGAGCATGAGACCCAGCACTCTTTCCCTCGCAGGTGCCAACACCTCCTACTATCCCAGTTCTTCCCGCATGAGCCCCAGCGCTCTCTCTCTCGCAAGTGCCCACGTCTTGCCTATCCTCCACTACCAACAATCCCTCCGTCCTCTCCAACTCCAACGCCAACAAGCGTCCCTCGCCAGCCTCAACCAAACTCATCAAACCCACGGCTTTCCCAGTCTTAGAGTCCCCGGATCGTCTGCATCTGCAGCAGCACATCAACACGACGAACATTCTCCAGCTTATGCTCATAACATGAATCCAGCCTACGCTCAGAACATGAATCCAACCTACCCTCCGACGATGAACTCAGCCGAAAACAGTCCCTCAGCGCACTTGATTCCACAGCTGCAGAATCACCTCATTTCAGGCTCCCGGGATCATATGATGATGAGTATTGAAGGGGATGGAACTTCGCCGTCTCAGCGGGTGCAGATGTTGAGACAGAATGTTCTGGAGAGTTTGAGAAGCAGACGGGCTTCTATGGGTTCAGCGCAGCAGGGGTATGATATGAGACAAAACAACGGTGGAGGAATGCGTGACGTTCAAGGATTGAACACTTCACAACCAGGAGCTTACAACTTTGGAGGAAGCAGTAGCGCTGGGGTTGGTGCAGTCACGTATAATGACTTCGCCAACAATCAGGGGACTGGCTCATCTAGTCGGAGAGGAAATGATGGTCTCGGTAATATTGGTAGGGGATCTGAGGTCGAAGATGGAGGAGAAGATCATGAGTAACAGGATGACGATCGAGGTGCATATGTGGATTGCGGAACTAGAAAATAGTGAAGTGGTTTATTTCGGGAGTCGTGCTGAAGCTAGAGTTCAGCGGACGCTAGGTACGATACATATTCAGTGAACATTTGTTAGAAACAGCATAACTAGCCAGCAGACTATCTCAAGATACAGAATTAAAAGCGCAATATTTATAATCATGCATCCATTATGAGACAAAATCCTTCATAATCCAATCGTGAATACATCAAATCGATAGAGATCCAGGAAGCGGAAAGACCCCGCTCTTGTCTACTTTACTCCTAGGTGCCACTTAGCTACTATCTGGACTCTATATAAACAGGTCTATATAGTTATTTTCTCCCCTTCACCCGCCGGTTGGATTGCACCTGAATAGAGGTTTCCCATAGTAGAAAAGAAAGCACGAAGCCATCCAAAGTTAGATATGCAACACAAAATATCTCCCGACTTGGGACGATATTGAATTCCGAAAATAATTTTTTGTTGCATATCTCAGCAAAATTTTCGAACCCCCAAAAATGGGACATGCAAAAAGGTCCCTTGTTTTTCTGAACTGGGGAATTCTTTTTCCGAAACGGGGAATTGAACCCCGGTCTCCCGCGACCTTGTAACTGGATGAACAGCTATCTTGAGAGGCGGAAATGCTAGCCACTACACCATTTCGGATGTTGTATATCACTGGAGCTCTTATTTAAGAATATATTCCAATGTCAAAAGTGCTAGTTGAGGGTGGGGTAGTGAGTGGGGCGTGTGGCCTCTCCCCCACCCTAAGCGAGGGTGTCTCTTCAGAGTAGAGAAAACAGGCCGATTTGGGACAATATATTGAAGCTGATTACTACTATCGAATGAATATCTTAAAAGCCCTAAAGTATTAAATGTATTTAGGATATTGTTATTAATGAAAGTCCCAAAGATTTTAAGAGATCATAATTGCGTCCCGACTGCCAACCGGAGAATCTTGTACCTATGGATAGATCTAGAGAGGAACTTCGCGATGTATTGAAATATGGCATTCGCTTATACCTGTTGAATCCGTAGGTATACAGTAGAACCGGTGGAGGTTATAAGTGGTCTGCCTCTACCTGTAGCTACCTTCTCCCACCTATCCTTCAGTTGATTTTGCTCAAAATCGGATATGAATATGAGATGGACTTGGAGGATAGAAGCTAGCCCCAACGTCTCGGGGCCGATATTCCCAATTGCGATATCTATGCCATACAACTATAACAACTGCATACTGTATATATTGCTACTGATCGGATGTAGTACGGTCGGTAGTGCCCAGGGCCGAGTCGCTAAACTATCTGCCGGTATTGGCAATATTCCCGACCCCAATGAGGGTGAGGGCCAGATTAACACTGGTGTATATAGATATCTGAAGTATTCCACCTTTGATCCGAGATTAGCAATGCTTACGAAGCTAAATCATAGACTTATACCGGATGAAGATCGGAAAATCGGGAGCTAAACACGAGTTAACAACTTCGCAGATGTTAGTATAGATTGCGGCGCTATACATATCTTCCTCAGGACCAGGGACGGCAACAAGTATTCCATTCCGGTTGATCGACTCGGTATAGCGACATTCCTTTCAGGCATATCCGTGAAGGTGTGTTATGCACTCGGAGTGATTGGGGAGAATATATCTCGCGGTGAAAAGACAATCTTAGGACTGGAATTTCCTATAAATCTTTGGTAAGCTTTCTATTTCCCTATCTTATTAATTATTCTCTGCAAGCAAACTCTCTATCAGATTGATCCCTTATAGAATATATTCAGTAGGATCTTTCTTGAATATGTTCAATAAGGGGTCTTAATCTTTTCAAATCCTTGTTATTGAATATATTCCGCAAATCAAGTAGATAGTTTTGGCACAAAAACCCACAAACTTTTCCCATTCCCAAGCAAACCGCATTCTCCCAAACTCAATGAGCAAATCTAAAATCTAACCTCCGACTACCCACCAACTTCGTATTCAACTTATAATCCTGTTGCTCCTCCGGCGTCATCGCATTCCACTTCCTGTCCCTAATCCTGTTCCTCGTTACATAATAAATCTTCGTAAGTATAAAAACTAGAATCGAAGCGATGTTGATGATGAGTAGTGTTGTGTTTCCACGATGATAAAACGGTTTATCATCCGTTCTATAGATGAAATTGGAACAAATATTTCCCAGCTGGACAGCCATGTTGTATAATGAAGCGGAGACAGATCTTGCTCCGACGTTGTTGGCGTTCTTTGATGTCCAGCCGACGAGGATAGCGTGGCAGTATGGATATGACAGTAGTACAGTGACGAGTGCGTAGGTATCCCAGGCTTTGACGTAGGTGCCGGACCAGAATCTGAGGGCGATGATGCAAGGGAGTGTCCACAGTGGTTGGAGCATGGAGACAAATGTCCTCTCGTTGAGACGTTCGGAGAGTTGGGTGATTCCAAGAAGCGTCAGTATGTGGAATGCCGAGTATGGAATTGTGAGCAAGTTCGTGTTGAATGTGCTGAATCCAAGAGACTTCAATGTAAGTGTAATATAAGTGGCTGGCGGTGACTGAGGGATGTATGCTATTACACCAATGGCATAAAGTGGCCACAGATCGTAATCCTTGGCGGCTGCCCAAAGTCTCTTAGGGGTGATTGCTTGTCTGTTGTGCATGTCACCCTTAGATGGATCATCGCGGAGAACTCGGTTGACGACGATTGAGACTTCACGGTCTGTGAACCAACCCTTTGGTCTAAACCAAGCTTTGGTCTGGACGGCGGATGCAGGCATCATGAAGAATGAAGCCACTCCCACTAGCAAAGTAATAAGTCCTTCGATTAAGAATAGCCAACGCCATCCTGACCAACCTGCAACACCCCGAAGATGAAGGAGAGCAAAAGCAAGAAGTGATGTGATAATTGTTGTCCCAGATAGAGTCGTCCAGAAGAAACTTAGTCGAGTCGGAAGTTCTCGCGATGTGTAGAAGTAAGATAGCCAGAGTACAATGTCTGGAATAAAACCACCCTGTTTCATGAGTGTTAGCAAATAAACCATGAAAGGGTTCATGAGACTTACCTCTAATAGACCTAGAAGACTTCGAGTCGCATAAAAGCCTTGCTTCCCTTGGATCGCACATTGAGACATAGCAACTATCGACCATAGAGTTATTTGCATGGGAATCCAACGGTCAGGGCCAATCTTCTTCGATACCAGCTGAGAGGGTAATTCGGCCAACAGGAATGAGAACAAGAATATGACGTTGCCAAAATTATATTCTATAGAAGTTAGTTACGTGCGATTTGCAGAAGGGGCAGCCATACCATTTGTTGTGAGATTTAGATCGTCCAGGAAATTGTCTGCAACAGCTTGTACCAGATTACCTCGGTCGACTTGAAGACCAAAGAACATTATACACTGATTTCCAGGTCAGTCATGGCCGAGTAACTGTATGGTATGCTTGCACTTACTGCCCATAAACAAACTCGCCAGTCAAGGCGCCGGATAATTCGTTTCTCTTCCTCCTCGCTCCAAGTGAAATGCGGATCAAAAACATGTCGACATTCATATTCGGCTTCTTCATAAATCGTTTTCCAGTGAGCTGCCACATCAGGATCCAAAAAGGGGTTCTTTGCAAAAGCCAATCCATCCTCGTCGGAATCTGAAGCTGCAGATATAAAGGTTGTATCTTTCCCAGGAATGGGAATTGGATCGCTAAAAGTCGTTACTTCTTCGTAGTGAGGGAGACTGGGCACTTTTTCCTGCTTGCGTGAAGCATCTTCGCCTGTCTTCGAGATTTCCGCGCTGCTACCGGCCGACATCTTGAAAAGTGAGCTTAGTGTCCCGAGTTTGTTGAAGTCACCAATTGAGTAGGGCTACACTCTTATATAGCAAGGTATTCAGATACAAACATTCTCCCATCGAGGTCGAGAGTACATGGGTGCCACAGACCAAAACCTATGGGGCCCGACTCCGAGAAAAAGAAATCCACAGAATCACACAATACTAGCACCTCGGGAGCAATTCACAGTTAGTAAATTCCAGCTGAAGCTAATCAAAGCTGTCTCGGTTCGCAGTCCATCGTGGTCTAGTGGCAAAAGCCGACCTTCATCCGGATTTGAAGGACCTCCTCATGGAACTTACAACTTCTTCAATCACCAGAGTCAATCAACCCCAATGCATACATTAACCCGTGGCGCACTGAAGGCGTCCGCATTTCTCCAAGAGATTTATCCGGCGCAAAAGAGCAACACATGCACCATGAGATAACAGTCTTCAGGACCCCTAGTCCAGGAAGAACCGCACGACGGAATAGTTTCCAGATTGGCGCACAAGACGCAATTGAACAGCAAACCAGAATCACCAGAATTGATGAGAAATCTGTAGCATAAATGTCGCCACCGTAACCACTGGGTGGTCTTGCTATCTCGGGAACAGCGCCCTCGACATGCAGTTCTTAGCACTGAAGCACGACATCCTTATCAGTAGGCTGTATAGCATGATAGGATACGAGCGGGGATAGGTATGGGAGCTTCATTGGGGAGCGAGCAAAATGTGTATCTGCGCATGTTGCGATATACGTTGCGATGTGTGGATGTTCGTCGTTGTGCATGATGTTGTGATCAGTCCCTGGATATTCGTGCTCATCTCGACCTTGGAGCAAGCGAATTGCCGAGATGGCCCAAAACTGCAACAAAGGAACATGCGAACAGCTGGTTCGGAAGCCTAGATCGCGCTCTAAAGCTTTGAGCATTCCACAGCGCCTGATCAATCTCGTGGCTTTGGACTTGGGGGGTTGTACTTCGCGCCGTAAACATCGACTTGTGGGGTGAGACTGTTTGAAAGTTTCGGAATAGTGGGGAAAAGATTTTGGCGTGAACTCACGTGACTGAAAATATAATCGCGGGCCTCAAGCTTTGAAGGTAGACAAAGCTCTGAACAGTGGAAAATCTCTCGACAAACGAGCATCTTTTAACTCATATCGGGAGCGACTTTCTTGGTATGGCAGCAGATTCATTGAGATTTATCGCAATTAAGGTCTATCAGGAAAAGCGACGAAGGCCCTTTCATATACGCAAGCTCACTATTCGGTCTGACTCATTCACATTATGGACAATGATATCTGGAAACATATGCATATGATTGACTGGCTACTATCAAATACTATCAAATAATTGGACACACTTATGCGGCTAGACCTTCCCTTCTTGACTTGCTTTCAGGGTCAAAGAATGGCTTTTCGCCAACGCTGACTGCTCGGACGCCGTACCTCTCACCCTGGCCTTCGAGGTCATATGTAGCTGTATGGAATGTCGAGCGGTTATCCCAAATAGCTTAATATCATCAGCATGCATCATCTTCTGGAGTTTATTTGACCACTTACCGATATCATTTTGGTTCTTCCACTTGAATCGTACTTGCAAGTCGTGGTTGTCCAACAACAATCGTCGGAACCATTTCAACAGAGCTTGACTTTCGGCCTGGCTCACATCATTGATATGGCTTACATGACCTCCGACTGGGAAGACGGACTTCCATCCTGTTACAGGGTTGGTTCTCACAACCGGGTGTACGGCTTTCAACTCCTTTCCAATATTTTCCGGTGCGCCGCGAGGTTTTTCGTAGAGTTCGAATCCTCCTCGCTCGGCAGCCTCGATGAATCCCGGTTGCTGGAAAGTCACAGTGAGGCTCTCTAGGAACTTTTGGTAAGGCTTTGAAATTCGGTCATAGATTTCGTATCCGCTAGCCCAGAGCGTGTCACCTCCAGTCTTGGGCAGAACTTCCAATCTCAAGCTGGAGTAATCAGCGGGTTTTGGTTCGAAGGAGATATCCGCATGCCATGCTGCAGAACTTTGATTGAGGTTGGCGGCTCCACCTTGGCCGACACCTTGGCCGAATTTGGTCTTGGAGTAGATTTTCTTGTTGAGCTCCGAGTCAATGGTGCTGATTTCAGGGTCCGTTACTCTGTATCCTTCGCGCTCCGGGTTGAGCACTGGATGAATATGGAGGCCAGAAGTGGATGGCTTGCCAGAAAGGATACCGATACGCTGGATAAGCTCCTTCTGAAGTTCGGCTGTGAGGTTGTCTTGGGCACGGAAGAACACTACCCCACGTTGAGAGACTACATTACGTTGGTCAGTCCCTGCGCATTTTGCTTTTTGTGGGTAAGCGGAACCTACTGGTGATGGCCAATTCGCGCAAGAGTTCATCGGCATTAGGTGCTTGTAACCATTCTACCAAGTTGGCATGTGGGAACTCGCGACCAATGATGGGAGTGACGTCGAAGGACTCATATTGGTCTAGAACACCAGTGCTTTCTAGCCATTTGCTCTGGACTTTTGAGTCGGTCTTGCCTTTGATGTCGACAGCGATGGGCTGGACTTGGGCTTCAGTTGCCGATGGAGCCATGGTTCAGATGTATTGCTTGTTGAACTTGACTCAAAACTTAGGTGTTCAACACGCGGAGTAAGATGCGAATCTGGATGGACCGGATGCAGGATTGAGATGGCTGTCTTCAAGCAAAGTGAACTTGATATCATCTTGGTTCGTGGAGGCGGATGCCTTCGCTCTTTGTATCTTATGGCTTCTGGACCTCGTTTGAGTATCGGCTGATGGTATCTATTGCTTGGAACTCGTGGCTGTAAACACCGGCTATGACGGCAGACTGGTTCCAATCACACAACAAGCTGTACGACAGTAACTTGCGTTGATTGTTCACATCGATATTATTGAACATCAAGTTGCAAGGGTGAAATGATCGTCCCCTCATCCCCAAAAAGATTGTGCCCTTTTAGACTCGGATGGTGTGATCCAGAAAGTGGGGCTTCTCCCGAGATGAATGCGGGGGCGCATTTCTGACCATTCTATGGCATTCAATGAATTCCAATCTAAGAGTCGCATTTGGTCATTACGACCGTAAATTGCGCCATGATAGCTATTCTCTATGATAGGACACTCGCTAGCTGATAAGGAGGTCGGCGGTTGTGGTGTACCGTGCCGACCTTTTTCTATCTCCCGTCTATTAGCACCTTTTGCTCATTCTATTCTGTCTTCGCATTGACTGAAGCTATCTTCTTTTCGGGACGCGTTTGCTTTGGTATCGATGGGTTCATACTCTGCAGCCGCACCTAGTCGGTGATTTTTTTTCCGATGCTCCGCTCTACTCGATCTTCTTGTCCTTCCACAACTGCTCATGACTACACGGCTGAGAGTGTCATGTTGTCTGTCGGAGATCGGCGACAGGATACAGCGAGATAGCACGTGTTTTTGCAAGACTTCATGCTTCATGGCATCGGTGGATTAAAGAGTAGATATCTCCGAATCGGGTAGCACACGACGATGCTCTTCTTCTTCCTCAAGAAGAAAACAGATGTGTGTTTTAGCGCTCCCGAAGGTCCATCTTGAGAAGATTTACTGTCAAGTGATTTTTGAGCTCTAGGCACAAAAATGCAGTAGCCCTTGACCAAACTGGACTACCTGCATCATTTGGGATCAGCAAAGTCACAACTTCTAGGCATCAAACTTCAAGGCAGATATAACCGGCGCCCTCTTCGTATTTGATTTCAGTCGCACATACCTACCGACTTGGTGCTCATCTCTATCCCTCATACCAATACTCCCCTTAAATCTTCGTTCCACTACTTCAAGAAACTGTAAAGAATGAAATTGTATTGAACTAACGAGTGTGTTTGGGGTATCGTACATCGTATCATAAACCCCTAGAATATTTTATCTCAGAGCAAGTAGCCATATTGATACAAGGTGCGAAGCATCCAAAAACAAGGAAATCAATCATCATAAAATCGTCTCGCACATTAATCCGCAATCCTCCCTACAAACAGTCACCCAATTAATCCGCAATCCTCCCTACAAACAATAACCCAATCAATCACCAACTCGCCGTCCGACTTACTCTAAGTCTCTTCATTTGGCTCTCTTCACCAGAAGTCGCAAGGAACGAACTTTCTTCTTGTCTAGCACGCTTCAGAGACTCGCTCACTGCTACAGCTCCACTTGGGCGTCCATCATTCTTGTTCCGTTCTCGCACAGTTCGGATACCGCCGTTCCGCTTGTCGGTTACATCGTCAAGTGCCCGTGGAGCTTGCGGGAGGCTCCGACGGATCGAGAAACCGTCATGGTCAGACGGCTCCACACTGCCTTCGATAGAAGTAACAACGGAAGGAAGTGGGCGGGGACGTGCATAGCTTGGAGGCCGTCTCATTTGCGCCAAGAACGAATTATGATCTTGGTTCCAGTTGGATTTGTCGACACCGCCGTGATTCATAACATTTTGATCCGAAATCTTGTCGGCTGGTACTTCTTTGTGAGTTGTAATGCTTTCATCAGATTCGCTATCGTTTCCAACCAAGTCGATAATCTCGCCGTAATTCTCACCATGAGTGAAGTCCTTGAATGTCAGGTTATCGAATTTCATGTTGTTCTCCGATTCCAACCCATTTGGTTGAGTATTGGTCAACTTGGGAAGTAAGGTTTTGCTCGAACCAATCCCATAATCCTTCTTCACTGGACCGGTTTGTTGGATGATTCTTTTGTTATGGAGAGTGTTGATCAAGCGGGTTGGTTGATAATTACCTCGAAGGGCAGTAACTGAGATGTGAGCGCCAGCACCAACACCGTTGTCAATCATGCTGGAATTGATTGCTCGGTGGGTTGAGGAAAGGCGAGGCTCAATTCGCCTGCTTGCAAAACCTAAGTCAGGGGCGTCAGCATAATCTCTGGTGATATGATTCCCACCCCTTTGGATGGAAGATTGAGTACCATCTCTAGTGGTTTCGTCATGACGGTATACCGTGTTCCCAGGATCAGCGCTCGCAGCGAAGAACCCCTTCGAGTCAGCTGTGGGTTTGGGAACCTGGGGTTGCTTCTGCCAGACACTTGCCGCGGCGGAATCGTCAAGGCGATTGGGTTTAGGAAAGCGACTATACACACCTCTCGAGGTAGTTGCGCTATCGGTCATGGTAGACAATGGGTGTCTTGAAGGACCCGCATATCTTGTTGGAGCAATTTCATACTCAACGCCGTCATTGATCGTTACGCTGTCAATTCTTGGATGAAAAGACTTGCTGTTCGCGGGCATGATTCCGCCTGCAAATCTGCGCAACGACTGGATGTGATGCTGGGGAATCACGTTAAAGACACCTGGCATAGGTGGCGCGAAAGAATTATTATATGAAGAGATGGGGTATTCTGGTCGACCTTGTGCCTGGCTACGAAAATGATTGTCAACTCCTTCGTCCAGCAAATCCTCTTTCTTGATGTTATGGAAATCCCGTGTATTATCTCGCGAGGTTGGCTGGTGGAGCCGGTGAGCCATGCTGTTATGCATGGAAGATGAAGCATAAGATTCGCAGAGAGGAAGATTGCCGTTCATGGGTTTTATGGGTTCATTCCTGTGCATCGATTGTTGACCGGCTATCTGTTGTGCCTGCTTGTGGTATTTTCGGAACTGCTGTTGAGTGAAGTCGTCCTCTTCAGGCATAATGAAATCTGCTCGTCGATCTTGTGGAGGGCTAGCGCTTCTTTGGCTGAGCAAACGGCGGTCTTCCTGAGCCTTTCTGATGTCGACTACCCGATAAAACGAGTCGTTTGGAATTAAGCCATTAAGCATCATAGTAGTTGCATCAATTTGGATTGGTGCTGAGCTACGTCTCATCTTGCTTTCACTGGCTAGATCGATCTGTGCACCTCCATCTGGAAACACAATCTTCCGCAAGAGCACTGGATGGGGATGCCCTTTTGGTTGAGTTCCGTATGGACCTGGTGATGGAATTTGTTCCTCGCCAGTCTGCAGGTTAATCGTTCCAGCCATTAGTTTCTCAACGTACCCTTCTGGATCTTTTTCATACGCCTCTGTCATCGTTTTGACATATTTAGTATTCTTGCCATACCCGGGAAGAACTTTTTGCCCAGCCCTTTTGACGAGATTGCTGTTCTTATTTTCGAACCATTCTTTGATCTTTTTTAATGGCAGACCTGTTTGAGCCATGATGATAAATCGCGTCCCAGTGTATGGATATCGAGTTTCGCTATAGATCTCTTCTAGTAAGGCGTGTTGTGCCATGGTCAAAGGGATCGTTATCCGCTCGCCAGCATCTCTCTTCTTCCTATTTGAGAAATATCTTCATCGCTTGTCAGCATTTTGCACTTGAGGGAGGGAGTAGATTGAGCTTAGACTTAGGTAACTTACCGTCCTACGATTGCTGGGCGGATTGGGGGGTTGCACATTTTTCCCACTTCGGTACACATCTCCTTCGGGGGACGCTCACCAGTCGTCCTTATGTAGTGATCATAATGCTTATCGAGAAAAGCCCTCTGCGTTGCGATCAATGGCATATTGTGTCTTCTTTCGTCGGGTTGAACAGCGTTTTTAGCAGAGAAGTAGGTTGGTTCTTCAAAGACCGTGCCTATATCTGAATCGGTTGCCAGCACAACCGTCCTCTTGTGTAGTGGTAACCTTCGGGTGAACGGAAATATCGCAAGATGTTGAGAAGTGCCCCAGAAAGAACATAAAAAAGTTTAAAGCGCACGATACGAAACGAATGTCTTTTATGTTCTTCGTCAGAAAATAAATGTGCCTGGATCGGCGTAATTAGGAGCTTGCAGGAACTGATTGCAATTGTGAGGCACGATCAGCCAAGGTCAGATGGTAAAGATCCGGGAAATGAAGGTGCTTTGCGGCCGTTGCATGGATATTTTATAGAGAGAGTTCCTCATGATCCGAGCGTGCCCTTGGTTGCGTGAATATAGCCTTCCGTACGAGGTGGTCCAGAACTGACGACAGAATTCATAACTTGGCTATTGTTAAACAAGAACAATATAAGAGGGGTACAGGCATACCTACAGGTCTCGAGAAGTCCTTGGAGTCTCTATACAGGAAGACTAACTGGCGTATTCAACAGTTGTTTCATATGCAAACGCCAACCAGAACAAAGTCGTGCAGTTGCAGCCCAGTTGTATGAAATTGCAATACATGCAAGTGCCATGCGCACGGAAGATGTCTTCCCAATGCAAATTCACCTGGTGGAAAAGACATCTCGATAGTAAGTTGCAGGCTGCAGTCAGCCCTCTGCGGTAATTACCCCTTAAATACGAGATAATGTCGGTCAATTTCCTCTCAGCCAGTCAGCAATGTCGAATTCACTACTTTCATTCATCACTCTTATCCGCTGTGTCTACTCAGCCTTATCCCACATTCGCTACTCGGGCATACAAGCGAAGAGCAGATAGAGCATGATACAACAGTGAATCGTAGTGGCATCTCTTTTCCCGCTCCAGTAGTGTTGCCTGGTGATCAACGGTGTTTCTTTCTTTCGAAACCCTTGCTGTCATTACGGAGGGGCTCCATTCGTACGGCGTAAGTAGTATCTGAGATAGAGCATGCTTTTCGATGAAGGAGCTGTGGTCTTTAAGCCTCTAGATACCTTACAGATTCAAGGGCCGGAGACATGAGCTGCGCGAGTGAAGTGCGAACTGTGTATGTAGAGCCGGGGTTCCTTCTCTCCGCAGATCATGTTGCCCTAGGCTAACGGTCAATCTGGCTAATATGCTTTATCCCTTTCGGATATCCATCTTCAGGCCAGCTAGGTCGTGTTCTAAACACTTTAATCTCGTATTTTTTGGGTTTTGAACTGCGGATAAAGAGTCGAAGAAACATTTGAGGATGTTGTGGTCAAACCCCTCAGGTGAGAGGCCTCTCTTTTAATTGGCTCGTTTAAAGATTAAGAAGAAGACGTCACACCACAAATATGCCTTTCTTCTCTAACTCATATAAATTCACAAATTTGAGATTATTTTATGATAAGAAGTTCATGAGATAGCTAGAGCATTGAATTATTCGTTTCTAATTTTTTTAAATTATTTGTGACTTTATGAGCTACTTGAATGATCTCGGACGGATTTCGATTATTCTTGGCTTTGCTCACGTAAGCAAGCGCGGACCTCAAGTTCATACTTCGCGATTCACAACGCACCATCCAGCAATCATACATATTCCGAAAAGCAATTCCTCACTTCGGCGTTGTTCCATGTTCAACCAAAATGGCGTCCTCCTTGTATGACGAAGCCCTTCCATAATCGTTGTGCGCGATTTCCTCGAGGCTTAGCCCATTGGTCTCTTTCAGAAAGAAAAACGCGACAACCGCTACAACTGCATCGAAGACTCCCCAAAGTAGAAATGTACCCCTGGATTATGCGTCAGTTGTGATACGACGTAGGATGACTTCCTCACTCTAACTTACCAACCAAGATTCGCGATCATATACGGTGTCGTTAGTGAAAATACAAAGTTGAACAACCACTGGGTGGAAACTCCAATTGCAATACCGGGTTCCCTGATTCGCGTTGGAAAGATCCTGCCGCAACTGTTAACTCATCGTTGATAGAAATACCAAGAGATAATTCACTTACTCGGACACGTATGGCCAAGGCAACGGCCCCCACGAGAGGTTGTAAGCAATGACAAACAGATAAATGAGCGCTACCGTCGCGATCCCACTGCTAGTCACACCTGCACTCTTAGAAGCAGGCAGTTCTTTTACGACTATTGCAGTCACAATCTGGCATGCAGACATGAATACAGCTCCTCCGATAAGCACTCCACGCCGTCCTACTCGGTTTGAGAGGAAAAGGACGAAGCATCCGCACGCAACGACCTTGATTGCTCCAAAGATCGCAGTCAACAGCAAATCCTTTGATCCTCCTCCAACTAGGAGTTTGAAGTACTGCGGTCCGTAATATGCAAATGCTGTTGCGCCTGTGGCCTGCTGCGCCGTGAAGACTGCAAATGCAGTGAACAGTCTTTTGAAGTTCTCTCTTTCGGCCAGTTCTTGCAATCGGTTAGTATCGATCGACCGAAGGTCCGAACCATGGAAATACCTTTAATTTGGAAGCCTTCGGTAGCTCGTTGCTCCAGCTCGACACCTACTCGAATCTCCTCCATCTCTTCGACTGTGGATTGAGACTCATCCGCACGGATCCATTTCAGACTTTCCCAGGCTTCCTCATGTCTACCCTTCTTTGTGAGCCATCGTGTACTCTCCTTGAGGGTAAAGGTTCCCAATGCGAGCAGACCAGCTGGTATTATCTGGAGACCAATGGGAATTTGCCACTGTCTAGTGACTGATGGAACAACTTCGGCCATGGCATAATCAACCCAGTAGGATGTGAATATACCTATCCCTTCATCAGTTCATTACTTTTGCGGCTAGATTGGGTTTGGAATCACCGAAAGTATAGAACCACTGAAAAAAGCTGCCAATTTGACCTCGCAGTTCTTTGGGGGCCATTTCACTGTTGAACATCGGTACAACCACAGTCGCAGCACCAAGACCTACACCTGCAATCACTCTACCCGCATAAAAAACGCCCATGTTGTGAGAGTTTATGGTTTCCATCATTGCACCAATAATGAATATGAAGGAGGAGATTTGCAAGGACAGCTTTCGGCCAAGTCTATCGGCGATAGGCCAGATGACGAAACAAGCTGCAAATGCGCCAGCCTGCTGAAGGCCAACAGCTAGCGAATTTACACGAGTTGCATGAGCAGTATCATATTTAAAGTCGCGAACGAAGGACTTCATCGTAAGTACACCACCTGTATTTACTTCTTAGCGTCTGCAGCTTGAGCTACTTCACCTCGACTTACCGACACTGTTCATTAATTAGCATGACCGCGGAATAAGTAGAGGTTGTAGCATTTCACATACATTCCGCTGTCATATCCGAAAAGGAACCCTCCCATACAAACTACGGAGGCCAGCCAATACGCCCTAATCTTGCCCAGAGTTGAGTTCTTCATGGTCGTTGCTTGTTTGTCTAGATTGTCACACAAGCCTTTCGCTCGCGGGGCACGTACCTTTCTATCAAATACAAGCTTTCAACTATGCCTTATCTCCCATCGGATATTATCATCGCAAGCCTATAGCACGCCATGTAGAGCTATTCTTATTTGCCATCGGATCTACGAAGTACTGGGGGAGCAACAGGGGCATGCATATTGGCGGGAGATATCCCCATCTAATGGCTACGTAAGCCTGCGTGCGGGGTACCTAGCTCCTACTCCTTGCTCAACCACGTGATAGAGTGGTAACGTTTCACCTCATTATTTTTGGTCTAGATACGGATGGATACAGTCGAGTCATATCTCGGAGCAGCCTGTTAATCAAGATCGAGTTTTCGAGATCGTCGCGCACCAATCATAACATCCCTTCATTCCACCGTCTTACGACTACTTAAGTGGAGAGCACTGCGCATGTAATGCAGTTTACCTATGGTGCTTCGTCTCATTCAAAATGAGTAAATCTCGTGAGCACATTTCCATGTAGGTTGGGAATGTGAGTGTATACTATGATATTTTTCTTTCCTCTCCTTTTACTCTTTTCCTATTGTATTTATATCTATTTCTTCCTTTCATCATCTGAGGTCAAACAACAGCATAACATTGCATACTACAGTTGAGAAGAAAACACAGCAGGATATCGATATGGCATCCCAAAAGCGTCCCAATTTCCTCGTCATAGTTGCTGATGATTTGGGTTTCTCTGATCTGTCTTGTTTCGGCGGCGAGATCAACACACCTAACATCGACAAGATAGCGAAGGCCGGTGTACGCTTCACAGATTTCCATGCAGCGGCAGCATGTTCCCCCTCACGGGCGATGATCATGACTGGAACTGATCATCATATTGCTGGACTAGGTAACCTTATTGAATGGACAAACATATCTGGACAGAACGACCCAAGCGGGAAAATGTCCACGGCACCTCAGCGAGGTATGCCCGGGTACGAGGGGTATCTGAATGAGAGAGTGGTTACGCTTCCAGAGATGCTACGGGATGATGGATATCTGACTTTGGTACGGTGACTTCATGAACCACATTTTTTTCTTGATTCTAACTTTGATTCAGATGGCTGGAAAATGGCATCTTGGTCTAACACCCGAAAGGAGTCCCAAGGCACGCGGGTTTGAGCGAAGTTTTGCTCATCTACCTGCATGCAGCAATCATTACGGCTACGAACCACAACTCCAAGCACCTGATCAGATTCCAGAATTCATGACTATGAGTTTCATCGCCTTGCATAGTGAGGATGGTGAGTATGTGAAGAAGCTACCTGATGGCTGGTATTCTAGCAATGGATATGGAGATAAGATGTTACAATATCTCAAAGAGCGGAACGAAAAAAAGGATGAGAGACCCTTCTTCGCTTATTTTCCATTCACGGCACCACATTGGCCACTCCAAGCACCTCCCGAGTACGTTGCGAAGTACAAAGGCGTATATGACGATGGACCTGATGTTCTCCGTGAGCGGCGTCTCCAGCGTCTCAAGGACCTCGGAATGATATCCCAAGATGTCGAGCCTCATCCCGTGGTCGCAGATGAAGTCAAAGAATGGGCCGATCTAACCGACACCGAGCGTGCCAAATCCTGTCGCGCCATGGAAGTGTTCGCAGCCATGGTCGAATGCATCGACCATAATGTTGGGAAAGTGGTATCGTACCTCGAAGAGACCGGCGAACTGGACAACACATTCGTATGTTTTATGTCCGACAACGGAGCCGAAGGCGCTGCATACGAAGCATATCCCATCGTTCAAGGAAGCATGTTGCAGCATCTGCAGAAATACTACAATAACAGTCTCGAGAATCTCGGCAATGGCGACTCCTTTATTTGGTACGGACCGCGCTGGGCACAAGCTGCCACTGCACCCAGTCGATTATACAAAGCATACACAACCGAAGGTGGTGTACGCGTTCCATTCCTGGCGAAATTTCCGGCTGGGGTGAGCGCGGATCAACACGAGAATACTATCACCCATCAGTTCGCTACAGTAATGGATCTCGCACCTAGTATCTTAGAGATGGCTGGCGTGAAGCATCCTGCACCAACATACCAAAATCGGGAAGTTGTTCCTATGCGCGGGAAATCCATGGTCCCCTTTATCCGTGGATCCTCGCCTAGAATCCATGAGGAGGACTTCATATCTGGCTGGGAAACATGCGGCCGGGCAGCTGTACGTAAAGGGCCGTACAAAATCGTCTTCATACCAAAACCGAAAGGGCCGGAAAAATGGCAGCTGTACAATCTGGACAGCGATCCTGGCGAGATTCATGATCTTGCTGAGAAAGAGCCTGAAAAATTGGACGAGCTCCTGAAATTGTGGGACCAGTATGTGTTGGAGACGGGTGTAGTGCCGTTGGCGCCCGAACTTGGGAACTGGCTGAAGGCGACAGAGGAACAGATGCCGGAGAATGTCTGGATGGAGTACGAGTATTGGAAGGAAGGAGCAAGGGACAGACCAGAAGAGTTCAGGAGGGAAGTTCCTAGGTTTGAAAGAGTTGTGAAAGGGTTCTAAAATTCGTATATTGCAAGCTAAGATCCTAATCTAACTCCAATCCGAGAACAAAAATGTTATTGTTTCATTTATATATACATTAAAGTTCTAGTATTTAGCATGTATAATTGATGCTTGTACTATTAGAATTCAAATATGCTCCGAGTGGAGATTTCGCACACTTCAACGCTGTTACAAATGCCTCCGTATTAACTGATATCTCAGATTAGCTTCATTCCATTGAACAAGCTTAAGAGCTGACTTACTCTGTGCACCAGCAGGATTCGTGTGCGTATTATCATTTGGAAAGTACGTCTTCGCCGTTGTTGGACCAAGAGCCTGCCATCTATTCACCGCGTACTTCGTATGATCCACATATCCAACTGATGTTTGAGCAGCCACCTGCGCGCCTCATGAGTTCACATCTACAAACACCCGTGGAGGAAAATAAAAGTGTGTTCTCACCTGCTTCGCATAAACCGCAAACGGCCACGTGGACTGCAGTGTATTTCCCGTCCAGTAATTCCTCGGCACCATCCCGCTCAATATCGGAATCGCCTTTTTTGCTCTCACATCGACAATCATCTTCCTCAAGTACCATCCAAATGAATACACAGTCTCTGAAGCCCCAGTGCTGGTCGTAACCACTACGGAATCGTTGCCGATGCCCGGGAGCGTGGCGCGGTCAGCGGTGTCGGTTGTAGGGTCGCCGTCGTCGTTGTGGCCCATTTCTATGATGACGTAGTCGCCGGCGTTGGTAGAGGCAAGGAGGGTGGCCCAGAGTCCTTCATTGATGAAGGAGCGCGTGCTGCGTCCGTTGCGGGCGAGGTTAGATACAGAGATGGAAAGGTAGTTAGGGATGTAGTAGCCCCAGCTGGAGAGTGTTAGCACGGACTTGGATGGGAGTTTCAGGAGGGAGGTACCCTTGAAGGTTGGTTGTTGCGGGGTTGTAGTTTGCTGTTGTGCTGTCTGAGCATATGAGGACTTTTGTCGCCGCTTGCACGGTCGTTGCTGCCAGGAGGGATAACAGAGGTACTAGGAGCTGCATTTTGGAATTGGTTGAGGTTATTGAAATGTGTGAGTTCGAGAAGAAGTGGACTCAGAAACATGAAGTAATGTATTGGAGAATATTCAGATGAAATTATATATGAAGAAAAAGGAGGGGTAATCCTTCCCGACTCTGCGCATAAAGCAATCTCTACCGCATTCCGCAAAATCATGCGATTACACACCCAAAAACCAACTTCCCCTATCGTAAACTGATATGAGGGAAAACCTCCGCAATGTCTACTTCAAACGTAGTATCTTGCCTAGCACGGTCCTAATAGGGAATTTCATCAACTATATTAAATTGATATTGGTGGAATTAGGCGTTTCAATTGTATGACAACGAAAGGTTAAGTTGCGGAGAACCCCTAAACTTTCACCCGAATTCCCGGATCGTCGAGATCGCAATTATTCTTCCCATTGACCTTAGGCGGCTCTGCCCGGGCGGCTTTGGATTCCACCTCTCTCAGCAGAACCATTCGTCCGAAATCAAACACTTTCTGCGTAGAAAGTAAAGTCACGAGCACTTCTTGTCTGATGATATCATGATTGTACTGAAGAACATCCGTGGGTATTCATATTCCCCAAATGCCAAGCCGCTAATCGAATTGCGGGGAACCCCTGAACGGCTCGATACCGGGTGCCTGGCTTCGAAAACATGAGCAGTTCTTGGAAACAACTTTTCTGAGGATTTCATCCGATCTACCCGTCGTTACGGCCGAAGTCAAGTATGACTTGCATGGAGAAGAAAGATACTATGCATCTGAGTCTCATTTTGTCTTAGGGTTGAGCCACTTTAGATAACGATACTCTTGGACTGCAGGGCATGCAACGTTAACTTAACCTAAAGAAGTCTGGGCTCACCTTAAGTCTTCTTTCCGCTCCAATGCAGATACGAATACCAAAAAAAGGCTACTTTCAATATCACCTTTTCGCCAAGCTGCATGCGTTCACTTGAGAACAACATGCCAAGAGCAGTCGTTAGGGTCTTGGTGGGGCGCGGGGTCATTGTAACCTTGCTCCCCGAGATAGACCGACATATAGACGTCCTCCTTTTAGTGGTGGAAAAAGTGTATAAGCCCAGAAGCTTGGCATTCCACAAGCTCTATATCCGACAGTCCGCATAATATACTGTTATCACTGGCGATGTTTGCTTCAGCTGGGCGAGGTACTCATGATTTCAAATGGATAAACTTAGTTCCGACTGCGTCTCTCTGACTTGGCTGTACGCAGCCAAGATATCAGTGGCAGCAAAGCTGGCGTGGCTATTACGTGAGGAAATGCTGCGCTAAAGAACAGAACCATGCTCCTGCTCAGATCTGACGGGTTTAAATTCTTCCTGTTTCCGGATCTGTAAAGCTCTATCACACCTTCATCATCGCCAACATGAAGACGACCACTTTCCTCCAGCTTCTCGCGGCACCCCTCGCCTACGCTGCCACCCTCAACGTCGGATCAGGCAAGACCTACAGCACAGTCAGTCACCCTACTACCATGTCATTCGTTGTACTAACAGCAATCAGATCACAGCAGCATACAATGCCGCGGCAGCAGGCGACACCATCTATGTGTATCCCGGCACGTATAAAGAGAAACTTACCATTTCCAAGAACGACATAACCCTCAAAGGCTCCGCATACCCAAGCACCAATCCCGCCGACAACGATGCCGAGCTCATATACGCCACCTACGCCAGCGCTGTGGGAAGCAACGATGCCAGCGCTACACTGCTCATCACCGGAAGCGGGTTCAAGATGTACAACATGGTACTTCTTCCTCCCCCTGCTCCTTCCTTTCTTTCTTTTCCTTCTACACTTCGGCTAATAGATCCCAGAATGTTACCAACTCCGCTGGAAACGTTTCGCAAGCCGTAGCTCTCTCATCCACCGGCGCAAACCACGGCTTCTATGCCTGTGGACTGAAGGGCTGGCAAGACACCCTGTATGCTCATACCGGAAGTCAGTTCTTTAGCCGCTGCTACATTGAGGGCGCGGTTGATTTCATCTTTGGCATCACGGGCCAGAGCTGGTTCCAAGGTTGCACTCTTGGGGTCTTGCGGAGCGCGTATGTGCATTTTCCTTTGTTTTTTCGGATTCCGAGTGTGGAATTTGGTGGCAGAAAAAGAAGCAATAACTGACGTAGAATAGGAGCGTTATTACAGCGCAAGGGCGTACGAGCAGTAGCACGACCGGATATTTTGTGTTTGACAAGGCGTAAGTAAACCCTATATAAAAAAGAGTTCTCTACAGCGCTAACTTGCGCAGCAAGGTGATTGTCGGTCCCGGCGGTGCAAGCGCCGCAAAGGGTTCCTCATTCCTCGGACGACCCTGGGGCGATTATGCGCGTGTAGTTTTCCAGAATTCAAACTTAGGAAACGTCATCACGGCTGCTGGATGGCAAGGTGAGTTACCCCTTGTCCCTAGATATTCTTCTCAAGGAAACCAGATAACTGACAGACTTGCGTGATAGCGTGGAATTCGGCTCAAGATACAAGCAATGTCTACTTTGCGGAGTACGCAAACACCAACGGAGCAGGCACCCGCGTATCGTTCGCGAAGACGTTGAGCAGCGCAGTGGGCATCTCGACGATTCTGTCAAACTACGCGAGTTGGGTTGATAGTGCTTACTTAGGCCTTAGCGCTCCATAATCTGGTTTGCTGAGTTTTAGTAATACTAGGGAATGGACTCATTCATAAATCAAGTCGAGCTTTGAATATGAACTTCGCTCCCAATTGCCCAATGACAGCTGTCTGTGTTAGATCGTGAACCACTCCTACACCAAGAGATACAGTAATTCATAGACCAGACCGATCTCACCGAAGATGATTCTATATGGTCCAAATGTAATTGGACATTCAAAAAATGTTCAGCAAGTTTTGAAATTGAGATCTCAAAGTATGGAGTAAGAACAATTCTTGAAATAACAGAGTCGTCCACCATGGACTGCACTAAATCGTTTGCATGCCGTGATCTGAAATCGGAATTCTTCTGGCTCAATAATTGTTTCAATGGGAAATGAATATTAGCTTCCTTCAAAACCAATGCAGATATCAGAAAGCCACTTATTCGGGATTTTCCAGACGCAGACTGATTAGGTTACAGTACGCACTCCCTAACGCTCCATGAATAGACGCACGCCCTCGCTCATGAAACCTTAGGACGTCTTTTCGCGGCGAAAATTAATCGTATACTCAACCACAGAAGTAGACCCAAACACAGAAGCAGACTCAAACCCAGAAGTAATTCGACGCAATTTCCACTCCA
This sequence comes from Rutstroemia sp. NJR-2017a BVV2, assembly GCA_002946415.1. Classification (NCBI taxonomy): domain Eukaryota; kingdom Fungi; phylum Ascomycota; class Leotiomycetes; order Helotiales; family Rutstroemiaceae; genus Rutstroemia; species Rutstroemia sp. NJR-2017a BVV2. The sequence goes on along the minus strand of NJPS01000024.1, from coordinate 193,574 downwards.
ATGAATGCTCATTCAACAGTTTCCACACCTGCTGTCCTTCAACCTCCTCGTAGTATCTAATAGTACTCTCAAGGATCAGAACTTCTAGATCTGGCGTATACTCATGCCAACTGGACAAGAACGCGCGGAGGAGTTCCGCGTAGTCTTCGTCGCACCAGCTTATGAAATTGATGTCTGGTAATTGCTCTTCCAGATGGAGTTTCTTGAGGTTCCGTGGCAATAGTGCGCCTAGGTTTGGTGCGCTGCCCTGTGAGAAGTCTGGACACCCGAGCAGAACCGTTGCACATATTTCCAAGGAAACGAGCGAAGGAAAATCTTGTAAGCCAACCAGTTTACCACGTATCATGGGGGCCGCCTGTAGTGCATATTGAATACCCGGGCCCTGGCCCAACCAGAAAAGTTTGATTCTGAGATGTTCCAGAGTCGACTGGACGTAAGATAATGACTGGATCAATGCCTCCCGAGAGAAAGCCACCTTGTGCAATTCGCGGTAATATGTGTAGTCAAAACTCTTTAAGTTTGGCACAGCCATCAGGAAGTCGCCTAATCGATTGACTCTCTCCTTTTTGTGTATATATGACAATACCAATTTGGAGAGAAAAGGTAAGATGTATGTGACGCCGTTTGGCTCGTGAAACCAGTCCAAAGCCAAATCGAGAGTGATCTTCGCGGATTTCAGATAGGCACAGCGCTGCAATAGAGCAAAGGTAGACAATTCCAAGCGAAGACCGATGCCCCAATCAAGACCAACCTCAAAACTTTCGAGATGGTTCCATCCGAAGGTAGTTACAGGGGTCACGATGAATCTTTCAGGGCGAAGAATATGCCAAAATGCACCACCGATGACAGAACGAGTGTCCATAAGCAGGACGGCTTCATTAATCTTCAGAGCTTTGAGCTCCGGCAACATCCACATGATGAAGACGGTGGCAGCTAAAGGATCCCCTTCAATGACCCCTTGGAACCAAATTTTCCCTTTCAAGTATTCTGGTTCGAGTGCGTGCTCGAGCAACACTCTAATGGCAGGATCTAATGCGGGCTTGGGACCATATGAGAATGTAGAAGGGGGCTCCAACCCATCAGGCAAGTTACGTTGCATGCTGAAGTTTTTGACGAGAGGCGGTAAAGCAGGATTTCGGAACAAACTTCGCAGCAGGAGATAGATTGTGTGTCTGTTTTTAAGGGAGACTTCCAATGTAATAGTGTTGTAAAGAACCCGCTGCGCATAAATGTGTAGACCCTTGCAGGTGTTCGAAAGGCGGACCAAGTCGCTTTTATCCTGAACATTTTTGATTATTTGATCCAGAAGCTCCGACGGAAGTCGGTGTGTGATGCTCTCTGGCGGGTTGATTAAAGTGGTCATGATGACTTCTAATCGGAGAGACTCGTGGATGTCAAGTTCTGAAAGCTGATGATGGTATATTCTGTTGAAAAGGGCTTCTGGTTTGTTTTTCGTACTGTCGGCTCGTTCACCAACGTAACTTACATAGATCGGATGGTAATGCGGGGGAGTTCCCTAAAGAAGGGCCTTATGCTCATATTAAATGATCAGCCTTGATCACCTAACTTACTGCCCATATGCACCATTTGAGAGTGCATTGCAGTAGAAGGGGATCTTACGACACGTACCTCATGTACACCGTCGCCTAAATTGTCTTTCGATTCTGAATATCTTTGCTGGAAGTCCGTCCAAACAGTCGCACCAGAAGATGTGGAAGAACAAGATGGTGCAGGTGCCCATGAATTGTCTTGGTTTCCCCAATAGACGTAGCATCGTTTCTTGGTACTTGTGGCACAGCATACAGTAATCACGTGTATGCAAGCCACTCCCTTCCGCCAACCTCGAGCAATTGTTCTCGTCGATTTCTCCAAGTTTCTCCAAGACATCAGGTTTTCATTCACGAAAAGAAGTTCATTTTGAACCCTAGATTGATCCGTTGTACAGAATGGACTCAAAAAGCAATGATGGACGATTGTATGTATCATCGAGCTTCCGGACGGCAAGGACCGGTGACTGTGTGTCCAAACTTAGGGCAACCAGATGGATGACAATATTTGAGGTTCTCAATAATGAAAGCTGCTGTGTTTTGAGTCTCCCAAATCACTAGAACCGGCTCCATTCTTCTAATTTGGACAATCATAGTTGTCAAATTCGTAAGTCAAGGTAACAACACACTGTAAGTGATTTTGTGTAGTTCATAAAAGTGCAATAATTGTGAGAGCAACAAGGACATCGATATGGAAGCCACCGGCTCTCAGTATCAATAGTTTAAAATTGTACCCTACTAGCAAGCTCTGAGATATACATACTATCAGTCCGAATCTATCTAACGTGGATAGAGGCCCATCCCAGCATTTCCGATTTGTTTCTCTTCGCGAATCTCTTCGTCTTCCGATAAATCAGACAATTCCTCCCCTGAAGTCCAATCTGGCGGCGGTCGAAGCTTGATATATCCGTAACGCTTCTGAATCTTTTTGTGACGCCTCATATTGCGTTCCTCACCATAGCGTTCCATAAATATGTCATTCTCTTTATTCAATTCAATGATCATTGACCTAATAGTCCTTAATTGCTCGTCGTCATCCAAAGGTGCAAGCTGTTCCAGCATATCGCATTGCCCACTTCTATGTCCCATTGCGTGGCCTGCGCCAATGAATAAGAGAGACAGCCCTAAGAAAATAAAATAAATAACCATCACGCGCTCATCCATCTTCTTATAAGGCTCGACCATCGGCATTCTTGAGAGTTTGTGAAGCACTGTCGAACGAGAAAATATCCACTCGACCCAATCCCCGATGTAGCTGCGTGCCACGTCAACCAATCGGTCGTGATAAAGGTTGATATTTGTCATGTTTGCAAACATTGTGGAGATGTTGAGCTTTGCTGGAGCAGTTTGGTGATTGGCGGCGTTGTTTCAAAGATGTTCGTGGAGTCGTTGGCAGGTTTCGATATCGAGAGGCAAACGTGGGAATGCAGCCAGTGAAAACGTGTTTGAGCAGGTGAAGTGATATTGAGGGAGGTTAAATATGAGGTGTCGATTTAGTGTGGAAAGGAAAAAACTAGTCTAGCCCTAATGGACTCCCTCTGTTAGCTGCAAAACTGCACAAGTGCGAAAGTGCAAGGGCGTACCTATTGAGTAGGGAGGCAGTGGGAGGAATACTGAGATCGCAGCCGGCGGTGTTGGTTAACAATATGCAACTTTTCCAAGCGGACAAGAATATACCATCCATCTGAATCCTCCTTGTTTGTCGATTCCACTCCAGTTTGTCCAATCTGTCGCTGCTCCGCCACTTTTGCCCTCACCATACATCTGCCATACCTTCCAACGGCCACAAGCCATATCAGTATCAGTGTTAACATCACGATGTCTTCATCCCGTTTCGAAACAAACTCACAGGTAGAGAGGTAAGGGAGTGCTAGGTCAGCTTGCATCTTGGTTTTCAGATGCCTGCTAAGGAGATCGAAAAAGCGTCTGTTTGGTTCTGCATCCATAAGCAGCAGGAACGGTGGCCACGGGTCGAGCAGCTGCATTTTAGGAAAGAGCAACGATAATTAGAATCAAAGTACAACGTCTCCACCAGCTTCAGTATCAACAGTTTAAAACTGTACCCTACTACTAAGCTCTGAGATATGCTATCAGTACAAATTGATCTAACGTCGATAGAAGCCCATTTTAGCATCTCCGATCTCTTTCTCTTCACGAATCTCTTCGTCTCCCGAGAAGTCAGGCAATTTCTCCCCCGAAGTCCAATCAGGCGGCGGTCGAAGCTTGATACGTTCCAAAGGAACCTTGCCCATGTGTGTTCTCGCTCCCGCCTCGCACTCTTTGTTCCATTTAATGATCTTTAACCTAATCATCCGTAATTGCCTGTCGTCATCCAATGGTGCAAGCCTTTCTAGTATCTCGTGTTCTCCATCTTTCCATCCGCTGTCATAGCTATCGATGATGAACGTTAAAAAGGCGATCGTTAAGACGACGAAGCAAAAAGCACACACCAGGCGCATATCTACGTCTGTTGAAGACAAGACAATCGGCCTCGTCAATTGTTTGTAAAGCTCCGTCGAACCAAGAATTATCCACTCGGCCCACTCCCCGTAGTAGCTACGTGCTACTTCAACCATACACTCGTGATAAAGGTTGGTAGTTGTCGTATTTGCGAACATTATGAGGATATTGAGCTCTGCTGGAGCAACGTGATGATTTGCGGCGTTATTTGAAAATATGTCTGTGGACAGGTTTAATGTCGAGAGGTAACAGTTTGAGTGCAGCGAGTGAGAACTTTTTTGATCAGGTATAGAAATATTGAGAGAGGTTTTATATAAGGCGTCGATGTAGTGGGAGGCAAAAAACTAGTCTAGCCCTAATGGACGCCCTCTGCTGGTTGCAAAACTGCAGAACTGTAAAACTGCAAAACTGCACACTGCAACAAATGCAACACTGCGGAAACCTACCTATTGAGTAGGGAGGCAGCGTAAGAACACTGGGATGGCGACCGGTCGTGTCGGGTAACGGTATGCAACTCCTCCAAGCGGACAAGAGTCATACCATCCATCTGAGTTCTCCTTGTTTGTCGAGGTCGAAAGAGAATCGCATCAAATTTGAAGACGTTCTTTGCTTCCTCATGTTGTTACCACTCTAGTTTATTCATATCTGTCGCCGCTCCGCCAGTTTTCCCTCGTCATCCATAAGTAGCAGGAATGGAGCCCGCGGGTTGAGCAACTGCGTTTGAGGAAAGAGCGAAGATGATTAGAATCAAAGTACAATATCCCAACCAGCTTCATGATTCCAAATTCCCTGAATGTTCCAAGTCAGTACAGTAATTACAACACTTTAAAAGCTTCAAATTATACTGCGCAATAATCTCAATTCATTGTCCCAGCCCACTCCAAACAATGGGTCTAAAGCACCTCCTCGTTCTTTACCGGGCGGTGAAGATCGCGGCGCTGGCATTCTGCCTCGCCTCTACTGTATACTTCTGGAGGAAGGACGATCTCCTCGAGACCGAAAAGGTCTTCGCATATATGGCCGTAAGTAACATCAGATGAAATGAGTTCATGATATCACTCGGTTCCACAAGTCCTTTTGAAGCATTGATAGCACTTGATTCTACGAGTCCGTCTGAAGAATTGCACTACCCAGATTGTCCCACTCCCAACCGAACATCCACACAGATACAATGCTTGAAACGCGAAGGAACAATGAAAACTAACTATCTCTATATATAGATGGCCCTCGCTTGCATCGCCATTGGCGATGAACTACTGTCTCTTTTCCCGCCCCCGCCCCGCTTCCGCTTCCGCTTCCGCAAGGGGAGCTCATGGGCGCTCCTGCTCGATACTATCTGGCTCCATTGGGGCTTAATTTTGCAGATTCCGGCGGAGTTTACGTCGGGATGGAACGCTGTCTGGTATGTTACCGGGTGGGTCACCCTGGGTTGCGACTTCCTCGAGTGGTGCTATGCACACCTCGAATGGGCCAAACAGAAGGTGAAGGAGGAGGAAGAGGAAGAGAGGAGGAAGAAGGAGATTGAGATGGAGGAGATGGGGGAGGGGGAGGCACAGGGGGAGGGGGGGGCGGAGGAAGAGGTGATGGAGGAGGTGATGGAGGGGGAACGAGCGGGGAGGTTTAGGGGGCGGGAGGTTATGGTGCAGGCGAGGAGGAGAGGTTACGCTGTGCGAATGTGAAGCAGAAGAAGAAGAAGAAGAAGAAGAAGAAGAAGAAGAAGAAGAAGAAGAAGAAGAGAAAGAGGAAGAGAAAGAGAAAGAGGAAGAAGAAGAGGAAGAAGGAGCGACCTCTCTTTTTGGAACCACCAATGGCCTCCAAATTCACTCTTCATTTCGGGCTTCGGCCAACCACATCAATCCCATTTGAGCTTCTGTTCTGCTCTCTTCTGCCTTCTCTTCTCCTCTCCATTTTTTCTTTTCTCTCCTTTTTCTTTTTTCTTTTCTTCTTTCTTTATACCTCTCCCTCCTCATCTACACTTCTCCCATCCCCCCCCGCATGTCAATCCCAAGACCTAGCTCAACCCGTTACTCAAAACCACCTAACAAAATCAGCAAAATTCAAACGAAGAAACAGGAAGGGGATACTCTACGAAAGACCTTCTTGGAGGAGTGAGTGACGGTGAGGTTACTGCGGAAAAGCTTCCGCAAAAGTTTGGTCCGAGGGAGTTGATATGTGGTTAAATTCGTGTTACAACGCTAGAGCTTTTCGGTCCTCGTCGCTCACGTGCTGACATATTTCCTTTTAGGACATCCATCGCACAACCATCGCTGGACAAGCAGTCCTGACTTCTTTTTATATACTTGTCATACCCTAAAAGATATTTATTCATTACGAAGGAACGATTCGAATCGCCTCTTTCCAGCTTCGCGAGTCAATTTATCGTTACGCTCTGTTCAATGATGCGACGACGCAACGACGCAGCACCTCGAGAGATACTGCGATAGCATGATTATACGCTTCGCCTGCGTACGAATATTCGACGAGAATTTCCAGCGGGACCGGTATTCTAGGGGTCTTATATCAGTAAGTTGGTTGTATCCCCTTTCCTTGGATGGCCGTTCCGCTCACACGGCTTTTTGGATTTAGTACCTCAGCAGGCCGTAGGAAACATATATGCAGATCGGATGTCATATAGGCCTCTCAGGGGGCTCTATAGTTCCATATTTACCATAGGTTTGTCGGAGTATACTGTTGTGTAAAGAAAATAAGCCATGCCGGTGCTATCCTCCTTCGCTGGCGTACTACTTACTAGTTACCCCTAGCTTCCTAGATCAATCACCTTCCTTGTACTGACTTATGCAGTTCAAATACTGTAACCTCCTCCAGCTCTACAGGAAGTCGACTCTCCGAAGGTCAACCGGAATTTCCTACAGATCTCTTGGACCTATACAGCTACCTCGGATAGGATAGGTTGCAGTCTTCTCGTACATCCCATCCGACTGTGCGTCCCTTGGGCTTTCGGGAATCTAGCCCATCCGCACTTGTAGGTACCAGATCGATCCAACACCACAAACTAGACAAAGCATCAAACATCTTCCGTACCTGCCACAAGGTCCATGAACAATCGGATATCATCCGACAGCAATTGAAATCTGACCCGATGACCGCACTATCCACAAGTCCATCTGTCTGTGAAAATGAAAGGAACTCCTTGTGCTGGCTGTCATTATGGAAGATATCAGCCGAGTCCCATTCTAGACGAGTGATATGGAATCATTACAGACGATGCGACACAATACCCAAAGTAACCCCAAGGGGCCTTAGACTCAGAAGGAAGATCTACTTGTGTATAAACAGAACGCAAGACTAACTTATATATATCAATCTTCTCTACCTGCCCCTCTTCAAGACAAACCACCAGCATACTACTCCATCCTGGGATCCAAATTACCGGCTTCCTTCTACCGCACACCTACGCTCAACACATGATAAACCAAAGACCAGCGCACGCCAGGACAAGTAAACGCCACCAACCTCCGGACAACGAACTATCAAGAAAACGGTACAATACTAGGTAGCAAGATATAAAGTAACGTTAACGTTAACATATCTGCGTTCAGCTTTCTTTTCATGAAACCATTGACTTCGTACTTCGTTCTCCTTGGTTGGACAGATAAGACAATGCACCTGTGCCGAAACGAGCAATTCTTCTCGAATCGACTGCATCATTCTTCTATCTAACTAAACAACTACACCCACTTTCTCAAACGGTGAATGTCTTTCAACAATCCGCGGACACCCAAACGACTGATTCTCCCCCAAACCCCAACCGTCATCAAGTATCTACCTATCTAGATTCATCCTTCCCTGTTTCCCCCTCTCCCTCGCCCCTGCCATAACTTTCTTTCCCTTAAATCGCCCCATCTCCCTTCCTCTATCTCCTCCTCCTTCCTCCTCTCCCTCACCCCCGCCATAACATTCTTCCCCTTAAACCGACCCCTCTTCCTCCGTATCTCCTCTCCTCGTCCTCCTTCTCCAACTACCGATTAACCCCATCTAAGTATCACAATACATCCCCCCCCCCACACAACTTGACAGAATCCGCAAAATGAAGCCCCAAAGGAGCCAGACCGTGTAGAATAGAACATCCATGAGCTCCTTTTCTTCTTCCAGATGGCTGTAATCGAATGTGACTCGTACCTCTGCGTTTGGATTTGGATTTGCGGATTTGTCTTTCGGAACCAGAACTGGGTTCGCATTCCAGCTGCTCAGCTCGCCGTTGGCATAGAGGGTCTTTTCGTACATTCCGCATGCCAGTTCTTCCGTGGTAATTTTCTGGTGTCAAGACTTTTGATCGCTGCTCCCATGGACGGGAAAATGATGAGTAGTTCATCGCCAATGACGAGGCAACAAAATGACGAAGCAACAAAAATCTATCTGTATATAGTAGTCAGCTCCTGTTTTCCTTTTCCATCATTGAGCTGTATCTCATGCATTACATCAAAGTGGATGTCTGGTTAGGCACGAGACAATCCAGGTTGTGCAATTCCTCAACATGTAAAACCAAACAAGCCCCTCCACCACGCTCCTCCCCCCCTAAAACTCACAGCCATATACGCAAAGATCTTTTCCATCCATTCACTTCCAAACTATCCCTAGTAGGAGAAGAACATACCTTCCTTCTTCGAGAACCAGCTTTTCTTTCCTCGTCTTCATGATGATTCCAGCTTCAGGAAGACCGTCAAAATTTGCTATCGAGGCCAAAACTGTCGACTAGTATCCGTCGTAGCGGAACGCGATCTGTTCCTCCTTCGAGAACCAATTTTTTTTCTTTTGCCCGATGGTGAATTCGGTTTCCAGTACGCCAGGTCTCCAAAAGTAGATCGTCGACACGAGGCAGAATGCCGCTGCCATCGCCGCTATCTTCAGGATCTAGTCAAGATCGTCCTTCTTCTAAAAATAGATCGTCGATATGAGGCAGAATGCCGCTCTCCTCAGAACATAAGCAAGATCGTCCTTCTTCCAGAATTATAATCGTCGACACAAGGCAGAATGCCGCTGCCATCACCGCTGTCACAACCCAGGCAGGATCGTTCTTCTTCCAGAAGTAGATTGCGGAAACGAGGCAGAATGCCAGCATACCGGTCTTCACTACCCGATAAAGAAGGTGCAGGAGGTGCATTAGTCCCATTGTTCAAAATGGGTTCCGACGATGAATTAGGGTGATTGTACAGTATGATTTGGAGCTTCGAGTATTTTATTTCCTATCGTGATCCTCAGCACCTGGAAAGAGCTTCAGTATAAGGGTGGTTCTCCGGACCTATTATTCGAAGTGGATTGGGCCACTCGACTGTAGTGATTGCAGGCAGGTACGTACCTCAGCAGACCCATTCATTGTTCGAAGTGGGTTGGGATAATGAATTGGGGTTATTGTGCAGTATAATGTTGAAGCTTTGGCGTGTTGTATTTGCTGTTTGATGTATCGTAATTGCTGTTGATATATAATAACTGCAGCTGTGAAAACTGTCGTAACCTCGTCAATACGTTCAGAGAATGTTGTGAAAAATGCCGAGAAAACATCCAGCAGCCTCCAAACCAAGTTTTATTCTACCCATCATCCACCCCACACATCGCTCTTTCCGAAACTGCAAACACAGCAACAACACATCACCGGCCCTCCGTTCCTTCCTGCTGCTGCTGCTACCTCTGGTTATGACGCTGAGACGCGGCACTATAAGCAAAGTGGAAGTCGACTCGATGGGTGCTTTCTCTCTTGACTTCAATATTGTGTGAGGAGAATTGACTGTTGGATAAAGATTGCTTGTATGAGGAGAGTTTCTCAATTCGCTCTTCACACCCGCTTCGGACGACCATATTTAACTAATTCAATTTGAATTTCTCGTTCTGATCTGCTCTGCTCTACTCTGGTCATCATATGATATCTCTCTTCTCTGCTCCTCCGTACTCATCCGTAATCCTCTCTTCCCATTCATTTCCTCCTTCACACCCCTCCCCATCTCCCTCCTCAATCCCGAATCAACTCAACCCCTCCACTCAACCTCTCGCTCACACCAAACCATCAATCAAATCCTCAACCAATCAAAAAAACAGCAAACGAAGAAAACAAAAAGGGGGGTATGCACTCCATCCATCCATCCATTCCATTCCATCCCATTCCCAATCCATTCCATATCAATCATCAATCCCATTCCTCTCAAAGGCAAATAAAAAAGAAGCGAACAAACTCTGCATCCTGCAAGAAGCGAACAACTGTCATAAAAGAATGAAAGTAAAAGTAAAAAAGAAAACAACCACCCGCCATCCATCAAGAGAAAAAAAAAAAAAAGGCAAAATAAACACCAATCATCATCTCGAAACATTAAAAACAGAGCAAATTTCGCCCTCCTGCCAGCCTGCCATAAAAAAGACAGACAATCAATACTTTTGAAGGGGTTTCATCACACTCCACAAACTCCTTTCTCTCATTCTCCCCCTACTGCACCGCGGCACCAACAGCTACAACGACCACCACCTATCTCCTCCCCATCGCCTCCCTCTGCTTCAACCGACTCGTCCTCCACCCCTCATACCAAAGCTCCCTACTCGCCTCCCTCAACTCCGCTCTCCACTCCGCAAAAACCGCCTCCTTCAATTTCACAAAATCGCAATGTTCATCATTCATCGGATCAGCAAAGCCCCAAGGAAACTTCCTCCCAATGACATCGGGCTCATACATGTCCGGACTAATAACCGACAACGGCAGGTAAGGGATCTCTGCTCTTTCCGCCTCCATCTTATGTCTCCTGATGGAGCCCGAGGACAGGCGTTTAGAATTTGGTGAGCCTCCGGAGCCCGCATCATTGCCATCATCTTCCGAACTGGCGTCTTCGTCGCCTTCGTCGATGCGGTTGGGATTTTGGCTTATGATTGGACTTTCGGGTTCTTCGTCGTCAAGGCCAAGCGCTTCAAGTGGGTCGAGGTTCGCTCTCTTTAGACTGTCCCACACCATCTTCTTTAGGTACGTCATGTGGGCCGTAGTAATAGTGTCGGCTTTTGCAATGACCGGTATTACAGTTGTCTTCCCTTGCAATGTACGAAGGACTTGCAAGTCAAGATCTTCATCCAGACCACCAACCACACGGGGTTCAATTGAGAATTTGCCATTATAAAGCCCATTTCCGTAGGTTGTCATGTTTTGCGACGCCGCGATATTTTGGTCGAGACGTGCGGGGTCGAGAATTAGGAATGTGGCGTGAATGTGCGTGTCTTTGACACCTGGAGCTCTGACGACCTTCATCTCTTCGGTGAAAGTTTCTTCAAATTTGCTCTCAAGGAACGAAGACATCTCTCGAAGTTGCAAATCGACCACACTTCTATCCAGTCCCTCGGAATCCCACAATGTTAAGCCGATACGTTCGCCATCGATCTCAGTTTCAAGGTAATGCGAGAGGAACTTGCCCGATTTCGAAGTACGCGGAGCAAAGATATCATCTGCAAGTGGTTCTGGTTTGGCTCTTTTCTTTGCAGGTAAAGCGAGGGAAGTCTTCAAGAAGTTGAGGAAGGATGTCTTGCCGGCAGATTTGGCGCCAATAATAAGAACACTGGAAGATCGTCAGCCAATTGAAACAGCTCGAAGGGCAATTGATTACTTACTTAAATGGAGTAGGGTCTTTTCTTCTGCGCACTCTGCGTGGACTGTTGATTGTGCTCACAGCACTACTGGCATAGCTGTATCTCCCACGATGCGTCATACTCTCTGTACGAGCATACGGATCGACATACTCTCCATAGCGAGAAGCCGAAGGCATAGGAGGAACGGGAACACTGCTCGGCATGGTGTAAGATCTCGCCTGAGGATCCATCGACGAAGACGAACGACCTTGTCCACGGTTGGAGCCGTTCCAAGTCGCAGTCGTATCGGGACGAGGATCTTCACCACCAAAGGAAGGAATTTGGGCGGAAGCAGCAAGATCGGGAAGACGAGGGGGAGATCTGGGGACGGCAGCTGCTTCGCGTTGTTGGCGCTCCAGTTCCTGCTCTCGTGCAAGAGCTTGTTGCTTTCTGTCCTTCGAACTTAAATTGCCAGATTTGGTACGGCGCAATAATAAGCCCAAGCTAGAACGGCGAGGTGCGGGTTGATCTTTTCCAACTTCTGGTCTACCGCGGTGGTTTTCAGAAGCCTGCGGAGGTGAGGTACCAGAGCTAGGAGTTCGTGGTCTGCTTGAAGAGACCATGGTGACTTAATGGAGAATGGGGATACGAAGTTGTCGCAGAAATGACAGGGAAGGATCGATGCGTTCTGGTGGCCTCGGGATTGATTGGATTTTAGAAGTGAGGGTGAATAGATAGGACAAGTTTCTTTTAATGCCAATTGCCTAATATTCTTCTGAAATTTGATTAATAAAAGATGCCTTCTCCAGGGTCACAGGGTGGGAAAGAAAGAAGTGAATGAGTGAAGTTGGGATGCGGCTAGACAGACAAAAACAAACAACAAATGGGGAAAGAGGGAAGTTTGGAGATAGCTTTTTTTTTTCTTTCGGTAATGAACTTTGGGAGATTGAGATTGAGATTGAGATTGAGATTGAGGGATTGATGGTGAGGGAAAGATCTTCCCGTTCCCTCGTCGGCATTGGATTCTGGGAAAGGCTTGAATGGGGTCGAGTGAAGTGAATTGAAATGAATGCGACCACTTCCAGGCTTGATAGGCAATCAGCGGTCCCTTGAAAAAAGCGGCCGTTTGTGCTGGGATCGGGACCTCATGGTGAACCGCAAGCCCAACCTGAATCTGCCGCTTCATCCACTTTTTGTCTATCTCCAAAACATCCCTCTTTTTGCTCCATCCTTTAATTATCGATAACGCGATGGGCGATGGAGAAGAGGTGTGAACCAGTGGAGTGTGCAGAGAGATAGAGAGATTCCAATGAAAAGTGCAATATCATACCAGTTATGTATTTTATTTTCTTCGCAAATACGGTTTGCGGTCTGTCTCGGACGCTTGCTCAGTATGAACGGACGAGGCCGTGATGGATCGAAATTCTGACGCGGCTTTAATTTTAAGCTCGTTCGAAGGCGTGTGTGGGTGCTTGCTTGCTTGCTTGCTTGCTGGTCGCGGGTTCCAGAGCAGACGGGAGAAGTAAGTAGGTGGATGAGCGAAGTTTCAATAGAACCGAGCTATTAAGGTAAAGGTACAGTATACAATAGACGGGGGAATTAAAGGCAAGCCGGTAGGAGTCGCGGCAGGTAGGAGGTAGAAGGCGGGCAAGCTCCGAGCCGAATTAAGTTCTGAATAATGAAATTGGTCAAATTTCAACACCGACGGTAAAGGTGATTGTACTGTAGAAAGTTGCAGAAGTGAGTGAGTGAGTGAGTGAGTGAGTGAGTGAGTGAGTGAGCGACCAACCAACCGAACGCACGAGAAAGAACAAACGAATGAATGAATGTATCCGGGTGAGAGCAGGAAAGGGACAAAAAGTAACCTGATCAAGAAACAGCAGGATTCGGATTAGGATATGTATGGATTTGGGCCGTCGTGATAGGTTCTACTTTTTCGTTTTTCGTTTTTCGTCTCTCTACATGAATTGGTACATTACATGAAATAAGTACAGCTAGGGATCCTATCAGATGCAGCGGACGGCGAGTAGGCTTTACCTTGTATTGGATATTGTACGATGATGCTTGAACCAGGCATACATAGTATTGCATTGCTATTGCTCGTTATTGTCATCTATGGTTACGGGGGGACAATAAGGATGAGGATTAGGAGGATAGGCAGTCTGGTGCGAGTCCTCTCATACCCTATGGTACAACCAAACCTCACTCACTCTCATTCATTCAGTCACTCACTCACTCACTCAGGGGTTTTCTCTCCCTCCCCCATCCCGCCCTAGGAACAAAAAACCCAACCATCCCCCTATCCCCGTCCACGAGCCAATCACGTCGCACGTAACCTTCCCTCCACGTCCATGCAGGTCGGGGTTCTGTATTCGCTCCATTCGTCTCATGCAGGGCACATTTTGCGTGCGGAACATTTCTCTCTCTCTCCCCCACTAACCATTCTCGTGCGCGGCCTTACCCCAATCATGCATCCCCCTCTCCTAGCCAGGCACTCTTTCCGGAGCAACACACCAATCGACCGCTCCTCCACAGCGTGTTTCAAATTAAACACCACGCGGTGCCACTTTGTAACGCCTTCTTGCCCCCAATGCGTAACCTTAATCTTCCATGCTTGCACTCAGTCTAGGCATCATCATATACTATATACTTCGGAGAGATACATGCAAAGTACATACACATATAAACGTTTCAATCTCAACCTCAATCTCGATCGCAGAAAACCAACGCTTCGTATAAAGTACCCCATCTCGATAGCAGATCGACTTTCCAAATGATCGTCAATGCCGGTCCCCGCCCGCGCGCTGCCGCAGTTAGTACTGTACTGTGGGAAGACTTTTTCTTCGTAGGTACTCGTGCGAAATACATAAAGCCGAACGGCATCAATAGGGTAGAGAAACAGGGACTTGAAGAATATACCTCCGTGTTTATGCTTGTACATGTGCTACCTAACCCATCCACCCATCCATCCATCAATCATCTTCCGAGTATACCGACAATACAGCCTTAGGGATTGGTTAGGTTGTAGAAGACAATGCTATTATATCATAACTACCCCTTCATAACATCCAATCCCTCACCACCATTCCCCCAGCCCAAAACCGCCATCGCTTTCCTAGTGTCCCACACAGCACCAAACTCCCCAAACCAACCAGCCCACTCACTCACTGCACCTAAGTTACTCACTTACTAAATCCCACCAAATCAATGCAATAAAAACTCGTGCGTGCGTGCCTGCATAAGTGCCCACCCCCACCCTGGCTGCAGAAAAAAAAAAGGAAATTCGTCTCCACTACACTACCGTACGTTAACGACAACAGCACAGCCAAAAGCTCTCTCACTATATGTGACAAAGCTACTGTACTATCTAAAGTTCTCCACCTATATCGGATCATTATGATATCCATTCATATCAGTATCGATTGTCCGACCTCGAGTCACACTCCTATCGAACTAATCAAAATATCGAGTATATACCTATAAACAGGTCCAGCTTTCGAGATCTTCACTTCATGATGATTGAGCAACACAAGACAGACAGACAAAAATCAGTAAACCTCGAGTAATCATTTCATCCATCTATCCTTCCCTCCCTCCAACCCATTCATTCATTCTTATTTCAGAAACTGTTCACTTCAATTGATATCATTGTTGTCTGTGTGTATAACCAGCCCCGATTCATCGTCTGAATCCGACACATTTCAATCCATCCCATCCGTCCTATCCCATCCCCATCCTATTCCCATATCGAATCCATTAAAACACAAAAGCCATCCCTTCCTTTAGCTCTTAAAACGAAGCCCGTTTCCATTTCCATCCAGTTAGTGCCCATGACCCATCCATTGATCACCAAACCCCATCCCCCATATCTCTTCCCATATCCCCGAAATAACGCGTTTACCCAAACTAAACGCAAAGTAGCCCCCAAACAGCCAGCTGGCTAAGCCATGCAGCTGAAAAGTGCTCCAAACATCGCAAAGAAAACAAAAATCATCGATCGATTCGACACAAATGATGTCAACACAAACGATGTCATGAAATGAGCCAGTGGAATCAATGCCTTTATGTACACAGACAAGGCATAGAAACCGATCAGGTCCTGAGTGCTGACCATCTAACACGATGCGTGTGGCCTGAGAATTCGAGGATCCCAAACGCCGATCTTCTTGAGAATCTACATCAACAAAAGAAAAAAGAAGTTTGCATTATGTACATCCCGGAAGTCGAGAAGTTAGGAAGGCGAAGCATTTTTGTGAGAGAGGAATGCCTCAAGGACCATGAAATTCGTAAAAGAGCAGTATTTGTATTTGCAAAATTGTTTTATGTTCCAGCAGCTCCGGGGTATGCGGAATTGGGGATCATGCCTCCTCGCATGACCCTAGGTGGTCCTCTGGCGCCACGGCCTGCATTGGGTAAGGCGAAATCGGGGTTTTCGTTCAGTATCATGTCGTCCCTTCGAGGAATGGGTTTCCTGTTTGGTAATGGCTGTGAGCCATAACCTTGTCCACCACCATTCCACCTGGGGTTGATACCTCTCTGCGACACAGAGGTGAAGTTGGATCTATCTGACTCGGCTGGAGAACGCTGCCCAGATTGAAGCTCTTCCACCGAGTTGTATGAGTTGTTGCCATCCAGCCCTCCCATAGGAGACAAACGAAGATTGCTCGGGGCAGGATTATTCATCGCCGGTCCTGGGGAAAGCGCAGCTGGAATGGCCGGGGCCACAGCAGGTATGGAAGCTGGCTCTACAAATCGAGGATCGATATCTTCAAAGTAGTCGTCATTGGAGACGCCACGTTTTTGATTAGCTACAGGAGGAAGCTCGGATGTTTCAGGCGTAGAATTTAAAGGAGAAGATCTGCCTGGCTGTTGTGCCCAGGCTTGTCTGGGTGGAACATATCTAGAATTGTTAGCTTGTATTGCGCTTCCATCAGTTATCTGCACTTACTCGTCTTGACTATATCGGCTGGTGTCACTTATCAGAGTCTCGTGTCGTTGCTGTATTTTTTGCTGTTGTAGTCCTACCATGCCTGCAACATCTCCATCACTATCTCTCAGGCCTCCATACTGTCCAAACCCAACGGGAGTATGTGAAGGGCTTCCTGTGCTTGCATCCTAGATTTTATTAGTAAAAGTCAACGGAATCGATCCAATCTACATACCATTTCAATAGCTTGTCCAACCACGCCAATGCTCTCTAGTGGTGGGGGGGATTCGGCTCGAGGAAGACTGCTGGGTCTACCCTCGTCACGTGTGTATGCTACATAATTATCCGTTGGTCTCGGAGAAGCATCTCTAAATCCGGTGCCCTGAGCGGCTGGATCCGATGGACGGCGTGGACCTCCCATGGGCATTCCATATTCGGGTGGAGGTGGCCCTCGCCCCGCACCATTCATTGGCATCATTCCATTGTTCATGGCCCCTCTATATGGTCCAGCATATCCGCCTCTTGGTGGTGGACCGTAGCCTCCTCTTGGTCCGTAACCCCCTCTTTGTTGGCCATAGCCGTATCCTCCTCGTCCCGGTCCGGGTGGTGGTCCGCCATATCCCCCTCTGTAGCCTCCCCTTGGAGGTCCATAGCCACCTCTTCCAGGTGGAGCCATTCCTCCTCGTCCCCTCGAGTTCACAGGACCGTTTGGATTTTGCGGGTTGAAGGGCTGTCCTGGTGGTCCAGCTGACGGATCCCGGCTCCTCATTCCCCATGCGTTTGCTTGAGGTGGCGGCATCGGCATCGGATTACCATACTGGTCCCTTGGTACGCTTCTAGATCTCTGAGGTCCGTTGAATCCATCATTAAGAGCTCCACTCATAGAATCTCCCTGCAAAGTAGTCGAGTTTTCTGTTGGACTTCGCATCGTCAATGGAATTCGTTCATCACTGGTTCGTTCGTCGTTGTTGCCAGATTCAAACGTAGCGAATGCTGGTAGTTTCTCATTTACCGGGCTTTTCGTTATGCTGTTTGTAGTAGCAGTGGGCGTGATTGTATCAGGACCTTGACGATTGTAGAAATTTTCACCATTCATTTCCGCGTTCTCTGCAATACGGCGCTTCCTAGCTTTCCGGCTGACCAAGGTCCTACGCATAGCACATGAGACAACACCGCTTGCTGCAATGATAATCGTGGCAGCAAGCACGATATAAGATCCCCATGAGATATGAGGGACGAAGAGTAGAACATCAATAAGGAAGGCGAGAAGTGAAAGTATCAATGTCAGGATGCTCAAAATGAAGATTCCCAACAGATATCGCGGAGAGTGGGAGGGGGCGTGGAAGTGAGCAGCAATGGCCATTATCAACATGATAAGTGTGAATAGGGCTGCGATTGGGTGAACAATGAGAATTGTGGAAAGTGTTGACCTGGTCTTCGTCGGAATATCGAATGTAGCCGCTTGCGCTTTACTGTAAAGCTTTTCTAAATAGCAAAGTGGTTAGTACTATAATCGCAATGCCTCTCTGAATCATGCGCAGTAGCGCCCTGCATAGCGATTGAGAGTTCGTAAACAACAACACTCACCAGTACTGTATCCAATTTCAATATTGCTGCAATTGTTTCCTTGGCAAAAGCCAAACACTCCAAACTCCACTCCATCGAAAGACGCAAGAGGAATAGATTTAACAATCGGTGTTGACAAGATCGAGATAAGGAGTAATGCGAATGCTGCGAGAAGCAAGATCGCCAATGGGGTCGCCGGTCGTAACATATTGATGTCTTACGATGTCCTACGACTTGCCCTCGTGCAAAGATTGTGTATATGCCGGCGTCCTCAAGACGCGGCACTTCTCGAGGCCGTTCGAATCAAGAAGAGAGTGCGCCGTCGAATGCGAAATGTGTTGTTGTTCAGCTTGTGTATCGTAGTGAGTATTAATCTTGAGTCCCCTCCACTGGCGGTACATCGAGTATCGGGATAATTCGAAGAAGTGAAAGAAAGAAATCCAAAGAATGGGATAAGGTTAAACCGCAGGACGACTTGGAATGTGCGAAAGACGTGCGGAGTACTGATTGTTTCGACACTGCGAGCAGGCGGGGACAGCGCTTTAGAGAGAAGAACTAACAACGGAGCGAACTTCCAAGTATGGGTTCCTTCGAACTATCAAGGTCGTAAGGTCGTAAAGCTAATTTGCAGCAGCGTAGGCCGTTCTCTGCGCGTATTTCAATTGGCCTTTGACCCAGCCACAATTGATTGTGCAGAAGCGATGTGAAAGTCTCGAGCGAATGCAGTACTTAGAGCAAGTTTGGGGATAGTTCGCTAACTGTGGTCTATCGTTTCCCAAACGCAATGCAAGTAAAGTATGCAAGTATCCAAGTATTCGAGAAGGTATCTCTTCTGTCTCGTCCTAAGCTGTTAATAGGTCGCTCAGCCCCGCTGACAAGAGATGTCTTGGTTATGTGCGGACACAGCACGACATCTTTCGTTCGGAAAATTTTACAACGGGACAGACACGTTACTCGGTGACGATAACGGTGATCATGGAAATTACTGCGAGAAAGAAAAGGAAACAGGCAAAGTATACATTCGTACAGTATCAGATTCAGTCGTGACTATGGACTCTGCTTCATAGGGAGTCAGTGTACCGGGTGAATGGGGGAAGCCCCTGCAACAACATCTAGGAAAGTGGGTAGGCCTCATCTACCCTCGCTACCCTCTAATTTCCCACTATGCGAATGGATCCGTAACGGCTGGAACACCGCAGTTCAGACATCTTACATCTTGCGCGGCACCATGAAATCATAAAAGAGCACAACCGCACGGGGGAATGGATTACTTGGACACATCGATAGTCAATGGCCTCTAGAAGCAAACACTGCCATGTACTTTGCAAAGATCTTCAGATCCTCGGATCATCCAAACCACAACACGGACAATCGTCAGGGCTAGAGTCTAGAGAAATGGTTGCCCAGACCTTTAGTGGCTAGCTAACTTCACGTATCAGTAGCATTGCCAGGTTTATGGCCGTCGAAAGGTGCATAATCTGGACATTCATGTCCGCATTTCACTAGACTCCCTTTGGCCTGGGAGAGACCGATGGGAATTAGGTAGAGCATCGGGAGCCCTCCTTTCACCATCTGTCATGGACGGGAATGTTTAAGATGGGGCTTCTTTCTGCTCAACATCAAGGCCTTGATTCATGCGTATCTGAAGCCTACCGAGATTCTGAAAGCAACAGCCATATACGATTGGTCAGTCTTCCGTCAATCGGAATACGTGAAAATAAGATCCTTGTTGGAGTCGCATTTACCAACCGGACCACTTGTATGTAAATTGCATGGAGTGCATGGTAATCCGCATCAGGGAAGATAATAATCGTGCGTTGGATCTGGGACACCGTACCTCTGTAAAGTAGCACAAGTACCGGCGCCCACGAGCAGAGAGACACGAGAAGGATGTGATAGCGGCTCTCTTCTGCTCTCCTTTGCATCCTTTTCGTTCCCCTAACGAAGAGAAACAAATTGAAGCTTTGTTTGTTACTGTTCCAAAACTTCTGGGTCCGAGAAAGATGATCCATTGGTGATTATGTTAACTTATTCTTGGAAACTTCGTCAATGCTTAGTCCAAGACTCCAAGAGGACCCAACCTTATTCGAGTAATAGTTCATGCAGCGATTTCGTGGGCGGCAGGACGGATTATGTCAATATCTGCCTTTGTGAGCAATGGCTTTGAGCCCTTGAGGATGGTAAAAATCCTGCGATGACAGGTCCGTATCGATACATTTCCAATTACTATCTCGCGTCGTGTCGTATCGCATCCGAGAGGATAAATGGGAGGTGTCATCTCGGTAGAACTAGAAAATCGGATTCGGGTTGATACAGAATTGAAAATGGACATCGGACTTTACTAACCCCGAGATCTTATCGGCCCCTCGATAAGATGCAAACATAGGATCAATAACATCATCACTGAAAAAGTCGATCCATTGAAGCCTAGCCATCCCCAGCTCCTGATGTATCGTGAAGTGACAACGGCTCGACGTTATTCAGGTAGAGATGTACCTGCAATGGGCAGGCAAAGGTTCAAGACGCATTGTCCCAGCGTGTAGTCCCTCTTCATTGAAGACTTTCCTTTCTTCATCTTCACCAACGTATTCTTTCGTCCCACGCCACGCAAGGAACACCAACAGTAATGTATATACGAAAACAACACGGCGCTCGGTGCAAACGCAGAGATACCAACCCTTCGTGCCCCCTTCGCCAGCATCCCTTGGAAAGGCTGTGCCTGCGAAGCACTATCCACGGACGATAAAATGGGGACGACGACTGCTGTACGTTTCTGCAGTCACCGGAATTGCCTACCTGCTTGATACACAATTCTATGCATCTTCTCTCACGAGATCGTTACGCACATTTGGTTTGGGAATACTGGTGGCGATAGATTATAAACTCAACTTTCGACCAAAACCACTGACTGGCGGAGACATCACCGATTTGCATAGGAGGAATGCGGAGCGATTGTTCAATCTTCTGCATCAGAATGGTGGGCTCTACCTAAAGGTAGGGCTTTCGAGATATGTTCTTCTGTCCAGAGACATCTACTAATAGTCGTGCAGATTGGTCAAGCAATCGCCATGCAAAGTGCGGTCCTACCTCCAGAATTTCAGAAAATGTTCGCAAGAATGTTCGACGATGCGCCGCAAAACGGTTGGAGTGACGTCGAGAAAGTCATTCGAGAAGATTTTGGTGGCAAGAGCGTGGAAGAGGTCTTTGGCGTGAGCTTTGCAAATGAGCCTGGAAAGGGAGTCTTTGAAAGGAAAGCTAGAGCTTCGGCATCAGTCGCACAAGTTCATTGGGCCAGGTTGGCAGATGGAAGAGAGGTGGCCGTCAAGGTGCAGAAGAGGGAGATTGCAAGTCAAGTGGGTTGGGATCTATGGACTTTCAGGTAAGCTCCTAAATTTTTAATTGCATACCTAGTCAGCACATGCTCGCGCCTTATGCTGGGTATTTAAATGTGGCCAGCAGATCGCTAACCATTCGCCCAGGGTCGTGATGAAAGTATATGCGACATGGTTCGATCTCCCTCTCTACAGCTTAGTTCCGTATATTACAGAGCGTCTAATGTTGGAGACCGACTTCGTTAACGAAGCCAACAACTCCGAGAAGATGGCAGAGTTTGTAGCAGGCGAGCCTAGACTCAATGGTCGCGTTTACATTCCCAAAGTCTACCGCGAGTTATCTTCAAAGCGTATCATGACCACTGAATGGATAGAAGGGGTTCGGCTCTGGGACAAAGAAGCTCTCACTGCTCCCTGGCAAGGTGGCTACGGGACAGGATCACCCGGTGCTCAAGGAACGCCATTATCCACTCCAAATGCACCTAGTTTTCAATCCGCCGACAATCTTAAACCTGATCGCAGCAGCGAATGGCGCGGGCGCTCGGGTAAAGGGGGTCTTGGACTCAGTCTCAAAGAAGTGATGACAACCATGGTTGACCTCTTTTCCGCACAAATGTTCCTTTGGGGTCTGGTCCACTGCGATCCCCACCCAGGCAATATTTTCATTCGCCGACTACCCAACGGAAAACCAGAATTAGTGCTCATTGACCACGGCCTCTACGTCTCCATGACCCCGCAGTTCCGTCGTCAGTACTGCCAATTCTGGAAAGCAATCATGACCTTCGACAACGCCACTCTCAACGGCATCACATCCGCATGGGGAGTAAAAGCCCCCGATCTCTTTGCTTCTGCGACGCTGATGAGACCTTATGATGGTGGGGATGGCAGCACTAAAGAACGTATTACGAGAGATCTCAAGGGCAAGACGCCTGCAGAACGCCACTACGAAGTTCAAGAGCGCATGCGTCAAGGTATTCGCGACGTTCTCTCTGAAGAAGAGAATTTCCCGCGAGAGCTTCTCTTCATCGGCCGCAATATGCGTATTGTGCAAGGAAACAACCAATTCCTTGGCTCGCCTGTAAACAGGATAAAGATGACCGGGTGGTGGGCGTCGCGTAGTTTGGTCGATGATGTGGGCCTGGGATGGAGGGAGAGATGGGTCAATGCTTGGAGACATTTGCTGTTTAGATTCGTGTTGCTCAGCAGTGATGCAGTGTTCTTCGTAAGTAAGATTCGGCAATTGGCGGGATGGGGGCAGGGAATGGAGGACGATATCGAGAAGCAGATGAGGATGATGGCGAAGGATCAGTTTGGGGTGGATCTGCAACATAATGTTTTCGAGGGTTAGGCTCTCCAGGGTTGAAAAACACGCCGGTTTGGGACGATGAGTTTTGGCGACTCGAACGAATGTCCCATAGTACGTGGGATATTCTAATTCTTGGTTCTGTCATTGTTATTCATGTTGGCTTGTCTGCTTTTCTCTGCACTGGGAAAGTAGGAAATTCCAATTTTGCGGAGTTCAACATAAGGTGGTAGGCGGATTGGAAGGCAGAGAGTGGAATGCATGGATATGGACTTGTATGAGGTAACGACTAGATATCCTCTCTTCTTCCTCTTGTATTTATATCTCATCTCCAAGCAAGCGTAGAGATGTTGATGGTATGATGAGCATGATCACGACATATAGAATAGATTATAGAAAGTATATATCTATATCCACTCAATCGTACACGGAGTTTTTCTCTATTGATGACTTATAAAGGCGGGGGATGTCTTGCATTCAACGCCACAAACCTGTGGGGGAGTTTTACGAGAAGAAAAGAAGCACGTACACTCCCTTGCGCAGCAAGAATAGGATGTGCTACTCTTGGTTCAATCACGTGTGTGGCCGCCAAGTGGCGTAAAGTGTCTAAGACGTCTAGCCTTGAGATATTGTCAAACAATGAGAGCCGTGAGACATTACATCCATGCTGTCACTCAGAACGCTTCGTATACGGACGGTCGTGGTAGGAGGAACACCCGACGCTCGGAGCATGCTACTGCCACGTGTGGTGAAATTCGACACGGTGACATAGAAGGCAGTTTAGCTATCAACGAGACACAGGCACACGGCGATAAGGTATAAGAGTTGTAGCTGATGAGAGAAGCAAAGTGGGAGCAGTCAAGTACTTCATACCGTATTGGATACTTCTTCCTAGGGGTTTTGGTGTATGGTTCGTTTGTAACAACACCTGTCGAAGCGAGGGTCCCTAAGGACTGCTTCTAAGAGCTCGACGATGGCTCTTCAGCGGAGGTCGGATGCGTACTCCGTATCCTTCATAAGCTGCGCGATTCTATCTCGTCATCTATCCTGCTGATGCGAGTTTGTCTCTTTAAAATTGACATGAGAGCACGAGCTAAAGGGAGAGGTATCTGATAGTTTGGATACAAGAGATCAGTAAGTCCATTCACGTTCAGCAAATGCAAAGAGCTGGTAATCAACGTATGAATTACTCAAAGCATGAGCTTAAGAAGGGCAGCTAATGATTGTGTTTGGATAAATTATAAGTAGAGAAGCACTGATCATGTCACATGTGTCGAGAGCATACAGTAGGAGAGAGGAGACTTTGGCGTAGAGGGTGGTAAGATGGTTAAATTTCCCATGCTTCAACGATAAAGGAAAGAACATAGGCACATTTTCCTTTCACCGTTGCATGACTACAGGAATTCTCTATTGAAGCGCGGTCAAGTTGGCACCGTCATAGCTACAGTAGGTCATCCAATGCTGAGGTACAGCAGGCTCTTTCCTCTTCCATATATAATCGTCGTCACCTAGCAACACCTGCTCTTGCCTTCTTTTTCCTCCTGTAGCCAATCAGAGGTTTTTGAAAATACGACTGAGCTGCTTTGAAATGTCATTCACTTCACCCTCCAGTGCTCTTCAACTTTATATTCACTCTTCCACTTCCTTCCATTTATACCTCCAATCTTTCTACAACTCCACAAACCTTTTTCAATCCATCAACCAAGACCAGGAAGAAGACCATACCAGGTCTCTTTGATCTTGATCGATTATCTCAGACAATTCCCCTTCCCCTCCATCATCTTCTTCTTTTCTCAGGTTAAAGAACCTCAATCCTTCACCCTCCGCTCTCTTCTTTCCGCAAAACTTCCATACTTCACTTTTTGATTGTAAGTTCAAAACACAGCGGTTTCCTCTTTCCCCTTCCTCTCCCATCATCTCTTGGTGATATCCATTGTTTGTGTCCAATTCTCCATCCAAGATCGCAACAATAGCGAAACTACCTTGATGTCGGAGCTCTTTCATACACACATAACTCCATTTATTAACGTCTTACTTATTGGTCTTCGCAGTATCTGGACTTTCAAGTCACTTTCGGCAACTTCGATTGGCTCCAAGTCGATTGCGTTTCACCTCTACTTGTAAGTGCCTCAATTCCCAGCAATCCAGCAATTTCTTCCCATTTCAAATCCTCCCTTTCCTACCCTTCCTTCCATACGATCCTCACCTTCAACCCAGACACGCTCTTTCTCTTAGATAGGCGCAATCTATCAAGATCGTTGAGCCTTCCTACAGAGTCATATTCACTGGTGGATTTCACTTCCCGAAATTTCCTTCACAAACACTTTCCTCTTCCGCTACAACCAGTTTATTTCTCAACTATGGGATTTGTCGCTGACTTCTTCTTCAGATCGCAGCCAATCTTCACGTCTCTCTGGTAAGTCACTATCAATATCTGCCACTTGTCTTTTTTCTTACGAGATGGCACGATTTCTTTCACACTTTCTTGATCCACCTACCTCTGATTGATTCTACTGCGATATAACTAACATCCATCCCTCGCAGATCAGATCTATTAGCTATCATGGCTGCTTGGGGAACCGAAGACATGGCTGCTGCCCTGCCTGATTCAGCCAGCCAAGCCGGTGACGATGCCGTCTCCACCGTCGAACGCAAGAACCCACAAGAGGCTGGCTGGGTCAAAAAACAGTCCTACAACTACGACGTCTACAACAAGTCATCCAAAGAGCTCGCGGATGCTCAAGCCGAAGCTGCTGCTGCTGCAGATGGCGAGCCACAGGCTGAGGCAGAAGTTGAAACCGGAACCGAAACTCTTGCTGTCGGCGGTTTGCGCGAGGGAGAATGGGCATCTAGTGGTGCAGTGTATGAGTGGGACGATGAATACGGAGATGTCGGTCCTTCTTTTCCTGCCCTTGAGGAACAGTTATTTGGCAAGAAGAACAACCATGTTCGCCAGGGCCTGAGCTTTGACAAGTATTATGTTCCGTTCACTTTCAGAAACCAAAGCTAAAACTTCCCTAGGATTGCTGAGCTCACAGTTGTGCAAGAAGGCACAGTCAAGATTGAGCCTATTCGCAAATTTGAAGACGCCGGCTTGCACCCTGTCATGCTGCAAAATGTAAAGCTCGCTGGATACAATGTTCCTACTCCAATTCAGCAATATTGCCTTCCCGCAGTGAAGAAGGGTCATGATATAGTTGCGTGTGCTCAGACTGGTAAGTTACATCCTGCCTCTGGTATATTGTCTCTCGGAATTAATGGTGTGGTTTGAAATAGGTTCTGGCAAAACAGCCGCTTTTTTGATCCCAATCTTGTCAAAGTTGATGGGTAAGGCAAAGAAGCTCGCTGCTCCTAGACCCAATCCGGCAACTTTCGTGGCTGGTCGAGACGGTATAGTCAGAGCCGAGCCGTTGGTTGTTGTAGTCTGCCCAAGTCGAGAACTAGCGACTCAAATCTTTGATGAAGCTCGTCGCTTCTGTTACCGGACCATGCTTCGTCCTTGCGTCGTCTATGGTGGCGGTCCTTTGCCAGAGCAGCTCTTGCAGCTCGGCAAAGGTTGTGATGTACTGATCGGTACTCCTGGTCGCTTGTGCGATATGATTCGCCGTCCTCATGCTTTGACATTGAAGCGTCTAAAGTATATGGTTATCGATGAAGCCGATGAGATGTTGCAATCTGATTGGGAGACCGAGCTCAACCAGATCATGACTGGAGGAGGTGAGTATCCTTTTGCTGATCTTGTATGGCCCAGGCTAATCTTTCCCTAGATCAAGAAGAGGGAAACATCACTTACATGATGTTTTCTGCGACCTTCCCCAAGAATGCACGAAAGCTTGCCAAGGATCATTTGTCTCATGAGCATGTGCGAATCCGTGTTGGCCGCGCTGGCAGTTCGCATAAGAACATCAAGCAGGACATTATCTATGCCGAATCTGCTAGAAAGCGCCAAGCCTTATACGACCTGCTTTTGTCCACACCCCCGGCGAGAACCATCATCTTCGTTAATAGCAAGCGTGCGGCAGATGAGATTGACGACTACCTCTTCAATAGCGACTTGCCCTGTACATCTATCCACGCGGACCGCACCCAACGCGAACGCGAGGACTCTATTCGTGCATTCCGCAACGGCAAAACCCCCATTTTGATCGCTACTGGTGTTTCGGCTCGCGGCTTGGATGTGCACAATGTAATGCATGTCATCAACTATGATCTGCCGTCAACTCAGTATGGCGGTATTGAAGAGTACACCCATCGAATTGGTTAGTCTACTTCCCCAAGTTCTTATGCACAACTAACTGGACTATTTTAGGTCGTACTGGGCGTATTGGGAACATGGGTCTTGCTACTTCCTTCTACAACGACCGTGATTCGGACCTTGCTGAAACACTTGTTAAGGTCTTGTTAGAAAATGGCCAACAGATTCCGGACTTCCTTCAGGAGCACATTCCAGAAGGGTTCACTATCGATGACCAGACAGGTAATGTAAACGGCGATGTACAAGCTCTTACTTTCGACGATGAGTCCGACGATGAGGAAGCAGATGGTGAGGGAGACGGCGAAAAGGCGGATGGGGATGCTGCTGCTGGCGGTGATGCTTGGGGTGGTGCTGATGCTGGTGCTGGTTCTGGCGCTGGTGGATGGGGTGCTACTGAAACTGCCGAAGCTGCACCTGCTGCTGCTGGTGGATGGGGAGCCGCTACTGAAACTGCCAAAGCTGCACCTGCTGCTGAGGGTGGCTGGAGTACTGGTGGTGGAGGATGGTGATCCCGTTCTTGTTGTTGACATGAACTGGGATATTCAATTGTCATGCAATTTCTTGCTATGAACATCTCCGTGTCATAGCAATCTTCTCTTATTTGTCAGATATTTGGGGGATATGTATACCTATACTTGGGCTGGAAGTAGCCTTTCGGGCGAGATTGGCCTTGCTTTGAACGAGGATATCTTGCCTGGTATAGATGGAAAGGTTTATGGCTGAATTCATCCAGATAGGACAATAAGAGCCAAAAGAAGTGCAATGCAATGTTTTAACTATGTGGTTTGCCACTGTGATGATGTGATTTTGCTGCAGACCAAGATGTGATGGGCTCATGAAGTTCTCCTCGCAAAGGGAAGGAAACCGGACAAGAAGCGAGAAACGCACCAGCTTCATAGTTTGGTGTATTGGGCCACGATACTACTATTTCTCGGAATGTTACATATCCACAAAGTATCATGTCGGCCCTTCAGGTTGTTCGAAGAGGTTAGGTTCGCGTTCGATGTGCTGTATGATGTGCAAGTGTGGTGTGGTGAGTTGAGTGTGCTATGGTCTGCGGAGAAAGACTACAGAAAGAAAGGTAGCTAGATGGACATATAGATACCTACTAATAAATGTTTGGTAAATCTTAATCAATAAATCCATCTATTTATCATCTCATCCCATCAGCTCCAAGCCGAGTAACTAAGTCCTTTCTTTATACATCCCAACAACCAAACCAGGAAAAAGGAAAAAACAAAAATATAAAAATACATCCATCAGATAGATATCGGATCCCGGTTATGTATATTATATTATACACTGACTGCCTGCCCTACTTCTTTTTCTCTCGTTTTTTTTCTTTTGCCTTTACTTTCTTTCTCACCTCGTACTGTCTATTCATTACTATATAACTCCCCGCTTTGCCCATCCAAGAATTCATTGACCCAACATAACCTAACCTAACCTAACCTAACCCCGCGAACACGTAAAAGCCCTCAGAAAGAGTAGGTAACATAAGGAGAAGGCGGGAAGAGCGGAACGGAAATGAAATTAACATCATTCTATCCCTATTTGCCTTCTACGACATCTCTACGTCAATATCAATGTCCATCTCTTCCCCATTCCCACTCTCTTTCCTTTCTTCTGCTTCCGCTTGGGATTGCTCCTCTTTCTTCCCTTCCCCTTCCGTGTCTATTCCCGGTTCCGCTTTTGTTTCCGGGTTTGTTTCCCCCACCGCTACCGCCACCGCCACCTCTTGATCTTTCTCCTTCTCCTTCTCCCCATCTCCAGTCATAACAGCACCACTTTCCTCCGCATCCAGAACACCACCAGCTGCAACCTCTCCATCCCCATCCCCAACCACCCCCACCGCATCTCCCTGCCCCTCTCCCTGCAGCTCAACACCCTTCTCCTCTCCACCCTTCACCTCCCCCTCCCCCTTCTCTTCATCAACCGATGCAGGCGGTCCCGATCCCCCGTAAAGATTCCTCTCCAGCCCGCCCAGCAGATCCGGGAACCCGTCATCATCATCTTCTGCTTCTGCTGCTGGTGCAGGCTCCGGTACTTGTTCCTGCTCCTGTACTTGTTCCCCTGGTTTACTTTCCTCCGCCTCCTCTAGCTTGATCTGTTCCGGCTGCGGTTCCGCGATTGGTTCGGATGCTGGTTCGGTGCTGGTGGGTTGGATTTCAGGCACCGCGGGCGCGGGTTCGGCGGGTACTTGTGGAGCTGGTTCTGTTTTTGGCTCTGGCTCTGGCTCTGATTGTGGCTGCGGTTCTGGGATCTGTATCGATTCTGGCTCTGGTTCTAGAGCTGGAGCAGATTCTGAGATTTGTTCTTTCTCAGGAGATGCGGAGGGCGCTGCGTTGGTCTGAGGAGGAGGTGTTATCTCTTCGATTTCCGGTGCAGACGGGAAATCTTCCATCACGGCGTGAGATTGGTAGTGTTCGTGCGCAAATGCGGGTTGAGCCTCTTCAATCGAAGATGCTGCTGGAGCCTCTGACATCGCTTGCGGCGGTGGTGGACTTGGATCTGGCATTTCTTGCGGCGGGGGATTCTCAACCACCGGTTCATACGCTTGCGTCGGCTCTGCTGGTGGCGAGATTGACTCTTTCATAGGCGAAGCACTCGGACCGGGATTCACACCTTCCGAGCCCTTAATCTCAGGTATCTCGCCCACATCTCCCCCAATCCTCGCATTCTCCGCATTCTCCAAAATATCCAACAACATCTCTTCCTCCTCCTCTTCCTCCAACCTCGTTTCCACCGCCATCTGCTCATGGATCTCCGTGGGTGCGGGCGGCGGGGAAGGTAAATCTACCGGGGCGGAGGATTCTACAATGTCTTGCATGGCGTGGTTGATGCTAACTTCTTCTTTTATGATTTCCGCGACTGTTTCCGAGACAGGAGCTGCTGCTGGTGCTTCGATAACAGGATTTAATGCCGGAGCAGCCGTTGCGATGGGGGACACTAGCGGGGAGTTAACGGTAGAGGTGGTTAAAGCTATTTGTTTGAGTGGACTGCCTGCGGACCTGGCTTCGCTTTCTCTTATTCTTTCGATCTCGGGTTTTGTGGGGGCGGCGTATTCTACGCCTTCCATGGCTGTGTGCAGTGAATCTAGGTGCGGGATGTTATGCATATTTGGAGGGGCGATCTGATGGGATTGTGAAGGATCTCGAGGTGGTCGCGAGGGTGAATTGAGTGCGTCGAAAGAATCATCGTCGTCGTCGCCTTGATCGCCATCATCTCCTTCATCGTCATCTGAGGCTGGGTTGGAGTCGTCCATCATATCTGTGTCTCCATTTTTGACGGGAGTTGTGTTATTGTTTGGTTCAATTTTGACACCCTAAGACAAGATTAGCAAGATTACATGTGATATTATATGTATGCAACTTACATCGGGACCAAGGTTCGCAGAAGTCGCATTACCACCTTGAACAGAAGGATCGCTGGTGACGTGAGTTGTGATAGGTAAGATCTTCTTCCTACCCCTTCCTGGCCCACGTCTCCCTTTCTTCCCCACCGGACCCTTACGACGAAACGGCGTTGCTTCTACAGCATTGGGATCGGGAATCGTGGTTTGTGAAACAATATCTCCTTCAACCGTCTGACCGTGAGGCACAACCACATCCTGCAAATACTCATTTCCTGCAGCGTCTGTTTTCCTGATCGTAGTTTTAACGACTGTTGGCGCTGGCGCAGGTTTAGGAACATTAGACACAAGACCCTTTCGTCTCTTCGCAAGAAAGTCGATATCCGATCCTTCCTGATGCCTTGGAACCTGCTTCCATGCACGGGCGGTAAAGCCACTTTCTCTCATCTCGTCTTCTTTCTTGTCAGCTTTATCCCCTAACGTTTCGGCGTCCGCATCTTCGTCATCCGCCGGCGCCGGGCGCTTGTATATTCGTCCCGAGCGAGCTGCGCGCAACAAATCTTGGCTGTGTTGGGGCAACAGGTGGGAATCTTTTGGCATGCCCCATGGTAGTTCGTTCGCCCAGGTATCATTTTGTGTGCTATTGTTCTCTTGTGAAGGGGGCGGTGCTACCGTTACGTATTCTCGTCGCCAATGTCTTACGGGGAGACCTTCGAAGATGTCGTGGTCTACATAACCTGTTCGGTTCTGCCGTCTTCCTCCTGTTCGGTACTATGCGCCATTGTCAGCCTGGTGATGGTTTCGCAGTGAGAGGTGAATGGGGAGTCTTCGGTTCACAGAGGTGTTCATCGGCGCCCATTCACTGATTGGCACTTACTGCAGGCATTTTAACTTAGGGATTTAATTCCCTCGTTACTGACGCTTTTCCAAGCGATCAAGATAATTTTGCTTCTATGGGTCCTAAACTGCTAGTCTTGCTCCGCTTGCTTGCTAAAAGACCCCAATTCGAGACCAAAGAAGCTCTTCTGAAAGCAGTAGCTTTGATTTAATCGGTCGCCGACCAATTTAGATCAAAAGCAGTGTGCGCGCGGCGAATAGACTGGACTCGATGTTTTTTGGCTGCCAGTCGGTATCCGAGCAGGTTTTTCGTCGCAGTGAATAGGGCTCTACGCTCGAGGGGACTTGAATGTGTCAGATTCTGGCGGCACACACTCTGTGTTCGAATGTGCTTCTTTCTCGGTATGCTAAATACGATGATATGGCTCGTGATACGAAAGCTTTTATCAGAGATGAAATATCTGCCTTTTGATGTCTTCAACTTCTTCTTCGCTGTCGTGGGCGGGCGCTTCAAGGTCGGAACTAGTGAGGACATTGATTAGCAATTGAACAATTGGTTTGATTGAGTCAACGATTAAGGCTCAATATGAATTGACTGACTGAAAGCTACATACACGAAGTTAATTATACAAAATAACAATAATCACGGCGTAGATGCGGCGGGCGCAAAGTAGAATGATAGGATGTGACGATTTGCGCGCGACGAGATGTTGCTGCGCTGAAATGAACAAGGTTGACGCGACTACATAGTCACGTGTGTCACATAATACCGACCTACCAAATGTTACACGAAGTATTCAAGTAGAAGTAAGGGAAAAGTAGGGATAACAGTGATATAACTTTGAGGTGTATTTCAGCGTATTGCTAAATTTCTCATAATCTGCATTGGGGGGATTATGGGCAACGGACTATCTAAAGTGGCGCATAGGTGCGCTCCAGCGAGAGAGGCAGTGGTTCACGCCCGGTCTCCTTTAGTATAAATGGCCCAGACGCATAGTGAGTGTAATGTCATTGTGAGGAGTGATTGTTCATGAATAATTTGGTATATGTGTGCCAAACCGGCATTCGTCCAACCCTGTTCAACTCCGCGCGTAATGATACAACAAGACCCAAATACTTTTAGGCTTTATGATCTCTTTTAAATGCTAATAGCTCATCGATCCATATCAATCCCAACTGCAGTAAGTTAGCTATGAAATCAACAGAATTTGGCGGCGTAAATCATACCCAGTGTCCTTCTGTCTAATTATATCATTCCTGTCCCCACCCTGTTTTCCCTGAGTGTATACATTAGTATTGGATCCCACAGTAGTAAAAGTATCATACCGTCTTTCCACCCTCTACAACTAATCGGTCAAGCTGGTAGAACTGGCTGACAACCGTTTGCCTCTGGAAAGCGAAGTGTTAGCCCCGGATCTTGTTTTCCTCTACTTCAATTCGCCATCTTCTCTGCATTGCCCCTTCATATCGTGTTCGACCGCAAGAGCGTTGGACTTCCAACCAACTCCAAGGTACTGTCTATCATACCTTCAAACTCTGTAGTTCCTGTAATCCCTTCTGCATTAACTCCTGAATCTTCCGCTCATCTTGAATGTCCTTGTGTTCTCTGAAAGAATCCCTCGTCCGTCGCTTCGCATATTCTCGAAAATTGTATGCTGCGAATTGTTGGCCTTGTTTTAAAAGCTGGCGATACTGTGCAGTTAAGTCAGCATGTCTGCAAAGACTGCCGCGCATGCTACCCCTCCACCCCCAATCGCAACGAGAACTTTTCGATATGATAGATGCGGAAAGTCATTGGGAGTAATTGATAGTCACATACCAGCGATAAAGCCTGCTGCGAGGCTTCACTTCTTACTCTCGATACGGCCGACATCTTGTCTTGTAGTGTGAAATGCCTTGTTCAATGGAAGATTGAATCAACATCCACATCCAAAAATTTGTTAGACTTCCGCCTCCGGAGTAAGTGATGACGGAATATACCGAAGCCGGATGACCGAAATATCGGAAATAGCGATAAGATAACGAATGCTTATAGTATGTAGCACGGCATTTTGTGAAGCACAAGGAAGTCTCTCCGCGCTCGACATTTTCTAGTTGAGTGACTTGATTTGCCCGTCTTACGGGTATTCATAGTTGCACTACTGGCAATGTGCATGTCAAAGCCATACACAAGATAGATAACCATCTCTCCGTATGTGTACGAAGGTAGCTACACGTCCATTGCTCAATGCTTCGGTCCCTTAATCCCCTCCCTACGAGAATAGCAACAGCCAAAGTTGCAAATCATAACCATGGAGCAGATCCACAAGAGTACGAAACATCGAACATCGAAATGAGATATCCCTACCGGCGAGCCAGCCTCATCTGCCTACCTTGGTCAGGACTCAGGAGCCGCTTCACCGCGATATCTGCTAACAACAGGATAGCTCTGAGGCTCTGATCTAGCCAGCCTCAGAAGCGGTTCGATGGTAGCGACAGCCTCCTGGAGACAACGACGCGTGGAAAGGAGAGACAGGAGCAGTTGACTTAGATTACACAGAGGGGTTCTGAAACCGAGAAGATGTATAAACGGAAAGAGTACGAAGATCAAACGTTTGCTTTAATAGAAAAGGCTTGGCATCTTAATCAACGTATCCACGATTTCACAATTCCATAACTTCCAACCTCCGGATCTTTCGTTCCTTTCGTTTCTCCGGATAAACCTCTGGTCCAAAGGTTGTCACGCTCTCTCACATAGGACTTGGCGGCGATGCTAAATTTGTCGCCCTACCGTTCATGTAAAATTCTTTACTCTCCATCTTTGCAGATACCTTTCAGATCCCTTTCATAAGTTTCATTCCACTTTTCATTCTCACACACCCAGACACGCCTCTCCCATACAAACGGGATTGATATTCTTACGTGTCGATTGAATGAGGATACGCGCGTGCAAGCACGTCATCCACTCTAAGTCCCTGCTTGGCCCGAACCGGCTTCTTAATTCGACTATGGAGACGATTCAACTTTTGTATGGTTACGGTTGTATGAGACATACCGGAGAAAGGTTGATACTAAGAGTAAAAATTGAAAAAATATTAAAAATCAGTTGCCTGCCCTCTCTTGGATGGACAAGAAGACGAAAATTTAGTAGCCACAAGCTTATCAATCTCTTACTCTGCTCTGCTCCATATCTTTCCTCTCTTTCTCTGACCTGCTCAAACTCTCCTCCTACTTTCTCATTTCTTGCACAGTACCAAATACCAAAGAGGACTTTCCCGACTTCCCCAGATCTTCCTTTCTCCATATCCCCCAAACTTTTTACTTGTCCTTCCTTCGACTCCCATTCCTCAAGACTTTTAATACTCAAGTTGCAAAAATGGCCAACTCTCCTCACGGCGGTGTCCTCAAGTAAGAAACTCCAAAGTCCACAGCTCAATTCATTGGGGACGACAGCCGGCTAAACTAACAACCATTCAACAGAGATCTCCTCGCAAGAGATGCGCCCAGACATGACCAACTCTCAGCAGAAGCTGAAAAGCTTCCTGCCATTGTTCTCACTGAGAGACAACTTTGCGATCTTGAATTGATCTTGAGTGGTGGTTTCTCTCCTCTTGAAGGTACGTTCGTGTAATTGCTTTGGGTTGTTTATGGAGGGGCAGAATCACCCCGCACCTCAAAGAATTCCTCACGCAGAGGAGCAACATAAAAACTCGAACCAAACACTAACTTTACTTTTTGCTAGGTTTCATGAACGAGAAAGATTACAATGGGTATGAAATCATGAAATCCAAAGTTGGCACAATGTTTATCTAACAATTGACAGCGTCGTCGAGAACAACCGATTGGCAGACGGCAACCTTTTCTCCATGCCAATTACCCTCGATGTGTCGAAAGAACAAATTGAAGAGCTAGGAATCAAAGAAGGTGCACGCCTTACCATTCGCGATTTCCGTGACGACAGAAATCTGGCCATTATCACCGTGGAGGATATCTACAAGCCAAATAAGTGCGCTCCTCCATTACTGAGAACTTTGGACAACTCTAACAATTGGCAGGGAGAAGGAGGCTAAGGAGGTCTTCGGTGGTGATGCTGAGCATCCAGCTGTTAAATACTTGTACAACACAGCCAATGAATTCTACGTCGGAGGAAAGATTGATGCTATCAACCGTCTGGAACATTACGATTACGTTGCTCTGAGATGTCAGTGGCTGCACGCTTCGATTAAAAAGGAAAAAGCTAACAGCAATCAGATACCCCCGCAGAACTCAGACTTCACTTCGACAAGCTCGGCTGGTCCAAGGTTGTCGCCTTCCAAACCAGAAATCCTATGCACAGAGCTCACAGAGAGTTGACTGTTCGCGCCGCCCGTGCTCGCCAAGCCAATGTCTTGATTCACCCTGTTGTCGGTCTTACCAAGCCAGGTGATATCGACCACTTTACCCGTGTCCGTGTCTACCAAGCACTTCTGCCAAGATACCCTAATGGAATGGCTGTTCTTGGTTTACTCCCTCTCGCTATGCGCATGGGTGGACCCCGTGAAGCCATCTGGCACGCCATTATCCGTAAGAATTACGGAGCCACCCACTTCATCGTTGGTCGTGACCACGCTGGACCAGGAAAGAACAGCAAGGGAGAGGAATTCTACGGCCCATACGACGCCCAATATGCCGTCGAGAAATACAAGGAGGAACTCGGAATCGAAGTCGTTCCCTTCCAAATGATGACCTACCTCCCCGACAGCGACGAGTACCGACCAAAAGACGAAGTTCCACAAGGAACCCGCACTCTCGATATCTCCGGAACTGAGCTTCGTGCCCGTCTTCGTTCAGGACGTGAAATCCCAGAATGGTTCTCCTATCCCGAAGTCGTTCGCGTTCTTCGCGAGTCTCACCCACCTCGTTCAGCACAAGGTTTCACCGTATTCCTGACCGGTTACCAAAACAGTGGAAAAGACGCCATCGCACGTGCTCTTCACGTCACTCTCAACCAGCAAGGTGGCCGATCCGTCTCCCTTTTGTTGGGTGAGACTGTCCGTGCCGAGCTTTCCTCCGAGCTTGGTTTCAGCCGTGCTGATCGCACTCGCAACATCGGACGTATTGCTTTCGTTGCATCTGAACTGACCCGATCCGGTGCCGCCGTCATCGCCGCCCCTATCGCACCATATGAGGATGCACGAAAACACGCTAGAGAAATGGTTGAAAAATACGGTGATTTCTTCTTGGTGCACGTCGCTACCAGCCTCGAATACTCGGAGAAGACCGATAAGAAGGGTGTTTATGCTAAGGCGAGAAGTGGTGAAATTAAGGGTTTCACTGGTGTGGATGATCCTTATGAGGTCCCTGCTAAGGCCGATTTCACAGTTGATATTGAGAAGACTAGTGTAAGAAATGCAGTTCATCAGATCGTGTTGATGTTGGAGAGTCAAGGTTTGTTGGATCGTTTGTAGATGGCTTTACGAGAGGGATAGATATTGGTTAGATATAAAGAAATAAATGGATGGAGGAAAGAAAGAGAAGATGGATGATAGAATCTCGATGAGTGCAGGAAGGAATACACTACTACTACAGAGAAGACTTGCGGCGTTCTTTTTTTTCTTAGGATTGGAATATGGAATGTATGTAGATAGATAAAAGTTTTGGAGAGATCTGTATGGACCGAGGGTTCATGTATGCATGCACTTGGATGTTGCAGCAGATAACTCGATAGAATGGACGGGAACGATTTAGGGTATTCAGAAGAATTTCCAGCTTGGTTATTTAGTTGCTATCGCTCTGTCTATACTACTACTCTGTTTGACTACCGTACTCTCCCTATCATCTCCAACCTAGCTAGCTGCCTATATCCGGTGCATAAGTGAACGCAAGATAAATCTGTAATCATATAGTATAAATATAATTTAATATAAAGTATATCCTATCCTAACTAACATAAACAACCTCTCCCTAACATCTTCAACACAAACACAAACACAAACCCAAAACCGACATCCCCCCTCCCAAAAAATTCTTTCCGCCAATACATGCAAATTACCCAATACTCGGAGAAATCTCGAGTCGAAAAACACAATACCGATACTGATACTCTGAACAATTTAACCACCGGTCCACACCACTGCTATTCGAAACTTGGGAAAATTCAATAGTTCAAAATGAAATCAAAAATCAAAAAGGTATTATGGCGCAAATATATACAACAGATTACTTCCTCGGTTCTGGTTCTTCCTTCTCCTTCTCTTGTCTCCACATCGGATATCTTTCTTCTCGCTTCTTGGGTGTTTGTAGTCTCTCTCTTACTTCTGCTCTCCGCACCATCTCTTGCATCTCTGTTCATTCTTTCCTTTCCTTCTCCTCATCTAACTTCTCCTCTCCTCTCCTCCCCATATCTACCTTCTTCCTTTCATCTCACAAACCTCCCACCCCCACCCTACAAAATCCCAAACTCCCTCTCCCACTCCCTCCTACTCCTCTCTTCCTCCGCCCTCCTCTCCTCCTCCCCCTTCCTCAACGTCTCCAACTCCGGCAATATAAGATTCTTCAGCAGATCCTCCGTCTCACTGGGACTCGGGCTCGGCAGCGGCTGCCGCAGATACTGTTGATTCTGCTGCTCGTATTCGTATCCCGAGTCTGAGTCCTGGTACTGGTGTTCGTATTGCAGGTTGGATTCAGTGTGGCGATGGGGATTGTGCAGGTGTGCGTAGGGTGGGGGAGGCGACGAGGAGTTGGCGCGGCGGGAGTGCGAGTTGGAGCGGCTGAGGGAGGCGGAGGCGGCGATGTGAGGGCTAGTGAAGGTGAATGAGTGTTTGGGGTTTTGGTCGACGGCGGAAAGGGGCGCGTGTTGGTGGCGGGGGAAGCCGAGGTGGGGGGTAGGGTGGATCGGTTGCAGTTGCTGGTGTTGCGGTGGAGGTGGCGGTTGAGTGGTGTGGGTTGTGTGCATGGATTGGGCTGCGGAGTGGGATGAGGATCCGGTGTCGACACGTTGGAGGGCAGGAGTGCTGTACGATTGTTCGAATTGAGCGAAGTGCGAGTACGGGTTATTTGGATTAGTAGTATGGGCGTGGGCGATGCGAGGACGGGGACTATGATCGATACTTAAAGGAATAGTCGGGGTGGAGAGGGGACGCTCGCGTTCGCGGACGGTGCTTTCAGATTGCGCAAATTGAGAGTAAGGGTTCGGAGTAGACGGGAAGTCAAGGCTTTGTGGTCGGGATTGGGAGTCCGTGTTTCGGTCGGAGAAGGGTTCAATGGGAGGACTGTAGCAATCTTCATTGCGGGAGAACCAGGGGTTGGAAAAGTTGGATTCGAGTGTGCTAGTGTTGATGCTGGATCTGGGGATGGCGGTTGGGATGGAAGACATTGATGGTGTAACATCTCGACCTCTGAAGCCAAGCTCGTCCCAGTGGTGTGGGTCGGTTGGCGGTAGAAGGTCTGGGTCAAATCTTTGCCGTGCGACTTGTGCTCCGGGCGGTGGATTGGAGGCTGTTCGTTGTACTTTGCCTCTTTCTTGGCGTATGAATGAGGTTGATGGAAGACGAGATGTACTCTCACGCGACTGAGTCGGTGTTTTCCTTTCCATCCACCACAAACCTCTTTCGCTCTTTTGCTTCGAAAGAGGAGACACTGGATTCGGCTCTTTCTCGGATTCAGTAGCGACCTCCTTTTGCGGCTTTTCCCTCAAAGATTTAGCTGGAGACTGGGCGCGTTTTTGAACCGCTTCTGGTGCTTGATGATTCCTCTCCGGCTTTTCCGATGCCGAAGAATCATCACGTTTCGAAATAGATTGTTGACTTGCGGCTCTGCTCACTTTCTGTTTGTCCCCTTTGTCCCTCTTCACCGAATCCGATCGCTTTAGGGCCTCTATTTCAGGTCTTACTAGTTTCTTGATCGTATCATCCACTGCGGCGAGGGCTTTCTCGCTAACTACTTCTTTCCCCTCAGCTACTGTTTCCTTCGGAGTCGATGATTTGCCCTCCGAGTCGTTAGAAACAGGCGGAGATCTTGCGGTTTCCGCAGATTTAGCAGTGTCTTTCTCATCACTCTCTCGCTTCCCCCTGTCCTTGTCTTTATCCTTGTCTTCATCCTTGCGTTTCCTATCTTTCTTTTCTTTCCTCAATTTTCTCAATGCCTCCATCTCCTCCTCTTCTTCCTCTTTCCGTTTCAAAGCCTCGGCTTCCTTCTTGATAGCATCCTCCACCGCTTCGAATGCTTTCTTGGTGCTACTCTTCACTTTGCCATGTTTGATCGAGTCGCTTCTGGTAACAACACTCTTTCCGCTTTTAATGCTCTTTTCGTCACTATCCCAAGGCACTTTCACCGTAGAACCATCAGAGTTCTTTCTCGGATGAGTGCTCTCTTTCTTTAACTCTTCCATCTCAGGAATAATGAGCTTCTTGATGGCATCTTCAACCGCAGCAAGTGCTTTCTTGTCCCTAACCTTCTCTTCGCCACGTTTCTGAAATGGACTTCCACCAACACTCGCTTTGCCTGGCGTCCTAGGTTCCCAGTCACCTTCCCTTTCAGTGATATGAGACAGTCGGTTTGGGATGTGTTCTGCTGGTCGTTCTGGTCGTCTTGTCGCTTGATGAGTTTCTAATTCTTCTTGCAACTTTTCGTAGGTCTGCAGAGCCTGTAAAGTCAAGGGTCCAATTTCGGTCCTTGAAGCAAGCTCGGAGCTTTTACGTGGTGGAGGAGTGACCTGACCAGACGTGGTACGATCTTTCGGTTCGGGATGCGAGTGTCCGTTCTCAAGCGCCTGGAGAGTAACTGGATCTACGTCTTTCACTTTGGTCGACTCGGTGCTCGTAGGTTCAAGGGCGCGTTCGAGAGCTGGTCGTGGTAAAACGTGCTCACCCAGCTTCTGTTGCATTCCGCGCTTCTCCCAATCTAATAAAGAGTCATGTCCTTGTCCCTTCATTTTCGTAGGTTCAGGCTTGCTCTCCGACTTGTATCGTTTAGGCTCGAGAGTAATTTGATCCGGATCGAGAGCTTCTATCTTTCCGGTCGTGGGCTTGTCTCCGTCGGATTTGGATCTTTCCAGCGGCCCAATTTCTCTTGGCACAGGAGTTTGACGTGGAAGATCCCAAGGTTCGTCGTCACCTGCAAGTAAGAATTCTTGTACATAGTCCACTTCACTGCGGTCGCCTGGGCCAAATCTTGTGGTACTCGCTGTATCCTCTATGCCAGTCGCATACTCTTCTTCTTGGTCAGAGTCTTCCCTTTCTTCGCTTGCAACACTTTGTGGGGGAGAGGGTCCAGCGCTACCCATCGACTTGAAAGATGCAATACTCTTTTCGTCCCTAAATCGCTGATGCGACGCATTAGACTTACGCTTGGTGAATCCAGGTACATTATGAGGCGTATCGAATGCAATTTTGCCCGACTGCTGGGAAGGAGATTGATGCTCGACGTGATGTGCGGAAGGATGCATATCCGCAGGCTTCATTGGGTGTTGCGGGAGGGTGATGGGTGCGCTTTCGGACTGTTGTCTTTGCGGCATTATTTCCGGAGGAATAGGCGCTCTTGAACCATCTCGTGGCTCTCCTGCTTTCGGCGTTTCCTGCATACCAGCCTTGACACTCCCAACCCACGCCATTACATCCTGACCCCGACCTCTGTCCTCCTTCAAGATTGAGTCGTCCGTCTCGCCCATTGGAATGACCTGAATTCCACCAATGGTGATTGGCAGACCGTCCCGAAGCATTCTTGTCCTGTCTCTCTCTTCATCTTCATATCGTCCGAGCTGCTCCCATGCCCTTTTTGATTCTTCCTTGATGACTTGACTCTCTTTCTTTAGCTCCTTCATGTCCCTCTCCATAGCCTCCCTATACGCACTTCGTTCCTGCAGGAACTCGAGTTCTTTCTTCTGAGCTTCATCGCGAACTTGTTGAACAATGGTGTCGAGGCGCAACTTCTCTGTTTTGAAATGGGCCTCCCACTCTTTCAGAGATTGTTGTTTGTGCTTTTGGAGAGCTTGCTCGATTTGCTGGATTAAGGGTAAGGGTGGAGGAATTTGGAGAGTATCTGAATCTGGTCGACCTCTGGGGTTTTTAGCCTTCTGCTTCGGGGTATCTGGGTAAACTTTCGGAGGAATCTCTGAGAGAAGATTTCTTGACTCAACAAAAGCAACAAAAGATACCGCCAGGTTTTCCGGCAGCATGTCCCAGATCAATACTGGCAGGGATAGGAGAATAATGGTAGCATGACTTGCAAACACTCCTTCCACGAGGGCAAACTGCGCCAACGCCGGGAATTGTCGAATCCACCTGTGCCATGCTTCCACATCCATCACCTGGTTTTCCTCGAGAGCTATGGATATTAGTACGTGAGGAACAATCAGCTTTCCATCTGCAGTAAGCTCATGGAGGTTCTCGGGAGAGTAGCTGTCTATAGTATCGGGCATTCCTGATGACAAAGTGCCTGCCCAACTATTGCCTGGTGGGGTGCGGCGACATATCTCGATACTTAATGATTTAGGATCCTCAGACGTCAGGCTGTAAATCGGCATTCTCTTGGACTCTGTCTTCTGTTGTTCATCCCAGTGAATTTTTTCGGATTTCTCATGCTTGAGCACGGACAGGACCTCGCTGTGGAGCATAGCGACAGAAAATGACGGTCGGTTCACCCACTCATCCAAGACATGAAGCAAGGCGTTCGTGAAAGAATAACGGTTTGGACCCGGTGTCCAGATCTTCGACCCGCTAGCAGCAATCGTTTCGATGACACTGGGACAGCCAGACGGCGCGGCACTAGGAGTAGAACAACAATCTAGAAGGAAAAGGACATCTGACTTTGACTCTTCGAAAACGCTCTGGATTGCAGACCAACGTACTGACGCATACGAAATATCCTGTCTACATGACCATGTGGTCTGTCGGGAGTTGTTGATTATTGCATGACCACCATAGTAGATGATGATTAGGTTGTCATCAGTGCCATATTGCTCAATGAAGTTGACAGCCTATCACAGGTTAAGGTGGGGTAGGCCATAGTAGACGGCAAACAACTTACCTTCAGCATAAGTTTGTTGTGTGCATTCGCCGTTGGTATCGACCAAATATCGGTGGTAAAGCCGTAGCATATTTCGAACATGGACCGCAGAGCGTTGACCTCAAATTGAGCATCGACCTCACTCTCTTCCCATTGTATTAAGACAACTAAAACTTCGGCATAACGTGACCGGCCACGATTGGGAAAAGCCCTCGCAGCAGCCTCCATTGTATCTTAGCATTTTGCTCTGAAGAGGGAGATGACATATAAGAAAGGCTAGTGTGAGGCAGTGTAGAGGGCGATGAGCAACCTCGACGTAAGCAAAGAAGAATGCGGACGGAACAGAAGAAAACAGGATGGGGCCCATAATAAAAGCTGCATTAAATGCAATAGTGGTTTGATTTACCTACCTCTTCGACTCTCACTGCAAAGGTTTCGAGCTCTTTCATGTGATATTTCGCTCGACTGATATCATGAGTGGTGGAAATGGATGAGGGCGGTGTGCTGATGCTGTTGTTATATTTACTTTGCTATTCATCATGTCAGTCAGGATGCTTCTGTAGATATGTATATGTAGATGTGAAGGAATTTGGTAGGACAAACACATGGAGAGCCTTACCTCGTCACTCAATAATTCTGGAGTGTTCGGCGTATGTGTATCCTTGGCTGACGACTCTGACACTTGGTCCATGATGTCTGTCTGGAGTCGACGCGTCC
Source organism: Rutstroemia sp. NJR-2017a BVV2 (assembly GCA_002946415.1). Classification (NCBI taxonomy): domain Eukaryota; kingdom Fungi; phylum Ascomycota; class Leotiomycetes; order Helotiales; family Rutstroemiaceae; genus Rutstroemia; species Rutstroemia sp. NJR-2017a BVV2. The sequence continues at coordinate 150,765 of NJPS01000024.1, read as the reverse complement.
GGTCGAGGTGCGTCAAGCACCCCTGTGGAAGATATAATTCTCACTGTTCTACGATGTGAAGGACCCAGAAAAGAGCGATATTTTGAGTGACACTTTGGAATGAATGAATGAGTTTTTTCGCAGTTTGCACTTCTCACAAGTTAAAGTTGCATGTACATCTGCATCATTAGTTACACGTAAGTCTCCATCATGAATCGGGAGCGTAGACTGTGGGCTGCGTAGGACGAGAATGATAGGTTGGAAGTGTGAGCTGAAGGGAAAGTGTGGTTAGTGAGTGGTGAAGATGGCATCCAACGCATGCAGAGAAAAGAGAAAACCCTTGCACGATGTTGACCTGTCAAGGCCTCAAACGAGCAGGGTTTAAATTAAGCAAACCAACGAAGCAGAAAACGTTATACCGAAAGTGGAAAACGAGATAGATGGGGAAAAGTGCTTCACAAGCGGACGAAGTTATGAATGCGATGCGCTGCAATGCGATACGATGCGGTACGATACGAGAAGATACGATACCCTTCCTCTTCCTCTTGCACATTTCCCTACCAGATGAGAAGAAGAAGGGGACGAGGTGGCAGAGGAACCATCTGGTCATAAGTGGGTATGCGTTTGTAAGTTTGCGAAAGACCGCAGAGGGACTGGCGGATAGCAGAGTGCGGCGGTGGTGGTCATGACTAGGAGGAGAATGAGAGGGGTGAGGAGGGGCCAGAAAGCGGCCCTTGGGCTGAGATAGACTGATAATCCTGGATCATGTGTGAAGCGGAAAAAGTTCCTCACCGTTTGTCGACGATCCAATAATAATCTTAAATATAGATAAAAGATGGAGAGAAAGTATGGTACGGAAAGCTACGGTCGGATAGGATGGCGAGAGGGAAGATACGAAGGTATTCTCAGTGTAAAGTATCAGGTGAGGTCTGTCGCGCGACCGTCAGGCAGATCGACGAGACTCTTCTCCCTCATCTATGTAGCAAAGGGTCTGTCTCTCAACTGCAGCTACAAAGACACACGGATCCATAAAAATAAACTTCCCGCCGTTACTGTACCGTACGAAGTAATCACTTGCTCAGAGGAAGCAGAACCAGAAGCAGACCCAGAACCAGACCCAGAGCTCCTCCCGCCACTCCCGCCACGCCCGCCATATGTGAAGATCTTATAAAACGTACATGTGGGATCCGTATTGTGCACTGCGATGCGCCGGATGTATGTAGGTTCTGTCAAAGCAAGAAATGTTGTGCATTGTCTCCATATCCATCTCCAAACTCCATACTTCTTCTGTACGAAGCACGGCGCATCCATTCTGGCAATATAAAATAGAGTGCTTGGGGCAAGGACAAGACATGACATGCATGCTTTTGCTTAGTAGACGAAGCAGGCGAGACAGGCCAGCCAGAGCAGAAAATGGAAAAAGCAAAGAAGTTCGTTCGTACCTTCGTTCGTTCGGAAATTATTCATTCATTACGGGACCCTAACCTCTGGTATCCGTACCGTACCTTGGAGGCTTGGAGATCCCTCGATGCCCCAGCCACTTTCTTTCCTTTTCCTCGACGAGTCGAGTCTGCAAGGGCAATCTTCAGGAGACGAGCATGAGACGAGTACCGGTCGGCGGTCCCCTTCCACTTCCGTGTGCAAGGTCTCGCTTCTTCTAGCCGGTTCTGAATCATCCCGAGGCACAAGGACGGCACATTGCAGCGCGAAGACGGTAACCTGACTTCCATTTGGTGAAGCCATGTGAGTGACTCTTCGGCATAGAAAAAACAGGCCGATTTAGGACAATATATTGGAGCTGGTTGTTATTATCGATAAACCTTCTAAATACTCTAAGATATTATAATGTTTTCATTATCCAAATGTCTTTTGGGTAATATTGTCGGCCTGTTATTTCTGACCCGGAGAGAGTGAGTACCGGGCGGGGAGGCGAGGGGAGGCGAGTGCAGTATTGCCTTCGTGGGCTGTTCTTTAGAAGGGTAACCGTGCAGTAAGTCTACTTTCGTACTCACTCACACTATGCGACGTGCCTCATCATGGTACAGAATAAGCAGCCTCACACTGCTCACAGAGACTGAATGCCACCGACTATGGCTCTGTCCTCCCTCTCTTGCGTCTCTTGCGTCTCCGATGTAACTTGCTTGATCTTGGGCATCCAATAACCTTAGCTTTCTCCGCGATCCCAGTGCAGCCATTAACAGGCTCATCTACAAGGTCACGCACAGATTGGCCCCAAGGAGTTGTCCCGTGAGACGAGAATGAATCATATGAAAAAGGCCTACCTGAACGATGCCCAAAGCCCAACCCGCAGCCATCTCTATGGGAATTGCATCAGGATTTGCTATTTGCTCGCAAATACGAAGTACAAGTCCATCTCTTTCTTCTTCCCTCTTCCCTGGGCTTCGATTCCCGGCTGGCAGAATATGAATTAATACTTGCGACTTTCACGATATCTCAACCTTATCCAACGTGAAATTCGTTCTAAAGACTCCTCCCTAATATCCTCAGACGCCCACAGCGCGCGAAGTAACCCCAAAACCCAAAAGCGATCTCTTTCGACTGTATCGGCAAAATTTCAATACCTCAACTTCCGCTGAGCACCTATCAAACGTCGTAAAACTATTCAGCCAACGTATGAGAATCCTCGATTGCGATCCACAAACTCTTTCTCCTCTCCTCCAACTCCATTCTGATTTGGCCATTCAGACAACCTTCTCTTCCTCCCCCAGAGAATTAGGAGAATCACGCTCCCTTTTTCCCGCTGAGGTCTCCAAAGGGGGTGACTTGCTTGCTTTTCGACTTTTTGCAACTTTTCTTCTGCTTCTAAATTGCTTCTAAGTTGTTGCTTGCTTGACCCTTACTCTCTCTTGCATTTTTGATGTCATAGCGACCCGGAACTACAGTACGGAGCACACGATACATTCGTTCATTATTCATCAAATCATTCGTTCTAATAAACCCAACCCTCGATTGCGGCCTTAGAACTCACCGCTGATAGCTGCAAAAGTTGCTCCACATGCGCCGCCAGCAAACCAAGTTTTTAAGCGCCAACTAGAACCAACCTCGCATGAGGTATTCCACTAGCCATGCCTGAAATACCAGATCAAGACCACGACAACGACAACGCTGTCGCAAAGAACGAGAAGCGTCGAAAACACAAATCGAGACCTATCGTTGTCGATCCTGAGACTGGCAAACCTGTCAAAGGACGCAGGAAAAAGACAAAAGACGATCAATCTGAAGTGACCACTAGCACCATGGCTGATGTTGTCCCCGAACTTTCACGAAAAGCGTCTACAACAGGTACATCATCTTATCCAGGCCTCAACAAAGATTACAGCAGGGAGGATGTATTAGGCAGTGCAGTCAATAGCAGGGTTACGAGTAGCAGGATCTCGAAACGAGACGGAGAGGATGTACGATTACCCTCAAGAACAAAGACAGGACCTTACACACCAGAATCTACCGATGTTGACTCTGAGAAGCATAGAAAATCTGCCGAGAACTTAAGTCGACATAGTTCTACCAAGGATCGCAGACCTCCGAGCCCACCAGATACCGAGTATTCGGAAAAGCGAAAATCCTCATCGTCACGAAAGCCAAAGACAACGAAACTGAGGGAAGACTCTGAGTTATCGAGACCTGATTCACGAAGTTCGGATTACCGCAGATCGACAAAGGAAGATCCTTCTATAATATCATCCAAGTCTAGATCCAAGACAAGCACCCCTCCACGGAAATCCAGTTCGAGGTCTTCCAAGAGCAGTAAACCGGATCCTTATCAAGGTAGACATCGTGAATCAGAGATTGACTCGAACGTTACATCTGTGGCACCGAAGAGGACTGGATCAGCACCTCGACATAGACCGACGGAAATTGATACCGACTCTCCAGACTCTGCCCAGGACTCCTCGCCGAAAACACCAACTCAGACTCCACAGTTCCCTCCGGATATCAAACCTACCCCTTCTCCTTACTTGCACTTGGATGCATCTTCTGTTAAGTCTAGTGTGTATGGCTCTCCACGCCCTCCTCCACCACCCCCTCCCCCGAATGTGCCGTTAAATGTCCCTAGAGTTGATTACCTCCTACAAAACGGTGGACTGGTCCGTCCCGCTCCCAAAACCCTAATTGCGGCTACCCCCACCTATTCCTCGTCTCCAAATTCAGCGAGGACCTCCCCACCAACGCCGGCGGAAATACAGAAAATCTTTGGACCATATTTCAATGTGTTGGAGCAATATGAAACTGTTATCAACAAGAATGGGTCTATTGCAGTTGCTACAGGATATCGTTCCGTTGCTAGGAGACTGCTTGATCGGCTGGAGAATGTTTTCGCCCGAGAATTATCACCAGATGGCTGCTTTTGTGTCATGTGCCAGAACCTGGATCTTGAAACCCACGAGGGAAGCAGAGGTCTCGGGTGGGGTGAAGTCTTGGAGTGGGTTAGTGGTCGACGTGAACTCCCTGTCTGGCCCGCTTTTGATTTTGCGTCACTTGGCATGAAAACAGTTGATGACTTAGCTGGCTTGGGTATTTCGGGTCATCATCGACCAGGATCTCCTGTCAAGATTGACCCGGATGTAGCGGATGAATTCCGGGAGCATTATCTCCAACAGTCAAGGAAGACAAAGGCATCTGTCGATAAATGGCTTTCTAGCTGCCCAGAGGCAGCATCTGCACCACCACAAGAAGTTGATGATGAGACACTTTCATTTGCTATTCTGACTCATCTTGAGCATCACGACCGACCGCTCTTTAACGCTTTGCTCACTGGCTCGACAACAGTGCAACCTATTTCTAGAGCTCCAACTCCAATGCGAAAGCAACCACGAACAGATTTTATGATTAAGACTGTCCAGTCTATTCAAAGATTATACCGTTTGCCTCTCCCTCCACGAGATCCCGAGGTTGCAATTTACCTATTGAAGAATCCGCACGTCCACAATCTTCTCGCAACGATATCTGGAATTGCACCATCCGAATGGGAGATATTGATTTCTGGTCGTTTCGATGGGTTCCTGTGGTCCGGAGCTGATAATGAAATGGCTGACGAATTTCCTTCCCGAGGGCCTACACCTCTTGGTTCCTTCCGAGGACCTTCACCTGCGATGAGAAACAACTCGCGTAGTAACACACCTTTCTCGCCTGGGTCTCGTGGATTCCCCTCACGTGGGCCTACGCCTTCACAACAATACCGACACCCTGTCTCAAACGATGAAGAGACTGAAATCGCTGTTTTAGCCGAAATTGAGCGTGAAATCTATGTTGGCATGGAGGCTCTGGAAGATGCTTTCGAAGGTCTCCACCGAAAGGCTGAGGCCGTCCGCAAAGCTCTTCGTGATCGCAGCGCTGGCCTGGCTATGGCAGCAGATGCGAGAAGAGCAACTCATCCAGAAATCCTCGCTGGAACTCCCGGTCCTTACTCAGCAGGTCTGGGTCCTGGTTATGAAAGACCAAGCTGGGCCGAAGGTGGCAGCGATTTCGTCAGTGAAGCCGACTGGGATAATGATGATGAGATGATGAGTGAATTGGCACCTGATGACTCCGCGAGTAACATTAGCAGTTCAAGACACCGACGTCCAAAGCGCAGGAATGAGAGAAGAACTCCCGCGTTGGTAGAGGAGGATGAAGAGGAAGAGTAATAGGTGGATCAATCTATCATACGTTTATGATGGCTTCTGCTCGGAAAATTTGAATGGGAAATAAGGAGAGTTTTTGCGAATTTATGGAACGAGATCACGAATTGTTTACGAAATGATATCCAAAAGAACGAGAGTGCCAGCACAATACACGCGCGCAGAGTATGGAAGCATGGAATTTTTTTGATGATGAGGATGGATGGGCATTAGCAGTATTCGAAGCAAGTGAGCGGATTCCTTGTTTTAAAGGGATCATTGATCGTACTTTTATGTTTGTTGTATGGATAATTAAGATGCAGGTGGTGATGAAAAGGCAGGATCATCGATTTGATATTTTTTGTGAGAGTTAGACGCTGTGATATGGCACAGGAATGGAAAAGAATAGCATTACAATTTAGCCAGATTTCCAAGGAATTCTTGCGCAGCTAGTGAGATGAGGTAGAGGCATTATGGATTGTAGCAGAAGCCATAGCAAAATGCTCGCCCGGCAGGTTAGGTGGACTCAATAACGCTTGAATTTGAGTTCTAACGTTAGGCGATCAATGTAAGATCGACACACGACAAACGGACAATGTTTGGCCTTGTCACGTCAAATATATGTCTACCATAACTAAGCATAATACGAGACGACGTTTCGACTAAGTTCAGCATAGATCTCACCTCACATGATCGGTCAATGTGGAGCCTAGTTGTCAGTCCCAAGTCTTTTGCTGGGCGCGTTCTGCTGTGATAAATGTGAGCTACTTTATCCGAAGATGGGATGAAGATTAAAGGAGGTAGCTACTCTAGATGTGCACGAGCATTTGATATATAGATTTCATGAATGGGGGGCCCAGTAGCCGGGCTGGAATGGTGCATATGATATAGGAGTTCAGGATATTGGTGCTCGGGAAAATTGACAATTCAATAGATTTAGATAGGAGAATATCAAAAATTGTAAAAAAAAGTACCCAAAAATACTTTCACCTCGCGTACCCCTGTCCAATGCAGTCCAGTCCAAAGAACCACCTGTCTCCCACCCCGCTCAGACCTCACATGTCAATTTCTTATCTTATCCACAAGCTCGAGCACGAGCGAGCTTCATTCATTCATCTAACTCCAAATTTGCATCAAGCTCGATGCGCTGTGATGAAAGCTCGAGCTCTAAGATGAAAAAAGTTAAAGATTAAAAGAAAACTCACCTTTAGTCTAGATATAATCCTTCCATCCCTTCCTTCGCTACCCTTTGCTCTTTTCCTCCCTTTGCTTGTCTCTGTATTGAACTCTTCAAAACACCGTTCATTTCTCTCTCTCTCTTTCAATCGTTGTCGCCCTTTTATACAATCACATTCAGTTAGAAGTACGGATATATAGAAAGAAAAAAAATGGCAGATAGACCAACTGTCTTAATCACCGGGTTCGTTCCCCATCCTATCCCATCCAATCCCCCTCCCCCTCAACTCATCCAGCTAATCTCCCTCCCACAGCTGCACCCGCGGCGGCATCGGGCACTCCCTGGCGCTGGACTTCCACTCGCGCAACTACAACGTGATTGCGAGCGCGCGCTCGGCAGACAAGATTGCGGATCTGCGTGAGCTGGGCATGCGCACGATCGGCTTGGATGTTACGGATTTAAAGAGTATAGTGGAGGCGAAGGGGGTGCTGGAGGGGTGGATTGAGAATGGGGAGATAGTGGGGTTGGATGTGCTGGTTAATAACGCGTGAGTGTGTTTTTTTGTTGGGGTGGGGGGTTGGAGGGGAAGAAGGGGAGGGAGGGAGAGGGGGAGGGATTGAGGTGAGGGGGGATTCTGGGGATTGGGGTTGTGGTGGTGGAGATTGGGGACGGAGTGAAGAGAGAAGAGGAATAATGGAAACGAAGAAGAAGAAAAGATATGCTAACGCTCCCACCAGAGGTCGCAATTGCACCATGCCCGCCCTAGACGTCGACGTCAACGATGCGCGCCACTGCTTCGAGACGAACTTCTTCGCCGTTGTAAACATGTGTCAGACATTTACACCACTACTAATCAAGCGCAAGGGGCTGATTGTCAATATTGGGAGTTTGGCTGCTGTGCGTATATCTTCCCCTACCTCAATCTCACTACATATCTCCACGCACCCTCTCTCCACGACCAGAACAAAACCTAACCCCGCAAACCAGATCCTCCCCTACGTCTTCGGCAGCATCTACAACGCCTCCAAAGCCGCTCTCCACGCCTACAGCCGCACCCTACGCCTCGAACTCGCCCCCTTCTCCGTGCGCGTCATGGTCGTCGTCACCGGCGGGGTCTCCTCGAACATTACGCGCACGGCACGCACTCTGCCACCAACATCTCTATATTTAGAAATCGACGACGAGTTCCAGAAACGCCTGCTGCATAGCCAGGATGGCGCGATGAGTAATCAGACGTATGCGAAGGGAGTGGTGGATGCGGTGGTGAAGGGAGGGAGGAGGACGCTGTGGAGGGGGAATAAGAGCTCGTTGGTTTGGTTCGCGAGGAATTGGGTGGGGAGTTGGGTTTTTGATTGGGTGTTGCCGGGGATGTTTGGGTTGAGGAGGTTGAAGGGGATTTGGAGGGAGAAGGAGAGGAGGGGGTTGCGTGGGGGGAAGGAGTTGTGAGGGGAGGGGTAGGAGTCGTGAGACGCTACGGAAAATGGTTATGAATGCTGTAATGTGAGTGTGGTATAATTGTGTTGCGGGGGACAAGGCTGTGTGTTTGCGTTGAAATGGATGTCGGGTCTGTTACGACAAGAGCAGTGTAAATATACCAGTATGAAGTAATGTAATAGCATAGCATAGAACAGACCATAATAGATTCACCTAATACCTGACGACCTATATTCACTGCCAATTTTGGTTGAAGGAGTATACATAGAATGTCCTCCAGATTTATTGAAAATAACACAGACATACGACATCTCGTTCAAACCATAGAGTCGTACTCACAACCCTACAGGCACGCGTAATCATACATCAAATCATGAATCATCCATGTCGTCTCAAGTCATCCATCGCATCCATCTAAACCTGCTTCGTTTCCCTAGCCTGCACAATCTTATCCAAATCCGCATCCGAAGCACCCGTCTTATTGAGCCTGTCTTCTTCCTGCGGAGTCAGATCCACGCCCAGCGAAGCCGTAGCACGGCTCTCGATTGCACTCTCCATATCCTTCCCATGTTTTTCATTTCTGTCGTGCCCTTTGAATGCCGGGTCGTTGGGTCCGTAGTGTAGACGTTTTGACTCCACGTTGGCGTTGAGTTGGTCTCTGGGGTGGTGTATGTTAGTGATATGATATGTATGCTGTTGTAAGGCGCAGGAAGGGAAATGCAGTGATGGCTTTCGCTGGAATAGAGCGGTGGGGAATCAGGAAAAGATCGAAGACTTACCCAGTGCCGGTCACTACCTCACCTGTCGCACCAATGTCCTGCACACTTCTAGGAATGTCCGATGGGTTTTCCGCTGCGGCAGCGAGTGTGCTCTCTGCTGCGTTTGTGGGCAGACCCTCGCCGGGACGCGGCTTCGAAGGAATGATGTTCATTACTCCTGCATCCCCGGGGATGGATGTGCCTTTGGCGGCCATGTCGAAGAGATCACCGCCTTGATGAGGGTCGGAAGATGCCATTGTTGCTGGTATTGTTTATATGGGGTGTTTTTGTGGGTTGTGGTCGTAATGTGCTTGCGAAGCTGATTGTTGTGTGGGAATACACTGATTCGAATTGATGAATTGGATTGATAGTCAGGTTAGTTTTCTATATATTAGTAGGAGAGCACCGCTTTGTATAGCAATTGATCTATGCATTGGCGTTGACGTTGAGCATTCATCATGATGAAGGAGGGGTAATATGAAGTCACTGCAACTAAGGGAGCCAGTAGTATTGTCGTCATATATGCGCTGCATGGCTTGGATGCATTCGTTCTTTCGATTCAATCGATATACGACGCTCGATACTCGATAGGAAGTTGACTTTGAATATCCCTGGGTAGGAGGAGTATTGTAAGAAACGGTTGATGTCATTAGGGAAGGCAGGAAGCAAAGGAGCTTAGTCGTACGAAGTAGACTCGTTGAACACAAGATTATTTTTGGGGTCTCAAGCCACAAGCCTCATTTCGGTACTTACATACCTGCTGCAGCCAAGAGTAAGAATACCACCCCGCGGGTATCGATTGCTTTTTACCAACAACAACCAACAGAGAATACGAGCGCGGCTGATATATTTTTGACGACAGTTCATTTGCAACCCATGGAACCGAACACTCACCGACATGTCTTCGAAATTCGAGCTCTATTCTCGTTCTCGTTCTCGGTCCCGTTCCCGTTCCCCTTCCCCATACCACTCAACCAAGATCTGCCTGGGCCTCTGCAATGTGGAATTAAGCACGCTCGGCAGGGTGTTTCCTTCCTGGAATCAAGCGCCACCCACCCACTTCCAATCTAAACATTGCAAGATCCTGGATGCTCCCCTGACTCGAAAGACTAACTCGCTGCAATGATGATCGCCGGTTCGAGAGTGTCTCGGGTGAATGGTCTCTGGTTATACGCTTTTGGACGTCCTCATTTTCTTTTAATATCCTCCTTAATAGGTGTATGCTCGCTCCATTAGTTGTGGACGTGCTTGAATTTGGATGCCGAGGTTTTCGCAGAGTCTAGTGGATGGATTGGATGGCAATTGATTCTCAGCTGCATGAAGTTCAAGACACAACTTTTGGTGTTTGCATGTAGCTGCACGATTCTACCATCCATTCACCCATCCATCGATACCAGCCATTCAACCATACCGCAGGCTCCTTTATATCCGGCACCTACCATGTGAGAAGAAATCGCCTCAAACCAAAAGCGCAACAAATGAGCGATGGAGAAGCTGCAAAAGCCGGGATCTGCTCATATAAGTGGGTAATTCCTTGGCTCGTCGAAACAAAAAGACCGTTTCAATCGCGCGACCAATACAAGCGAGTACAACGCTATGCCGGGTTTCCAGAACCTTAGCATGCATTCTAGTGTCACAGATTGAGCTTCCCCTGACATTGTGCACTTCACAAACTCACCAAGGAGTGACAGTCGTTATCCCAGAGAGTCTCCGCAAAAAGAGATGATCAAGACTTGAACAAGCCTGGAACCAGAGCCAGCTGGGTTCAGTAGCTAGGGCTGAGTCCCGCCCAAAAGTGCCATGTCTGATTAACCTCCCATAACTTATGGTTGTTTTTCTCCCGAACCATCTCGCTGTTTACTTTCTACATTTTTCTGCTCATTCTCTCTTTGATACTGTGTGAATCAGGCCGTTGATAGCTCTGGGCCTTTTCTAGATCTCGTTTCAGGACTGGCATTTCCGCTGGAACATTGGCCGACGTCTGCATTTCATTTATTCTTTTTCCATATTCGCATTTTCATACCTATACCCATACCTACTGCTCAATCAGGTATTGAGCAAAGGAAAACATACATTAATGATGGAGAAAGACTACCGGCCTAATAAGATATGGGCAATGAATGACACAGATGGCGCTTCCCATTCCGACTACACTGTACTCCTCGGTTCGGGCAAACGATTACTTCAAAAGCTCGCACATGGATGTGTGCCAAGTTTCCTGCAACGACGAACGATACGAGCGAACTCACCGAAGGCACAACGACTGCATCCTACTTCATATCTCGATGGTTTAAGAGGAGTAGCTTCCTTCATTGTGTTTATGGGACATTATACAGAAGAGAATATCGGCTGGTGGACTGAACCATACGGGCTATACGAGGATGGAGCCCCTTCATCACCAATACAACTACCATTCCTTCGAGTGATATACTCTGCCAGACCTATGGTGCATATTTTCTTCATCATATCGGGATATGTCCTTGCGTATAAACCTCTGAAGCAGATTCACACACAACAATATGCAGCACTTGCCTCGACGCTATCATCATCTGTCTTCCGCCGTGCCCTCCGCCTGTTCCTCCCATCATTCATAACTCTCTTAATTATGGCTCTGGCGGTGCATTGTGGAATCTCTGAACCGCGCTATGGTTTTCCTTTATACTCTCTCTCTTCGCAGCTCGAAAACTGGTACCAAACCTGTTGGGAACTTGTCCAGTCGGCTTGGGTTTGGGACGACCCCTCCGTGCCTCAGCCGCGCTATAATCCAGCTCTATGGACTATACCCGTGGAATTCGCACAGTCAATGCTCCTCTTCATCGTTATTCTCGGTCTCTCACACGTACGAATAAGCATGCGTCTCTTTATCCTCGCTTGCATAATATCCTTCTGTTTCTGGAGCGCGCAACTTCACGCTGTCGAATTCCTTGGCGGGATGCTCATTGCCGAGCTCACCCTCCTCCAATCATACCAAACTACCTCCTCGCCCCTCGACGAGCAAAATTCTCCACTTCTCCCGACCTCCGAGTTACTCGATATCCCGACCAGCCCTTCCTCAACCTCAACGTCCACCTCCCAATCACCAAGTATATTCAGCTTCTCTCGACCCTGCGCCTCCCGAGCAAGCACCTCTATCAAACAAACCCTCATCCAAACCTTCTGGATCCTCAACGTCATCTCTGGCCTCTTCATCTCCTCCTGGACCAACGCCCACATCTCCGAAGTCCCCGGCCTTTCCATTCTCGACGCGCACACCCCCTCTCCCTACCACGGCCAACGCGTCTGGTTCTGCCTCGCCGCCTTCCAAATCGTCCTCGCATGCACCCAGCTCTCCAGCCTGCAATCCCTCTTTAACCACCCGCTCTCGCAATACCTCGGCAACATCTCGTACGCTCTGTACCTAACACACAATCTCTGCCTCACAGCCATGGAACCGCGCATCGCGCCGCTCTTGGATGCGTGGCTGGGCAAGGCTACTTTTACGGGCAGACATCTGACGTGGGTGGCGGGGCTGCTGATCTACGGACCGGTGATACTGTGGATGGCGGATCTGTTCTGGAGGGTCGTGGATATGAGGACGGTGAAGCTGGCGAGGTGGATCGAGAGCTGGTGTTTGGTGGAGAAGGGGGCGGTTACGGGGTTGGGGTTGGAGGGGCAGAGACGGAGGGATAATGATGCGTGATTTTCTTCTTCTTTGTGGGGGTGAGGTCTTGGAGTTTTATTTTTCTGGAGGGGGTTCTTTTTCTCTTTGGGAAAATTGCATGGGAATGCAATGTGAATAGCTGATTTAGATTGGTTATGGGCGTTTGAGGTGTATGCACATTTGAGACTTGAAACCTCAACATTAAGCTAGCTATCAATGCTTGAAATTTTTGATCTTTATCCACTCGAGTTATATGGCTGTTTACATAATCTTCCCTGTGTGCGTCGCTCGAAAACATGTTGTTCCTCTATGCAAGCTGATGTCTCATCCATGGATTGACCTAATTTCCTCATGAAAACGAACTTACTTTCCACATCCGCATCCAAATATGATTTACCTAACCCCCATGATATATTGAATACGAAAAGAGAGAAATGATTTTGCGCCTGGTGCTTTCCAACGGTCGATGGCATCTCTCTATCTATTGATCGATGAAAGTGGTGTCGATATCTTGACCTTAACATTCAACTTCCTCTCCTTGCTTACTTCCCCCAGCTTTCTTTACTTCCATTTCGTGATTGAACGATTGGTTGATTCGTCGACTGGCTGGCTCCTAACGAAATCTTATCACTTGAACTGGATATACAATGCCATGCGTACGCAGTGGGTTTCTCTGGTAGGTAGCTAACCATTTATTCCCTATGAGTAGAGCAATAACTTGAAAATTTGGACATGTCTGTGCGGTGCAATGAATGTCCGAGTGACTTGGGTCGAGAGGAGTCTGTATATTGTATAATGTATATTGTGATGGTATACCATCTAGCTGTCTTGTGATTAGATGGTGCTCGAACACTCAGCTTGCCCCAATGAATCACAAGCGGGTATATCTAAGAGGATAGGAGAAGCTCTGTCTGCTCGGTGGAAAGCGGATTTCCACAGGATGGTTCGAGCGGCTTTGGTTTTTCGCGTAGTACATGGAGGGTGAAGTCTATCAGCTTGCATGTCTGTCTGTATGGCGGCCAGTCACAAATGATCGGAGACATGTACGATTCTTGCGGTAAGTCGTAGGAGCAACCTGTAGATACGAAGGTGTAAACCCACATTGAGTCACTTTCATTTTCGCATTTGCTAGCTGTGGCGATTTGAATGGCTGATGGGAAGTTTCTATGCAGGTTTAAATATCTATATTGAAGCTGGATCATGAGCATAATGGTGGCCTTGCTACGTAATGGACTTGATTCTCTCATCTATAGTTTCCAAGGAAAGAAGATGGTTCGAATAATTGCCCACAATGACGCATATGTATGTGCGGGTGTTGAAGGTGGGTAACAAGCGTGAGAAGGACCTACTTGAGTACGTACTCCTCTGATGCGTTGCTCCGGATGGAGAGAACACATCATAGGGAGAACGAAGAACGAAAAATGTTTAATAAAATACCGCAAATCGACGTCTGCGTTATGGGAACAGATCTCACCTCCGAAGATATGTTTTGGATGTGACCCCTAGCTTAGGACAAGTCATACCCCATCTCCTGATAGAAATCTACTTGATAATGAAACTGCATTAGATAAGAGACCATAGTGAGAATTTATTTATTTGTAGGTTGGACGCATTTTTCATGGATACATCAGAAATGTAAAACATATCATAGATCTCGCTGTGACAATGAAATGGAAGAAAAATAATCGTGGTCATACGACTGTCTGGTTGTTGGCCATCAATGAGCTGAATGTCGAGGCCCGCCGACGGATAGTTCTGTCACAGATTGTGTTTTTCATGGTATGCTGAACTTCTCAGCACCTTGATGTCTTGTGGAAGATGGCGGAGAAAGGTAGTATGCTCAGCCCGGAGAAGAGATAGATTCATCAAATTCGATGCTCATATTCCTCGGTGTTCATAGATCATCATCATAATAACAGCCAACAGCATTGCCACAATAAAATTGTTGGTTGAGACCAGTATTAAACAAACATGGACCAGGCCGACGACGGCCATGACATGCCTCACTTGAGGAGGTAGACCCGATGCTTTCGCCATCAGTGACTTCACAAGTAGCTGGTACATCTCGAAGAAAGAGGGCGCAGGCCATAATGGGGTCGCTGAGACTGACAGGCTCAACTGAAATGAAAGAGAATGTCGACAATGTGTGATGTGAGGAAACTTGGGTGTACCGGTACCAGCTTGCACTGTGTTTGCGACGCGATCCTGGTTCATGCGCTGTTCGAGGCAAGTAGACACGGGACAGTCGGGCTCTATATTAAGGGTCCTCCGGGGTAGCTCTTATCGTGCAGTGATGGAAGGCGGAACTGATTTGGCACCGAGATCGAAGAAAGAGCATCTGTCCTCATGCAGCTGACATCCTCATGCACACTCGCATGCAAGTTGCTCCCATATCAATTATTTCCCAACCTCAATGTAGAATGTGGAATATGATATGAAGAGTTGTAGACAACATAGCAAGCTGCAGTGCTGATGCTCACTCGAGGCATCAGCCGTACTCGTAGTAATCACAGCCTCTCACATTTCTCATCCATCCTCTTCCATGACTCTCAACCCCGACCTACAGGTCATGCCCACAGTCCCTCATCACATCATAGCACACATGCCGAATGTCGCTCCCGTATCTCCAAGCACTACTTAGCAGTCCGTACCATCGAAAACGCAAGCCACGCCAATCTCCCAAATGATTCACGCATCACCAATCAGATAACCCGACCAACGGCCGACACCAATCAAATACCTATGTCCATGCCCTCTCACACAGCAGGAGTTCACCCGCCGCCCCAAAAGTCCGCGTTCTTTGTCAGCTCGGCCAAACTACGAGCTGTAGGTTGAGAATTTTATATCACGTGGAATGGTGCAATACTCGATGTGATGACACAATCCAGGGGCAAGCGAGCAACGCAGGGATATTGGACCCACAGTTTTTGACTTCTCAGTCCCGATTGCCGATATGGGGATTGTTGACTGAAGAATATGGAGGAAACTGTTTGATATGTGCACTCTTTTCCCGGTAATACCTATTCGCTGGCATGTGTGGAATCCAAATAGAGATCGAATGGGAAAGGACAGAGAGGTACGAAGAAAATATCATCGAATTCCTGTGAGAGGCAAGCTGGTAAAAATGACTCCAAACTCCATCATGATCGACTTCGATCCAGGAACGAAAAACAAACAAAGCACGCAAGCACAAAGCAGCCTCAGAAAATCAAGCCTCAAACGGATAAACGTTACAGTAGGCTCATTGATAACCTTCGCGACCCTTGCTAGCGCCAATCACGCCATTTCTTTGAAGGCGAACTTTTTGCCCTAGCTTCACGTCTTTTGGTCGGTCATCGAATTTTCCATGCGTTTGCTTATGGCAAATCATGACAACAGTTGCTTGCTCTGCGTGCCTACCTGCCCTATTCTTCACCTTCACCTTCACACGGAGATGGGGAAGACCGACTGGTCCCTCCACCCGATTCTGATCGTTCCGCTGTGCTTCCATTATCCATTAGTAATATGTGAGCTTTGTCATAGTAAGATGTCGTGCTTTCCTGTGAGTTTCCTCCTCGCATCTCCACTTTTCCCACCAGGAAAGGTTTTTGGTATCGGTAGCTGGGGAATATATACAGATTCTCCCTCTTCTACACTCTTCTCTTCCTTCCTCCATCATACCTCATATCTCACAACGCTTGACTCTACCATGGTGTGCTTGTCCATACCCCTCATATACTATTCTGTTTAGCCTCAAATTATACCATCTCACTATTATTGATCGCACCATACCAAGTGATATTGCGCCATTGTCTTGGACTTGCTTGCCGTCTAGCCTATTGTCCGCTTTAAATCAACAAAAGTTCCACGTGAAGACTTCTCTTCTCGAAACAACACACAACTACACTATTCAACTTTGAATACCCTTCGTCGGCTTCTCTTATTGACCTGAAAACAACCGTGGTCTTCCACCGAGAAGAAAAAACAGTCGACGAAATGGGAATCCACCGAGAATCCTCCTCCTCAAACCTGGAGTCGGGCTACGCCTCCGGTTCCTCTTCTCACAATGCTCTTCCACGAATCGTCCTCACTAAAGCCCACCTGAAATACATCAACGCTACTCTCAACAACCTTCAACCATACGAAATCCTCCGATGGGCAAAACTCACATTCCCCAACCTTTACCAGACCACCGCTTTCGGTGTAACGGGACTTGTCACATTAGATATGCTCAGCAAACTCCAAAGAGAACAACCTGACTTGCCGGGTATCGATGCTATTTTCCTCGATACCTTGTATCACTTCCAGGAAACGCTCGAATTGGTGGAGAAGACTAAGAAGAGATACCCAAATGTCAATCTTCATGTCTACAAACCAGAAGGATGTGACACTGCCGAGGATTTCGAGGCCAAACATGGCAAGGAGCTGTGGAAGACAAATGCAGACTTATACGACTGGGTTGCAAAGGTTGAGCCCGCTCAGCGAGCATACAGCGAGTTGGATGTCGCTGCTGTATTGACTGGAAGGAGAAGGAGTCAGGGAGCGAAGAGGGAGAGCTTGGATATCGTCGAGGTTGACGAAGCTGGTCTGATCAAGATCAACCCATTGGCTGCATGGTCATTCAAGGACGTACAAAACTACATCAAAGAAAACAATGTTCCGTACAACGACTTGTTGGACAGGGGATACAAGAGTGTCGGAGATTGGCATTCGACTGAGCCCGTAAAAGAGGGAGAGGATGAGCGAGCAGGCAGATGGAAGGGTACCGAGAAGACCGAATGCGGAATCCACAACAAGCGATCGAAGTACGCACAATATCTCTTTGAGATGGAGCAGAAGAAACAACAAGAAGAACTGGCCGCCAGACTTGAGAAAGTGCAGCTTAGCGAGGAGAAGATTGAGGATATCATGGTCGGAGCCTGATGGTACTTGCCATCCTGCTAACTCAACGACATGATGTGATTTTGGAATGGCCTCTTTCTTTCTCGGTGCCTGATGTTTCATGACCGGCGTTTTGGGTTAAGGAAAGGATATGATGAACTGGATGGGTGTCATAGCAAGGAGTTATAGGCGTTGATATAGAGACCCAATACCTAGCATGGTCGTCTCTTGCTTTTTATCATTAGATGATGGGATGTATCTTTGCACTTGCATATAGTGTAGATCCGTCATCTCGACCAAAATAAATAATATTTATCAAAATCGCTTGTACCCATATTGAGTCGGTCGTGATGAATATTTCTGAAATTGACGTTCACCGGTATGGTTGTATATCATTGATAACGTTGCCGTTAGTGCGGTAGCGAGCAAGGTTCCCAAGACATTCTTCGTACAACCCCGCAAGTAGCACAACCCTTTAATCAATGATAAGGAACGACGAACTCCGGCGAGGGACAAGTCTAACCCATGCAATATCCTAAGATATGGCAATATATAGTAGGCTTGTGGCCATCCAGCCAATCTATTCGGAGACTCCAAGAGGTACTTGTGGTCACTTGTATGACTTTCTCTTCTCGAATCCGTCCTCGTCGGATCTCCGTTGGAAATGCACATGCAGCGATGATATAAAACATGGTGGTACTAAATTTAATAACAATCTCCTGCAACATATCGATATCCCGAGAGGCTTCAACCAACGCGGCTTTTCTCTTTTGCTCCGGCGGATCTAGGCGGCATTGGGACCGCAATCCCATCTGAGCTATTGAGATATCTCCAGGGCGCTGCGGACATCAGCTGGTACTCACCTGATTATCTGAACGTCCCAAGATTGTACACCGCTAGCCTCCGAACAGAGAAATCGGGAAGCATAATTCGGCAGAATCGCCCATTGGGTGCCACGGGATTGGGCGCAATCTGGCGGGATGGGCAGCATGGTTCAAAAACGATCGAAATGATCGGGAGAGCCAAGCCGCTGTTCTCGAACATATGTGGCCAGAAACACAAAATGATGGCATTTCATTAACAAAGCATGGAAAACTTGAAATATTATGCGGGCGGGGTAAGCGGCCGCATGGACATTCTTTCCTCATCGCAACCTAACCATGACGACATACGAATTAGCAACTGCTGGTTCTACGAACATTAGAACAAGAAGGAAAGCAGATTTGATGTCAACAAAAACTTCTGAGCAGCAAGACAGTAGATTTCTGTTAATTTGAAGAAATCGAGAAGCACCTGCACGAAAAACCTGCAAAATGTCTGGCACAATGGAGAAAACAAAGGCCAAAGCGAAAGAGGTTGCGTGAGTTGATAGACCATCCCTTTCCAGATGATAATTCTTCTAACAAAGCTGGATTGATAGGAAGGAGGATTATGAAAAAGCTAGACAGCTGGCAGAGTCGGCAGCAGTCAGTGGCGCATACCTATATCCTATCAAGGCACGTCGCAAACATCCTCAGACACAACTCGATTCTAATGCAAAGATCAAATAGGGAATATTCTACTTCCTCTCCCACCGCACACTATGGAAACCGCTCCTCTCCAAACTCATTCCGACTCTCTCACTTTCCGCAGGCGTCGTAGCTTTCATGTTCCTATTCACCTATCTTCCACAACTCGCTATTCTAATCTTCACTAATGGCCCTCTTGCTGCGTTCTCTACGATTCTTCTTACACTTTCAGAATCCAGTACGATAATCACTATGTTGTCGAAGAACTTCCTCATTGCAGACGCCCTTGTTGATACCTTCGACGGAGTCATGGTTGCTAAGGGTCAAACCAAGGTGGTTGAAGGCAGCAGAGAAATCAAAGCAGGGAAGTTCGGTGACCCAATGCGAAAACTGGGCAAAGTTGTCAAAGGCGTGGGAGAGAAATATAGCGTTAAAGGTCTGGTTAGATACCTGATGTATCTGCCATTGAACTTCATCCCGGTCGTAGGTACGGCCGTGTTTGTGGCTTTGCAAGGAAAGTCAAGAGGTGATAGTGTGCATGCGCGCTATTTCCAAATGAAGGGCTGGTCGAACACGCAAAAGGAGGAGTGGTTGAAACAACATACAGGAGCATACACTGCGTAAGTACTTATTTCAATCTCTTGCAGTATTTTCTTTGCTCCCCCTCGCGTTCAGCCGTAGTAGTCAAAGTCGAGATCTGGGGACGACATGGATTTGCTTGAGTGCGGGAAAAGCGTTGCAGTCGAGGGTTCTTGCGCAATTGCGGATTCATGTCCCTGTTTGATTGCGCAGTTGGTAGGACTTGCAGAGTTCTATACCCTGCATATGCAGATGCTCGTCACTGAGAGAACCTTGCCTGCAGATGCAATGAGGCAGAAACTTGTCTTTGACAGGTCTCACGACCAAATTGAATCCGGGTTTCATATGATCAATGCTCTTGGTACATAGCTGACTTTAATGTAGATTTGGTACGGTGGCTACTTTACTGGAGCTTGTACCAGTCGCGTCGATTCTATTCTCGTTCACGAATACCGGTTAGTTCTCTTACTCTTCGCTCTATTTATGATATTTTCTGACGCCATCTCAGTTGGTGCAGCACTATGGGCCGCTGATATCGAAGGCAACGATGTGAATATGACTCAGATAAATGCTTCTTCATCAGCAAGCGGGGACAAGAAGACCGAGTAAAGCTACTACCTGCAGTGTTCCGATACAGTCCTATGATCGTGTAACCAGCATCGGATCTGCGGATGATTTTCCGTGCATGTAACCGGCCCACCGGACTTGTTTCTTTTATCGATCAGAAATAGGGGAGAGCAGAGGCCCAGAGGGAGATGTTAGAAATGAGTAATGGTTTGAGCTTAATGAATTGCATGCTGTCTGCGTTAAAAATTATATCTATTACTGGGCGATCTTTTAATTTGAAGACTCTATAGTCTTTGAAAACACTAGATTCTCTTGGACGGCGAAGACAATCAAGGGACTGTGAGATAGTATATGATACCCAATCTACTTTCCTATTTTATATTCAAAAAGCAGTGCTTTCCGAGTCTATCCTAAGGTTTTAGTCCATGTTTAATTAATACTCAGCCGTGGTATCCATCCAAACGGGAGAGGTTAGGTTACTAGCGGGCCACAGTGCGGATGTGGTGAACAGTATAGTTTCTCGTCTCACGTCAATTATTTGGTAAGCTTTGGAAGTCCACATTCTAAAGTTGAAGACAAGTAACGGACTCTTGTCTTAACTAGAAACCGCCTGCTGCACAAGTGTTTAGATATACTAGGCATAATCAGGTGAGAAGCTTGGTTTAATATGCAGGAACAAGCACAATAGTACACGGACGGCTGCATATCAAAGTGCCTTTTGCGTTTTCTAGCAGACGGATATGCAGACTGCCTTTTCCAAGCCATAATGTACTACTGTCGTGCGACTTCGGTCCTAGATGCTGCCTATACTTGGGAGCGGGGTGGAGGCAAGATACAACAGCAATCTCGTTCGAATGCAGGCAAGATTTTCAGATCATGTTGTCAAGATGTATCTGAATGCCCCTCGGGTACTCGCCATATCGTACAGCGTTGACGTCGACGAAACCTAAAGTAGGAAAAGCTGAATGACGACGCCGATCTCTGTTGTAGCGTTGCTCGAAGTGTTGACCCAATTCCTGGGAGCAGCGATGCATAGGAATCGTTGGGCTTCCGGTTGGGACTTGCTGTTCCTGAGATGCCTTCCTTATTTCCATTGCTTTGATGAGGGAGTAGAGAGAGTTTGCGTTTAGCAGGTGAAGCAAGTAGAAATATGACGTCGGGCTGACTACTTGCTGATACCACATGCTCGGTGCCTTCCTACTTGCCTTGGGCACTTGACTTGAGTCCTGCTCCTTCTCTTTCTGGCGATGGGTAACAGAAACCGAATGGAGCTTGATGTTGGACCAATCTAATCCGAGAAATCGTATCGGACTTGGGAAATGCGAATGTGCAGTGCGGTGCAGCGCAAAGGTGAAGTGGGTACTTTATTTCTTGCATGTGCACAAGGGTTCCTTCACTTTCATATATTTCCATTTCCATCTTCCTTGGTACAAAGTCTTCTCTCTTTCGATAATTCACTTCAGTTTCTTCTCATTTCAGTTTATCTTTCGATTGTACCTTTCATCGGTTGCTTCGAATCGACGTCTTGGTCTTCGAAAGCTTCTGACTTCTTTTCAAGAGATTTGAGAGGAAGTTGTTCTACCAAGCACATCTCCATTCTTTACCTGCTTCGGCTGGTTCACACTCGTTTGTCCTTCCATTCTACACGGGAACAAGTTTCACCTCTCATTCCCTCCAGTTGGTGAGAATCCATTTCAATTTTTCCACAAACACGTCTGGTTAAATACGACCTTCGCGTCCTATTCTATCAAAGGTCATTTGGAATCTGAACACCTCCACTGACTCAAACGTGCTGGCAGATGAAGATGAAGCTCAACCACCCAAATATCGGCCTCGTTTCGAGCACGCTCCTTCTCGGTTTGATTCCTGCAAGTCAGGCATTACCACAATGGCTTCAGCCTCATGTTCGTGGTGCTCGTGCAGACGCGTTTGCTCCTCGAGACTACACCATCTATGAGAGAGCAGAGCTCAACAGCGAGCATTATACGCATTATGGTTATGGACCGCAGCCAACAATCTCTACATTAAGCTCAGGTTCTGTTGCGAGCACTGATTCTGGAGAAGAAACTTCTTCATCTGGTACTGAAATCGGTCAGTCATCCATCCACTCTGTTACAATCAAGTGTCAATGCTAATTCTTTGCAGTTTCTACTACACTTACTGCGCCTCTATCCTCTGCCACGGCTCCTCTGTACACCGGTACTGCTCCCATCAGCCTCTCTACTGCTCCAGGATCTGGCGGAGCATCATCCATTGCATCTTATTCCACGGTCACTGTTTCTCTCTCGGCTCCAGAAGAATATACAACATCTGCCTCCATCTATGACCCTGGAACCTCCCAGATCTCAACGTATATCACTTCAGAGACCGAAGGTAGTCCATCGACCACATCTGGCATCAGTAGCTCATCTGCTCCGGCAGATACTGCTTCCTCTAGTGATAGTGGTGGCTCGCTCACCACATCTCAATCTGCATCTGAGCCTTCTGGAACATCATCCTCCGGTGCGCCCGCAACAGCTACCACTTCTCTCCATTGCAACCACAACAATTGTCTGCGTGAATTCATTCGATCATCTTCGGTTGTTGGTCCCTTCTGTGCTACATATACTCTTAGCACGAACACTGCTACCACAGGTCTTCCTGCTTATGTATCACAGTGTCATGATTCGCCATCTAGAATATCTTCCGCATGTTCGTGTCTCAATACGGGTGCAGCTACCACTACAACTCCGTCTTATGGCTACAGCAGTGTGCCTGCGACTGAGAGCGGTTCGCCAAGCACGTCGGCTGCCCCGTCGTATTCTTCGCCAACTCTTTCTGGTCCAGCGACCACCGGCTCTACATCACCGGTCAGCTCTGACTCGTCCGCTGCTGGAACAGCATCGTCACCAAGCTCTGGAAGCCTAGGCTCCACACCAACGAGTGCAAGCGAGACCACGGTAAATCCTTCAGGAAGCTCAATCTCCAGCGGAAGTGAAACTAGCAGTATTGACACAACTCCGACTGAAAGTCCTACTGGCTCAATCTACACGTCCGGATCAAGCTCTGAATCTTCAAGCTCTTCGGGTTCACCATTGACCACTGGAGAATCGACTAGCGCAGGCAGTCCAACTGGTAGCATCCCGTCGTCATACGTTTCGGCTAGTTCGTCGTCTGCCGACCCTTATACGAGTACTTCAGCAGCTGCAACCGCACCTTTAACAACTGGAATCTCTCCAAGTAACCCGTCCGGTGGGGCTTCATCTTCAGCATTTGGAATTTCCAACACTAGTGGTGCACCATACACGAATACTACATTGTCAGCGTCTCCAACAAGCTCTGCAGCATCTTCAGGAACTGCTTCGTTAAACTCTCCTTATCCATCCGGTACTGGCATTTCCGCAAGTGGGAGCGTTTCTGGAGGCGTGTCCTCAAACCCTGGTGCTTCTACACCTTTCTACACAAACTCAACCGCATTGGCCACATCTAGTGCCGATGGAACCATGCCATCGTCATCTGGAGTTTCAAGCAGCGTGATTTTGTCGACTGAACTTCCGTCATCGACGCCCAAATACCCTCTGAACTCCACGTACGTGCCAAGTGGACCAGTCGCTTCGAGTACTGCACCTGTAGATCCCACATATCCATATGGAACTGGAATTTCTGGCAGTCCCTCGGGCTCTGGAGTCTCTGGTGGTGTTAGTACTCCTGTAACTTCGTCTGCACCTCCATACCCAACCGGAGATAACAGTACGGCGACTGTTGATCCTACAGGAACAGGGAGCCCGGTCTCTTCTGGATTTGGCTCATCTGCCTCCTCGATCTTGAGCACTGGTATTTCGCCTTCATCTAGTGTTTCTGGTGGGCTAAGCGCATCTTCAGGGATTTCACTTCCTTATTACCCTTATCCAAATACCACATTGCCAACTAGCGGTCTAACTGCTTCTGGATCTGGAAGCTCGGCCTCAGCTGGCCTCACAACTTCTACCGAAAATCCAAGCTCTAGCGGGATTTCTTCTGGTATATCGGACGGTGTCAGTTCAACTGCTCCATACTCAATCTACAATTCTTCGATCACGGCAGGACCAACTGTGACAGGCAGCTCCAGTGGCTTCCTTACCTCCAGTGTATCCGACGGAACCAGTTCTTCTCTTTCAACTTCTGCTCCATATCCAATTGGCAACGATACAGCCACAGCAGGGCCTACAGGCACAGGAACCTCCGCTATTTCTGGTGGCTTGACATCGTCATCGGTTTTTGATCCCTCCGGAAGTGTACCAACATCGATCATTTCGGGTGGCATTAGCTCCTCTCTTGGGTCTTACGCTCCGTACCCTATCTACAATTCCTCGGCCGCTTCAGCGCCAACAGCTTCAGGTAGCTCACTATCTGGAGGATTCACTTCTCTATCTTCTTCCCTCCCACTAAGCACAGGTATCTCACCTTCATCGACTGTTTCAGGTAGCATTGATCCCTCTATTTCAGCATCAGCGCCACCATACCCGTCGTACAATGGCAGTTCAACTGTACCAGTTGGAACTGGCATAGGCTCTCCTGTTACATCCATATCTCTCGGATCTGGAAGCTATCCATCAAGTACTACACCACTAGGCACAGGAATTTCTAGTTCTCTTGGCTCCGGGGTCTCGACTTCTGCTCCGCACCCATCTGCTTCAAATGCAACACTCACCAGCGGGCCAACAGGAATATACCCACCAGCTATCAGCTCAAGTATTACTGCCCCAAGTAACTCCACTTCTCTTGGAGATGGAACCTCGCTTGCTTCAACAGCGTCTGCAAGTCTATCCGATCCGAGCGCCTCTTCGTCGACCCAAGCTTCAGGAGCTACGTCCCTTCCATCATATTCCTCTACTGGATCATTTGGCAACAGCTCTGGTATCGTTTCGCCCACTTCGTACGTTCCTTCAGGTAAGTTCCATAACAATTCAGAGCCGCAGGAGAACCTTTACTGACATATCAAAGGTGGCTTTGGCACATCAATCACATCAGCAGCATCGACCCCGTCTACCTTTGTGACCTCCGTCTCATCTGGTTCAGCAGCACCAGTTAATTCATCTTCTGCCGCGGTTGCATCAAGCTATGATCCAGCTTCATCGTCATCACCGCTAACGTCTTTGAGCTCGCTGTCCTCAAGCGCTGGTCTTTCCACAAGCACTTTCACTTCAACCAGTTCCGCTCATCCACCCCCAACTTATGCCCCACCTCCACCTCCATACTATCATCCCCCATCACCACCGCCGACTTACTACAGCTTTTCGAAGCACTTCGGCAGAGGCAGCAACATCGTTCGTCGTCTGACTAATCTGTTTTGGTGATCGATAAATACTTCGAGCTATATGCTCACCCACAAATTTTCACTTCTAGACTTGCTTCCATTTTGATCGAATCAGCTCAGTTACGGAACGAATGTTTCTCTTGTTTTTGTTCCTTCTTAGTAGGATTTTTTCTCCTTTTATGTATTGATCGACGGATTTTCAGAACGGCTATCGTGTGTATTAATGAGTGTCGAAGTTTTTCGGCACGTGGTTGCAAGTAGGCTATTTGAGCTGTGTTAGGTGATGGTTGATAGGTTTACTCAATTATCAGGGGCAATTCAAGATTAAGATTGATTTCGCTCCGCAAGGGTAAAAGAAATAAAATATATCAGATCAAGATTTTCGCGAGTTATGGCTTCCGGATGCATGTGATACTGTTACTTTTCAGAGACGTTCAGATGCAAATTACTTACAATTCACAACAGCCCCATTGCAGGTTTGAGAAGCTTCAACACCCCAGCGGTAGTGGAAGAATTCTTGGAACGATGCTGAACGACTCATAGGTGACTGTCTCGGAATATTGGAGAAGTGCGTTCATGCTAGGTAAGCAACACCAGCATGAGTTGGTGACCTACGAGCGCGCTTTGCCATGAAGGCAGTCTATTCTCTTTTCTCAATGAGAAGAAAATCGATGCTCATGCTTTGACCTCCGTTGTTAAACATCCATAACGCTCATTCCTAGCTCTCTTCATTTGGCCTCGGATGCTTTTAACGCATCTTCCCATTTCCGACCCGTTAATTTCTCAAACGCTTCGCGATACTTGTGTGCCGTTTGCGAAACAATATCCTCTGGCATCGCAACGCCCTCCTTGCCTTTCAACCCCTCGCTCGTTAACCAGTCTCTCAAGAACTGCTTATCGTAACTTTGCTGTTCCTTTCCAACCTCGTATTTGTCCGCGGGCCAGAACCGGCTCGAATCCGGCGTCAGCACTTCATCCACGAGCACTACTTCATCTGTCTCCTCGTCTAATCCGAACTCGAATTTCGTGTCCGCAATGATGATCCCTCGCTCTGCAGCGTAGTCGCGAGCCGTGGTGTAGAGTTTGATGGCGAGGTCTTCGATGCGCTGGGCATATTTCTCGCCGACTATTTCGGCGGCTTTGGAGGGGTGGATGTTCTCGTCGTTGTGGCCGGCTTCGGCTTTCGTCGAGGGTGTGTATAATGCGCCTTGTGGGAGAGCTTGCGAGTTCTGCAGGCCGGCTTCGATGGGGATGCCGTGGATGGTGTGGCTTTTTTGGTATTCTTTCCAGGCGGAGCCGGTTACGTAGCCCCGAACGATGGCTTCGATGGGGAAGATCTTGAGTTTGCGGACTTGCATGGAGCGGTTGCAGAGGAGGGATTGTTGGGAGGTGGAGATGGAGGGTGGGAGGGAGAGAGTGAGGAAGTGCGTGCGTAGGGTGGGGATTCGGGTTGTGAGGACGTCGAACCAGTGTGCAGAGAGAAGGGTTAGGAGGGCGCCTTTGGAGGGGATGCCCTGGAGAGAGGTGTTAGTTGTGAAGGATAGAAAGGATAGAGTTGGAAGGATAGAGGTGAAAGATTGATGGGCATGGGAGAAAAAACCGCGGAATAGGCCCATAGAAGAAGATCGGTAGAAATAGATGAGAATACATAGAGACAGGGAAGAAGGAGACTGACGTTTTGCATAATCACATCATATGCTGAGATTCGGTCTGATGCGACGAACAAAAGAGTCTTTTCGTCGATTTCGTAGAGATTTCGAACTTTGCCTTCGGCAATCTTGGGTAGCCCGCTAACAACGAGAGATGTGAGAGCTTGGTCCGCCATTGGAAGTTTGGTTTGATATGTATCAACGGACAAGTTTGTGAAGTTCTTAATGATTTGCTTGGAGACACTTTAATCGGGAAAATAAAATATGGTGGGGTGAACTGAACCGCGGGGCTGCATCACGGAGGGAAAAAAATTGGTTGACCGATTTGCGGAGTGAGGTCGGACCGGAAATATGATACACCGAGCTTATGCCGGTTAAAGTAAAGCTTAATCTAATCCTATGGCCAGGATCATTCGTCCTTCTACAAGGCTGCTGTTGTTTTTTCTTGCGACATCAATCATTGACTTGGATAACGTCGGCACATCTCGAGTTGATCACTAGCCATACCAATTGCTCGAAATGGCGCCCGCTATCGCAGATGCAGTCGCAGCTCTCGATAATATCAAGCCGCCACAGGGTGTAGTGCTTCCGCCTAAAGAAATCAAAGGTATGAATCTTTGTAGAAACAAGGGAATGATTCGAGCTAATAGACCAACAGCGATTCTCGAGAAGACAGCAGGATATGTGGCGCGTAACGGTCTTGCTTTCGAAGGTATGCCATTTGCGATTGAATAGCGCTTGCTGGCATTCAGCTAATGTTGGCAGACCGTATCAGAGAAAAAGAGAGACACAATCCCAAGTTCTCTTTCCTCAGCACCAATGATGCATACAACGCGTATTATTTATGGCGATTAAGTGAGATTAAGGAGGGTAGAGGTACAGCTGTAGCAGCGGGAAGAGCTGGGGAAGCCCCGTTGGAACCAGAGAAACCCAAGGGTCCGTCTGAGCCACCGGAGTTCCATTTCTCGGCGCGCATGCCGAATATCAACGCGAAAGATCTTGAAGTAGTTCGCTTGACGGCGCTTTTTGTAGCCAAGAATGGACGACAGTTTATGACGACGTTATCGCAGAGGGAAACGGGGAACTATCAATTCGATTTCTTGCGACCGAACCACAGCTTGCACAACTTCTTCCAACGATTAATCGACCAATACAGCAGTTTATTGCGAGCCGGCGGGATGGATGGGGAAGGTGGAAAAATGCAGCAAGAGAGGATTAAAGAGTTGCAGGCGAACGTTGACGACAAATACCACGTTCTGGCTCGCGCGAAGCAAAGGGCTGAATGGTTCAAGTTCCAAAATGAACAAAAGCATAAGAAGGAAGAGGAGGTTGAGAAAGAGAAGTTATCATACGCTCAGATTGACTGGCATGATTTCGTTGTCGTTGAGACTGTTATTTTCACCGAGGCTGATGACCAGACCAACTTGCCTCCACCAACATCACTGTCAGAACTACAATTTGCGTCACTGGACCAGAAGGCGCAAATGTCCATCAACTCACACAACATGCGCATTGAAGAGGCGATGCCTACGGATGATTTCTATTCTAATCCTTATCCTCAGCAGCAACCGATGGCTCCACCTCCAGTCCCACAGCCTGCTTATCAACCACAATACCAAGATACACGTATGAGAAGGGGCGATGAAGAAGACGAGGAAGAACAGAGGATACGAGAGCGAACAGAAGCAAGAGCTCGTGCTCAGCAGGCTCAGGCCGAAGCGAAGGGAGGCGCTGTACCTATGAAAATCAAGGAGAATTACGTTCCTAGGGCTGCTGCCAGGGCCGCCAACAAAACACAAATGGCGATTTGTCCAAACTGCAAGCAGCAAATACCATACGATGAGCTCGATGCTCACATGAAAAGTAAGATGGCATCGATCCCATTTATTCATCTACCGCGCTAACACTCCTGCAGTCGAACTACTTGATCCGAGGTGGAAGGAACAGAAAGCAAAGGCGGAAAGCCGTTATGCTACGACTAATCTCTCCACACAGGATGTTGCTAATAACCTGAAACGATTAGCAAGTCAGAGAAGTGACATTTTCGACGGTGTGACTGGGCAGCCACTTAGTGAGGAGGAACAGGCGCGAAGGAAGAAGGCTGCCAATGGCTACGATGGCACGCCACTAGAGAAGGCTGATCGGGCAAGATTTGAGATGATGCAGAATGTTAACGTGGAGGAGCAAATCCGCGCGATTCATCAAAAGTTCGGTGACAAGAAATAGGCCGACCTCCCTATTTTAGCACTACTTTAGGGGCAAGTCGATGGCATAAATATGGACCATATCTGAGAACGAATCGATCACATTCGAAACAGACTTCCAGTTAGGAGCATGGTGTTTGGGGGCTCGGGATGGTATGTTTATGTATAATATAAATGATTTCACTGTATTGCTGCATCCTAACTATCATCAGGTCGCTTTCTCATCTGCAGATTAAAGCACCTCTGTCCCTCGCTGCAGATGCTCATGGTGTGATGGGAGATTGGCTGGCGACAGCTGTATATGGTTAAGTAGACATGATCTTTTCTCTGAATAGCGTGAATGATTTGCTAGTGGCTGAACTTCACAACTCTGTACAGCCTGACACAGCTCGGATACCTTTTGAGATGACGCTGTTAAGAGGTTGTCTGCAATCTACCCACCATGCAGAAGCTGACATTGCTGTTTTCCCAACCGACATTGGAACGACTTTCTTGATCCATCTTGTTACCAAGATGGTGACCTGCCATCTACTAGAAGTTAGTCGTGAATCTTCAGCTGTCGACTTTGTTTGTGCCTGGACGTAGTGGCTATTCTCGTGGGATACATACAATGATGTACTCAGTGCGGAGCTGTCAGGTTGATTCCTATATCTTAATCAAGGTGCGTTGTGATGAACAGGAAGGTGGCATGCTTGATCTGTCGTGTGGTCCTAAACGAAAACGGAATTTACGATCACAAGGCGGATTATTGCGAGAATTACGTCAACCGTGTGACCGTTTTGCAGCGGGTATGCACTGCAAAATGCACATGGTGGTCTTGATGTCTAGCAGCTCTTGGTTGTAGTCCTAGTATATAGATGAACTCAATATCTGTTCTTTCACACTCGCACAAACTGAACGCAGAATTTGAACGTGAGGTTTCAGCCGAGCTGCAATGAGAACGTGAAGCTGCAGAGTTGAGCGCAATTATATGTGACCTCCTTCGTGATGAGACGGGTTTTGCCCAGTGTCATGTCCGCAGACTATTGCACCTACTTGCTCTTCCACTGCGTTCTAGGATCGAAAATACGATTTTCTATGTTCTGCACGAGCCATTGCGCAAAGTCATGTTGATTCACACTCCAAGCTGGGCTGCTAGAAGTTGAAGTGCTGAAATTGGCGAGGAAGCACTCACAACTGTAGTGTTTGGGGTCTCAAAAGTGGCGTGGTGCACTGGTGCTTGGATAATGGATATTGATCGAAATGGCGAGAAACTCTCGCAATCCTTGGGTTTTGGGGTCTGGTGGATATTTTGATCTGTATAAGTCAAGAAGACGCACCGGTATGGCCTTTCTAGGACTTAATTCAGAAGTAGTTCGCTATTTCATACTGCCGCTACCTGAAAACTCTACTTTGGACTCCGCGATGGGTGCTGCTGCACCATCTATAATCAGTCTCCAGCGTCAACGCAGCGAGCAATAACAGTCGGCAAATACTCTACCTGGAATTAGGATATGGCAGCATGACATGGATTTCAGCACCTTGATATCCTCATCTACTAGGTAGTATATTCGGTATCTTACACTACTCAAGCCTCATTTCTTAGCATCCAGCCGAGAAGTTCTAATTTCCATCCCCATTGTGAAAAAGAGATATAATATATAGAGAAGATATGCTACCATCAGAGATGCATCTTTTCATGCTTTCCGCGTCGGATAAGCTCTCGAACTACACCAGCTACACCAGTAGCTATATCCACCTCAGATGGTATGCGTTAGCCGAAGCTCTGGGAGCAAGTAGGAACCAGCTTCTTCCATAACTCCTGTATTCTTTTTTACTATAAAGAGTCTTAAATAACACTGCGAGATGGAAAATACAATGAGCGCAGTTGTTTTTGGAGAAAGTGTGGTAGTTTTTTCAATATCGTCAAGTGTTCAACAGCCAACCTCGGATTCTGCGGTCCTGACCTACACCACGGTCTAGGGGTGTATATCGGATATGATGTTGACGGCCAATGAAAAACAAATATCAAAATATTCATTGCTACGAATTTCAGGAGTGGATATGAAACGGTTTTCTAGAACCCGAGAAGTGATTGCAGAACTAGCCGCCCCTTACGCGTAAGTTTCGATGTCTAGCAGAAAGGAACATGCTGAAATTTCTCAAACGAACATCTTCAGTTTGACCATTGAGCAAGGAAATGCAAAGGTATTATACCTTGTAAGTGAATGGAGGCTTGTAGAAGTCACGCGGGTAAGAGGGTACTTGTCTACTGACAGTCAAGACTATCATCCAAGATAGGAGGAAGATGCTCCGTCTGAAAGCAGCCTCTGAAATGACTGTAAAGGATGAAAGACTTGCAGGATCTTGTACCAATCAAGGCTAGAGTCTATGGTGATGACACCGGAACTTTATCCGCTCCTACATGAGTATATGTATGTCCCTTTTGGAATGTGTTCCGGTAATTAGCTCTTTTGGTTGTGTCTGTAGGTCCCAGCCACAAATTAGCTTCTGTCCCCTCATCCTCCTCTCCTACACTCTTACAACCACAACAGTACAACTCTTCACGAGAACAAGTTTTCTTAATTGCTCAACAACGCCACGATTCTTTTTACGAGATTCTTGAACATTTCACTTACGTCTATGAAGATCTTTCTAAACATTTATTAAAATTCTTGCCGCTCTTACTCAGCATATCGCAGCAAGGGGGCCAAGCCACAGCCTGATTGAGGTGGACCTTCCTCTCGATCTTTCGCGTTTCCACACCAGAGTTCCATGCAACAACATTGACGCGACATAACTTCGACAAGATGTTCTCTAGTCTTTTAGATAGGATGGGAGCATCATCCCGAGCCTCTACCAAATGTGAAATAACGCGTGCTCCTTCTTCGGATTCCCTCAGTACCGCTATCACCGTCGACGATTTATCTAACGCGCACTCCTCGTCGTCAACCCCTCCCACCAGTATTGGAGACGATGTCAGCGTCTCGTCTTCTTCGGGCAAGCCGGAAGCAACAACAAGCGACACGGTTACCGTCGCCGAAGAGCCCCCAAAGCGAAGTCAACGTGCTCGCGCGAGCGTTGGAACCTACAATGTCAAGGTCCTAAGCGGCA
This sequence comes from Rutstroemia sp. NJR-2017a BVV2, assembly GCA_002946415.1. NCBI lineage: Eukaryota > Fungi > Ascomycota > Leotiomycetes > Helotiales > Rutstroemiaceae > Rutstroemia > Rutstroemia sp. NJR-2017a BVV2. The sequence continues at coordinate 118,424 of NJPS01000024.1, read as the reverse complement.
CAGCGATACATGCACCTAAGAAATATTTGAAGAATGCCGATGGCTCAGATAAAGCATCGCGACGACGAACTATATCAGGCGACACATTGGTAGACGCATTGGGCTCAACAAACTCTTCCAATGAGACTTTTGGGAAAGGCGCACAAAGACTGGTCAGTGAAGGCATTGATGCTTTAGATCTGTCCTGGTCAGTGAAAAAGCTACCTAAATCGGCAAGTCAAATTGGTCTTGTGGACACTCCAAACAAAAAAGTTAAGCAGAGTGAAGATCCTTCGCGGCGGAAGTCCTTGCGATCTACAGGAGAGAAGGTTGATGTTCTTACGAAGAAGCTCAGTGTGTTAGGGAAGAGGAGTAGAAAAAACATTGAGGAAGGGATCTCAAAGGCTACAAGGGAACTTCGAAACCTTGCGGATACGAAAGAATTCGCCAAAATCGAAACCGAGCCTGTTGTGTTCGAGGTCTGGAGTAATGGAAAACTTGTGCCGCAGGATCCGGCGAGAAAGAAGAAGAAGACCGCAGAAGTCGAAGCTCCTGTTGCGCCGGCCGAGACAAAACCGGAGCCAGAGAAGAAAATAGTTAAGGACAAGAAGGATAAATTTTGGTTGAAAAGAGGTATCTATGCAGGACAAGATCCGGCAGATCTTGATTGGTTCAAAGCCTCCGGAAATTCGAGATCACAGTTCGTTGTCGACCCAGACTCGAAACCCAGAAGCATATTGCCTTTGCCTTTATGGCAAGGACAGCGATTACTTCATGTTGGTCGAGATTTCAAATTACCATTTGACGTTTGCTCTCCACTTCCGCCAGGACAACCCAAACCAACGGAATGGTTCAAGACTTCTTCTAGTGAGTTACACGTGCATTCTGGTTTAGATAGACGTACAAATACTAATGCCATATGTTAGATCGGTTCATTGGAGAGGCAGCCTCCATGTGGAAGAAATCGAAGTTGTTCGACAGCTTCTTCTCTAAATGTATTTGCAAGCCCGAGACTGGTTGCGACGAGGATTGCCAGAACAGAATTATGCTTTACGAATGTGACGATACAAACTGCGGTGCAGGTCGAGACAACTGCACTAATCGCGCCTTTGCGGAACTACAAATTCGCCGCAAAGGTGACTCGACACGTAAAGGAGGCAACAAATTTGACATTGGTGTTGAGGTTTTCAAGACAGCTGATCGAGGATATGGTGTTCGAAGCAATCGTTGCTTCAACCCACAACAGATCATCGTCGAATACACTGGCGAGATCATCACGGAAGATGAATGTGATAGGCGCATGAACGAGGACTACAAAAACAACGAGGTAATGGCTACAGAAGTCTTCAATCACGAGCAAGATTTACTAATCATTTCTAAAGTGCTACTATTTGATGTCATTCGATCAGAATATGATCATTGATGCAACGAAAGGCAGTATTGCTAGATTTGTCAACCACTCATGTCGACCGAACTGCAGAATGGTTAAATGGATTGTAGAAGGAAAACCGCGAATGGCATTATTTGCTGGCGACAATCCTATCATGACAGGGGACGAGCTCACCTATGATTACAACTTCGATCCGTTCTCCGCTAAGAATGTCCAAGAATGTCGATGCGGTAGTGACAACTGTCGTGGATTCTTAGGACCTAAACCAAAGGATCAAAAAGTAACCAAGAGCACCACCGCCATCAAAGATGCTGTCAAAGCTGGCCTGAAAGCCGGCAAGAGAAAGCTACAAGAGATGATTGGCGGTGACGATGATGATGAAAAGGACCTACGTAATCCCAAAAAGAGAAGGACAAAGGCAGCCACTGGAACCAAAAGATCCGTGTCTTCAACAATTAAGGAGGTCTCTAAAGCAGCACCAAAGTCCACCAAGGACGCCGTTACCAACCGCTTACTCAATGCTCGCAACGCCATAAGCTCAAGGAAGACCGTGAAACTTGGCCAAACAACCACTACTACCACCTTAAAGACTTATGGGAAGAAGCAAATGAAGTTAACCACAAGCAACTCAACCTTGACAATGGTTGCTTCTACGAGAAATCCAAGAGTCAAGAATGAACCTGTGAGCCCGGAAAAGGGTTCAGCACGAAGCAGTCGAGCAACCAGACACAGCACTTTATCTGATGATGGCCACGAGAGTACGATTCGAGTGATTACTGACGTTGAGAAGGAGGATTAGATTCGGGTAGATATATTTCTGGCATGGATTGAGGTTGGGTTGCTTTTCTCTTGGGATCAATGTCGCATCTAGGTGTTGGGAGCGGGAAATGGGACAATGGCTGTCTCGGGGTGCGGCTGCTGGCATGGCTCATCTTCAACGAAAGGAGTCTGAGGGGTTCATGTATGATTATCTACTAATAGTTCATCAACGTCAGCAATCAGAGGTTTTACTTGCTCATTGTATAATAGACAAAAATTTCATGATTTCTTCAAGATACCAAAGTTCTGTGGCGTTGAGGCATTTCGGGCTCGCCTCCCTTTTGAGTTTTACTGCCCGCTTTTTCCGCTTTTGTGAAATTTCCAAGACAGCAGCATCATTGATTCGCGATAACCACTTCGCGATAAACAACTTTTCGGACAATTTCAGATCCCCACCACTGTAACATTTTTTTCCTTACACTTGTATATTTCTTCGCTTTAAGATGATAGCATCCATATTCGCAATCTCCAACTAATATAGACCACGGCGAGAACTTTAGAGTTCTCTCAACCCACTTCATGAATACTACCAATGAAAAATCTAGCAGACGCCCACTGCATCTGATTCAATCTCGAGAAACGGGCGAAGTAGGGCCTGCACAAACTGGATATGTCTCGACGTTAGCAGTAAAGCCTGCTCCCGTGGCAAAATCATGGGCGCATTTTGTTGCTGGAGGGTATGTTTGCGTCTCTGCACCGTTATCAAACTCTTCAATGCAGTGCACTAACATTTATACTTTACAGCGTAGGAGGAATGACAGCTGCAGCCGTCACAGCTCCCCTCGACGTCCTAAAAACACGTCTGCAATCCGATTTCTACCAAGCGCAGCTCGCACAAAGTCGATTGGCAAAGGGCATCTCGCCGCACACACATTTGTCCCCTCTCCGCAGCGGCCTTTTACATTTCCGCGAAACCTTCCAGATCCTGTTCTCGGTACATCGCATTGAAGGATGGCGGTCGTTGTTCAAGGGATTGGGTCCTAATCTGGTGGGCGTGGTGCCCGCACGTTCGATCAACTTCTTCGTGGTGGGCAATGGAAAGAGGATTATTGGCGACTACACAGGTGCGGGGCCGGAATCAGCATGGGTTGTTTGTTGTGCGGCGGCGCTGGCGGGCATAACGACAAGTACGGTGACGAATCCGATTTGGTTAATCAAGACGCGACTGCAGTTGGATAAGAGTGTGGCGGAGAAGTCGGGCGGTGTTGCGAAGAGGAGGTATAAGAATAGTTGGGATTGTATAAAACAGGTGGTGAGGGGGGAGGGCTTTAGAGGTCTGTACAAAGGTATGAGCGCGAGCTATTTGGGTGTCACGGAGAGTACGCTGCAATGGGTGCTGTTTGAACAGGGGAAGAGCTGGATGTCGAGAAGGGATCAGCGCATTGCTTTGAGTAAGCGGGAGAAGAATATCTGGGACAAAACTATAGATTGGACAGGCACACTCTTCATTGCGGGCGGTGCGAAACTGGTGGCGGCTTTGGGGACATATCCTCATGAGGTCAGTTCTGGTTTTTGCTAATTCTCCCGAGTTTACTCTAATGCCTCTTATAGGTTATTCGCACACGCTTACGACAGGCACCCTCTGAAAACGGCATACCGAAATATACTGGACTCGTCCAATGCGCGAAGCTCGTCTTCAAAGAAGAAGGAATGGTAGCTCTGTACGGAGGATTGACGCCACATCTATTACGAACAGTGCCCAGCGCCGCAATTATGTTCGGCATGTACGAAGGAATACTAAAGGTGCTACACGCGCCTGCATGAACGACATTGAGAATTGGGTCAATTGGTGTACGTTAGGGGCAGGATATCATGAAGGCAAGGCGTTCACACCAAAACAGGAATCACGACTCTCTCAGGACTTTAGATTCACCAGCGAGGTTTGAGGCTGCCATATGAATGTACATTATGAGATACCTGGCGCTTCATTGGTAAAAGTATGGTGTAGACGTGTAGGATAGGGGCATGCTGGAACGCGTAGGAGTTTTATTCTCTCGACTCCATAACTCCAAAAGAAGGGTAATTTTGCCACAAATAATGAACAAGAAGCTTTAAAAAATCTTGAGCACTTCCGTGATAGAAAAAGAAAGCATATTAAGATTCCGCTGCATCCCCCAAACTTACAGATGAAAAGCTAAAAGATCCACCACCTCCATCACAAACTAAACTCCAGTAAATATGTGAAAATTGGAAGTAAACCTTCCCCTGCCCATCGCCCATTCCCCAATACATCTTCCCCCCCACGAATTCTGACTCCATTCTCACGGTGGTGTAGATATCGTCTTGTGGGAATAGCGGTTTATGTTGTCGTACTTATCATCATGATTGCTGGTGTTGTTGACGAACGCGGTATTCTCTTTTTAAGTTTTCGTGCTACATGATGATTCTGTCTCGGTATATCTTGAAGAGTTCACCAAGCGTTGCGGTCCCAGTTGGGATCTGTCACATCTGAAGTTAGTCAAAGCCCTCATATCCAAATGAAGAGGTCCGAAATATAGCTATCAACATCAACTTCCTCCCCTTCCCACCTCTTCCCCTCCTCAGTCCACATCCATAACCAAACTCCGCCCACCTAAAAAGGAAAACCGCAAACTCACCCTGCACAAACCCCGCCAAAACCTTGCTCCCCGTCTGCAAAAGCGGATGTCCCACCACAATCTGCAAGAACCTCTCCAGCCCCTCCCTCCGATGCTCAATCACATCATCGCTAAAGCGATTGGTAAACACCTTCCCCGGCAGCGGCGGGATCGTCACGCGCGCGCTCTCGCGCTCCAAGATGTCGCGGAAATACTCAAAGTCGCTGTACCGGCGACGCACGGTGCTGTGACGCAGCTTGAACGCCGGGATGTTGGTGCTGCAGTTGATCTCGTAGTCGGTGTACATGTTGCGGCCGATGCCGTGGGTTTGCGGGTCGACGACCTAGCGGAGGAGGGCGGTTAGTCGGGGGACGAGGGTGAGACAGAGGGGTAAAGGGGATGGATAGGTGGGGGGGGAGGGAGACTTACTTCGATTTCGAGGAAGTTTTCGGGCGGGCCGTAGATTTCCTCGAAGCTTTGCTGACGCGAATCAGGCATGGCCTGCATGGCAGCGACAGCCGACGGCAGCGTAGAGCGATTTGGAGACGTCGGACTGGCAGGTGTAGTCGGGCCCGCATTCGGAGCAGATTGCGATTGCGGTTGCGCCATTGTGAGTGCTTTCGAATCAGTGAGGTTGAAACTGCGTGGAACTTTGAAGTTAAACAACAAGAGTTTTATTGTTGAGTTTGCTGCGTTATGTCGTGTGAGTCGCACGTAGATGTACTCGAGCAGTTCTATCGGGATTCGATAATTTTCGATTATTCGATAACTGGCGATGAATATTCCAAGACCTTACCAATTAAGCAAGCGCTCTCGCGAGCCTACGGAACTTGGTCAGCGTAAGGCGCGGGGCAAGATCCTAGTCGTTTTTTAGTGATGAGATCGGTGGTTACACTTGTTTTCTCGTTGACTGCCCCTCTTTTTCACTGCAGATGACCTGACAAACATCGACAAAAGATACAACAGATATTGGTAAACGGAATAGACAGCCTTGTCTATCAAAGATTCATATATGATACAAGATAGACATAGACAGTCACAGCATCTGAGCATCGATGATGCAGCTTGTCTTGCATTTTGTCTCATTTGTCTACTTCTGCATCTCTTGCAGCCGCTGCATCTCGCATATTCTGTTTGTCCACGCTTGCCTTGCATGAATCCCTATGGCTACGTTGAGCTCGGAGCTCACCGGTTATTTTGCATGTTTACTATACCGAAGCTCACGTTCACTCTCCCTACTTGAGACATTAAAGCTTTACAAATCTTGGCTGAATCTGCTCTTTTTTGGTTATCTACCAGAAGACATCCATGATGGACTCGCTATTCAGTATGAAGGACGGATGTAGCTATACGAATCTGGTCCTAATTCTAGCTATCTGAGGCAATGAACGATCGGCTACCTGGTCTTCAGAATGTAAAAAATTGGTATTTGGAACTCAAGAATCTATCTAAATAATGCTGAACAATAACTTCATGAGGCCCATATCGATAACCATGCACATTCCCCGGCCATTGACCCAGTAGCTACAGGATCTAGAAACCCCATCCCTTGGCCCATCTAGAACCTCCTCTATCTTTCACATATCTGTGCTAACTCAACATACCTCCGTTCACCACATCCGATCCCCCTTCTTCCTCATCGCCAATAACCCCGCATGTTATGAAGTCCCATGCTACGCAGACAAAGTCTGAATCTCCTCTGCCGTCAAACCAAACAAGTGCAACAAATCCAACAAAGTCTCTCCATTCAACCTAGCCTGGGCCTCCATCTGCACCACAGGCTTCGCATTCCACGCAACACCCAATCCAGCCGCCTTCATCATCAAAAGATCGTTTGCGCCGTCACCAATCGCTACAACTTGTTCCAAAGCTATGTTCTCCTTCTTCGCAATCTCCACCAGCAAATCCCTCTTCTTCTCAGCATTGACAATAGCGCCAAGAACCTCACCCGTTAGTGTGGATGTGTTAGGATCAGATTCAAGGGTATTGGCAAAAGCATAATCGATGCCCAAATGATCAGCAAGCCACTGCGTCAGAGGGATAAATCCACCAGATAGCACAGCGGTCTTGACACCCATTCTCTTCAACGCACGCACAAGTTCTGGTGCACCTTTGGTGGGTTTTATAACACTTCGTAGTTTTGTGAAAATATCTGCGTCTACGCCCTTCAACAGCTTTGCGCGCTCACGAAGAGAAGCGGAGAAATCTAATTCTCCATTCATAGCTCGTTCGGTGATAGCAGACACGGCATCTTCGACGCCGATAGAGGCTGCGATCAGATCAATGACTTCTTGTTCAATGAGTGTAGAGTCCATATCAAAGACCACTAAGCGCGGATATCGACGGAGCACAGTATCATTTTGAAGAATAACATCCACGTTCCATTCTCGTTCGAATCGGTAAATAAGTTCATGTTTCCGCAGATCCTGCAAATCGAGATAGGTAGGATCAGGTGTAGGCGAAAAAGTAAGTTCGACAATCAAGGGATGAGTGGGGTTGTCGAGGCATCGATGGGAGGAAGAGAGGAAGTCGGACCCGGCGCGAGTCGGCAGAGATTGAATAAGATGGAGAAAAGAGGTGAGGCAGAGTTGAGAGATATAGCTGCCATAGAGATGATCGAGCGATTCGGGGTCTTGCGCTGGTGGTTCGAGGGGAAAATTGGAGAGTGTGCGGACGGGTGCAAGAGTGGGCGGGATGGCGCGCGAAGTAGATATAGCGGATGACCTTGATGGTGAAGATGCAGGTGATGGGGAGCGATCTGTAACATATTCTGTATTTGTGCCTCTTGATTTGGTCTTGTACATGAGAGTTGCAATCATTCGGTCTGAAGCGACACCGGGGGCCGGTTGGCAGTTCGCATGCGACAGGGTATGGTTGAGTCCGCTGTCGACGATCTTTGGAGGTGAGTGAGGAGAAGGTACTCCTTTGTAAGGAGAGATAGCTCTGGTAGAGGAAGAAATCGAAGTTCCCTGAACACCCTCAACGATGCTATCTATGCCCTGGTGTCCCTCTTGCTGAGGAGGGCGGTATTGCTGGTGTTCTTGGAGATAGGAGCGACTACGCACATTAGAGCCAAGGCTGGGTCGGCCAGCTCTAGCTGGAGAATCGTTTTCGGCCATCTTTTGCGACAAATGTTGCATGCCTTCCTAGAATCAAAGGTGTTGGGTGAGAACCAAATCCCAAGTCCCGAGTCCCGCGACGATGAATGGAGGGGTACAATGAATGCTACCCTGTGTGCCTCTTTGACTTTACGGCGGCTAGAAAATTTCGCCGCTTTAAGAGTGTTCGCATGACAAGTGGGGCAAAGAAGCCCAAAATTTAGAATTCTCGCTTGGGTTGATGCAAAGCAGCCACCGTACGGGAGCATTCTCTGCAGACCTTGTCCTGCAGCCATCGGGCGAGGTACAGACAAACCAATACAGCAGAATCTCTGCAAAGTAGCAGTAGATCTTCAATATAATTCGGGTTCTACTCAGTACTCAGTACTCAGTACTCATTCAAGTTTACTTCGCTTCCGCATTTCTCGGTTTGGCCCCATCTCCGAGAAGCGTACGATAAATTGTAGATTTGCTGCGAAGCTAAGAGTTCTTTCATAGCCCGCGTGCTGCCCTCCCTGCCTTAATGATTCCAATCCTTTTGCGATACTTTGTTCACTTAAGTTGCTGTTGTTTTGCCACATTAGGTCCTTGATATTCTGAAACTTTATTCACTCTTTGGTTGCTTTGCCTTTGCCCTTGTCCTTGCTCTTGCTCTTGATTTGTTGAGTTTGTGATGCTTGCAAGATCCACAAGCTTGCCTGCTTGATACCGTTTTCGTCACCTTCCTCTCTATCTAACGCCCAGTCCTCTTGTTCTTGTTCTTCTTCTCGTTTGGACAGCGTCTGAAATATTTTGCGATAGTAATGATGGAGTTTATCAAGAAGTTGATACCACTGGCATGGCCACTGGTGAGCTCAGTCTATCGCTCCAGTTCTGCGCACAGCAGCTAATGCCAATCAGATTCTACTCGTCTTAACTGTGATTGCGGGGTAGGCGAGCTCTTACAAAATTCAACATGTTCAATATCAAGCTGATATCAACCCAGTTACGCATACTCCCAAATTCGAGCCCTCTCCATCCCCATTTCCCAAGCGCTCGCCCTCTTCACCATCGTTCTCCCCCTCGTTACCGGCATCTCCACACAAGGCGTTCGAGGCCTGCTTCAACGTCGCAATTCTAATGAACAAAATGAACTCACACTTCCACTTATTGCTGTTATTGGCTTCCAGTTGATTTACGAGACTGTCGTGGCTACGCTTGCTTTAACTTATATGATACCACCGGAGGCATTGAGATGCGGATTGGATGACAAATGGCAGAAGATGTACCGTGATAAGAGTGTGAGACAGATTCGAGGAATCCAGGATGGCCTAAACTGTTGTGGTTACAAGAGAGTTGTTGATAGGGCCTGGCCATTCTTACCTAATGCTACAAGTCCTGGAAACTGTGCGGAGACAACAGGTCGATCTCAGTAAGTGCTTCTTCTATCTCGGATCTTGTGTATCAAGAGCCTGCAGCTGACAACCATGAAGAGCCTGCTTTGGTGTATGGAGACAAGCGGAGCAGACCAATGCTGGGTTACTTCTTCTTGTTGCTATAATTGTTTTTATCGTCAAGGTTAGTGTGTTTACCTTTAGTCATACCGGTGGTTATGTTTCATCTTGGTTTCCACACGTTAATGAGGCTCCGGCGTTTGTTGTCTTAACATCTCGGAGCTTTATGAACGCCCGGCTGATCACCGGACGACGACACTCCTCTGAGTTACCACACTTATCGGCTGCTCTTAATCAACTAACAATCAATAAGGTCTTCTCTCTCATCGATCTACTCACCAGCTCCTCGTGGAAACGCTCCGGCTGGTACCGTCCTATCCGTCAAATCACTGACCGCGACTCCCCCGAACCAGAAGAGGATGACGATAGAGCGGTAGTACGGGGACGAATCCAGGAAGCAAACGGCCAAGACATTGAATCGCAACCCTACCTAGACGACGAGCCCTCAAACAATGCCTGGGACGGTCCACGAGTCGAGCCTTCTCCGTTATCAGACATCCACTGATCTGAAAAAAGAATTGCGGCTCTGCTCTCCAGAACGCAAAATGCGAGGGGCCCTGGGAGGGGCATGGAGGCTGGAGTAGGGCATTGCTCCACTTTTGGTGGGCATTGCTGAATTGATGACGCTGATTGGGGAAATCCGGGGTGAACATGAAATACGAAAGATCGAATGGATGAAGGAAGGAATATGGGTAGATTCTTGATGCATGTAATTGCACTTTCAAATTAACCTATGGGGTTATCATACTTTCTCTTAGGGTCTTCGCGAACTGATTTGGGGCGTTGATGATTACGGCTACGTGATCGCCACTTGACTTAAATTTCTCACTCTCGTTCCACCCTTGCTGACTTCGTACATTGCATTAATCGTCTTTCATTCCGCTGTGGATGACATCCCCGTGATAACCTTATGGCAGATTGATGGGCAGACTGGCGAGTTAAGAATTTACCCGCATGCCGTCTGCTGCTCCAGAAGATAGCATGGAAATCTGTAGAAGTTTGAATGCCAATCTGACCTTACCCACCACTCAACCCAAAACCCCCCAGCCTCAAAAAGCTGGGGGAATTTTGGAGACCAGGTGATGCGTTGTACACCACTCACCCGTTCCCATATTGCCGTTTCTCGACGACGTTTTCACCAAAATCTCATCAAATCAATAAATTCACGACACGAAAGCGCTCCACGCGATGCGATCCGAAGTGTGTTAAAAACAACCTAACCTTCGCATCCGTGCATTTCCCTTCCGCGACCTAACAATGCAGATAAAACGACGGTCGCCCATTCGTCCCGTTCCAGTAGACGTGCATATTTTCGGCGTTACAGTGCAGCAAGAAGCGTGACACATTCTACTCGGTCAAGGTCGAATCAATTTCAGCCAACCAATCGTGCATTTTCCCCTTGAGGGGAGGGAGCGAGAAGGGAAAGAAATTTTTGAAGAAGCGAACAACACATCTCGCACCCTTGTGTCGTCTCGTCTCGTCTCGTCCGAACCAAAGTGCAAAGCGCAAAGTGCAAAGTGTTCCACGGTTCCACCCCTCATTTTTGGGGGCTCTGCTGCGCTGCTTCAATTATTACCAGAAACCCGTCCTGAGCAATCATACGTTTGTACCATCCAATTCCGCAGGAAAAGCTGCACGCAAGCAAACAAGCAACCCAGCAACCCAGCAGCCCAAGCAATCAAGCAATCAAGCAATCAAGCAAACGCACCCACCCGTGTATTCGGCTGCAGTAACTTAACGAAAGGAAGGACGGCCGCAGGAGTGAGAAAGCGTGTACGCAGTAATCAGACGAGAGTCAAGAACCAACCGCCGAGAAAAGAGTGTGGTGGGAGAGGCCAAAAATCAACAAACCAGAGCATCCTACCATGTCGCTCAGTGCGAGGTGAAAGGTCCCACGAGTCCCCATCATGCTCAACTCCGTAATTGAGCCCACTATCAGTATGGCCTAATACTGTACCTACTACCACTTGCCACTTACCCTACCCTTACCTGCCAAATTAATAAAGAGGATCTCGAATACTTCTCTCTTAACATATGCCGAATACCCCAGCCAGCTTTGCCCTCCCGACATACACATCACACACATTACACATCACACATCAGACAGGATCAGATCAGACCAGACCAGTTCAGATCCCTTCCCAGCTCCAGATTTTCTTTCCTTTGGTCGTTCGTTCGTCCGTTGTTGTTCCTTCCCACCCTACGGATCCCAGGATGAGATGACTTTTGCCTTCGCCACTTCACCGCAATGATATTGATATTGAATTGGAATTTGGCTTTAGCATACCGACCGGTTCAGCGCGACATTACTTAAAATATAAGGTAGAAGAAGGATGATCGATCAGGCCTCCAACAAGCCTCGGGCCGAGTGGCCGACTCCCATCTCACCGCAAAGAGTTCGCAAAAGGCAACAACAACATTCTTCATATTCACATCGTCGCTACAGCCCGAGCGCTTCACCGCCTGCCCTATCCTCATCGACCTCATCCAGCAAATCCAGGCACTCGTCGTCGCGTCCCAGCTGGAACATACAATTAGCCATAGATACTGGCTCGTTTTCGAATTATGACCTCTTCGACTATCAAAACACAGCTTCGTCGGCGTCGGTGTCAGCGGGGAACACAACCTTAAGTCTGACGGCGGCACAGACAGCCATCCCAAACACACAATGGATGTCGAATTATTCCAACGCAACAATCCAACAATCCATCAGTCCCGAGGATCCTGTGAGCCCGGAATTTCCAGATTATATCGGACAAGATGGCGGTACCTCGCTGTCGCTCCAAACGGGAAACCTTGGCGGCTTCGACATGTCGTGGAGTTTCATTAACCAAGCTTCCGCTACCAACATGAATGCTGCGGGCTTCGATGATATGCCTATATCCAGATCCGATGTTGCAAACTATAGTAGCATGATAGCTTCAGCGTCCACAATGTCAGCATCCTCCGAGAATTTCATGTTCCCCATTTCCCCAATTTATGGATCTCCAGGAGGCCCAAGCCCCTCATTGCTTGGTCTTACATTACCGGGTATGTACCTGATCTCTGATTGTAACTTGCGTCCATAATGTCTGTTGTGTAGCTACAAGCGTGCTGGCATCAGACTCCATCGTGCTGCGAGATCAGTGCTAATTTCAATGGAATAGCAGACTACATGAACCAAGGCATGATTGCCGACAGCACTGCAATTCAAAGGACTGAGAGCTTTAGCACTCCATTATCAGTGACCTCGGCTTTTGCTTTTGAGAACCAATTCGCCATGCCTACCGCTTGGGACTTCAATACTGTGAACGACATCTTCCCAATGCCACTTCCTCAGCCTTCAGTAACACCACTCATGGAAGCCCCAGACCTTGAATCTGAAGGTAGATACATACGTTCGCAAGCTCGGTGGAACTCCCACGGTACAACAGATAACGCCTTTGGGGGGGGAGTGGCTGCCAACCCTGTCGCATTCGACCCAGAGAGCTCTCCTCTGGGATCGCTGCATGACGATTCGTTCGGCATGCCCAATTCCTCGACCAACAATGTATATGGTCCGGAACCGCTGCAGAACAACTGGTTCGACGAGAGCGACTCCTCAACTTCCTACTCAAACACGCTTTATACACCGTCTCACGGCTCTCCGGCGTCTTATCATTCTCCACACTCACAAACACATTCTCCACACTCACAAACACGTTCTCCACACTCGCATTCACGTTCTCCACACTCGCATACACATTCCCCGCGTTCACAAGCTTCTCCAGCATCATCCCATGATGCAAGCCATCATTCACACGTCTTCAGCGCATATCCGGAACCACAAAAGGGCAAAGTCACTCGTGGGCGAGTACGTCCATTAACAGACAAAGAGAAGCGAGAGGCTCGGGATGTGCGACAAGCTGGAGCTTGTTGGGCGTGCCATCTCTCCAAAATAAAGGTATGAATTTGGTATGTTGTGTGGATTTTATAATAGTGCTGATTTGTTCTTGTAGTGCTCTCCTTGTTCTTCTGGGTCCCCCTGCGAGCAGTGCACTAGACTGTCTGGAAAACGTAGATTCTGTCTTTTGCCATGCTTCAATGATCCGGTGGAGATGCTAGATAAGTTCTTAGTACCTGGTATGGCTTACCTTAGTTCTCTTACGATGGCTTTCAGCTGACGAGATTCAATAGATTATATGATCAGGCAGTACACCATAGAGAACACGGAGAAATTCATAGCAAAGAATGCGTCCGGATTTGGGAGAGATGAAATGATCATTCGCCTAAGCTGGGGTTACAGAGTACCGCTAAAGGTCACCGTTGTCTCTCTTTCCGTACGAGGTTCTACCTCTGTGTTCCGTTATCAGTCTCAGACCTATGTCAACAAGGACGGCCTGCCAACCTTCACAAAAAAGAAAAGCCCGCCACTAGGCATTCTCCCAACTTCAATGCACGACAAGCATGAAGAGTACAAACGCTACGTTGAGGCAATCGCAAGACGTGATCTTGCGCAATATGTAAAAATTGCGTATGAGCCTGAGGAGTCGGATCTAGCGAAACGCCTACTGCAGACAGTGTGCCAGTTTTACACTGCTGGAGTTAATGCTGGTGACGAGGTGAGCATATTCCCCAACCCCCAAACTTGTACGATGCCAATATGAACCATCCGAGACCATCGGACGTTCAAGACACTCAGAGTGCCCTTATTTATTACCTATTTAGTCCCATGCACTAACATACTTCTGTCTAGTACGAGTTACTCCGTGAAGCCATTGAGATCCATATTGCTTGCTCTATTCTGGAAAGAAGTCTTATCCTCGACGACGAATCAACGAAGTTGGTGGAAGGTCGATTGGGAGAAGAATATCCTCCAGACTCTGCGCCAAGATGTGCCCAACGTCAAATCAAGGTGGCCTTCTTCATGACACAACAAGACCGCATCAAGGAGGTCCTCAGAGAATGGGGCCAACTTATGTGGACCAGTAATCGTGCCACCACGAATGAAAGAAAATGGGCCATCGGGTTCAGCGTCTTGCTCGTCCTGACACTGGTCATGGACAAGACCTTAGGACTTTCGTGGTGCACGTATGTCTCTTGCTCATCGCTTTCGCCCAGCCGCAGAGATGTGCTGACTGATGAATGCAGTTCTCAATCCAGAGTAAAGCATGGCGGGAAAGAGGCGGAAATTGAGAAGAATGAGTTCCAGGAGAGAGTGAAGGTGACGCAGACGAACTTGTTCGAGAGATGCAAAGAAATTCTGCATTCCAAGTTCAAAACCCGGAAAGGGGGCAAGGAGAGCTTTAATCCGATCCGTGATGGCGATGTCGCTTGGCGCGGCAAAGTAATCGATGAGACGATTGCTGGGTTTGTAGATGATATACGAGGTGTGGTTCAGGAGTTCGGTATGTGTTTTTCCAATTTTGGTTCTCTGTCTCCCCGATTGGACCAAGATCTTCCGTAGATATCTCCTGTCTCCTTTGATTATGATTGCGGAAAGTTGAAACTGACGTTTTTGTGCCTGAGGGATAGACCAGCAAGTTAGATCGTGTCGAACCAGGGGATCCAAAAACCCACGTGAGGATGCGCTATCTTTGTCGCCAAAAGTAGACGAATCACCTTACACGGATGCGGCCCGGTTAGCCAGTGTATTTTTGGACGATTTTCTGGAACATTGAATTTTGGGCTTAGGCGCATAATCCCCGCCTTTCTGTCTATACTGGCTGGTTTGGAGGTTCCAGGCGTTGGGGGGTTAGGTTGAGTGGGCCTTGACTGGAAGAGGAAAGTCAAGATGGAGCATCGAGGGGTGACTTTTGTCTCTGATGATGGATGGTTTGGGGGTGGAGCACTGGGCCCTGATCACCGAATCGTAGTTGATCAGGAAGGTATTGCCTTTGTACATACGGAGTACGATGACGATCGTGATGATTTTGATGATGAATGACAGGTAACGATTGGAATAAAGCGGGCAAGGAAAAACGGAGGTGAGGCAAAGGGAGAGAAAGGAGAGATAGAGAGAAAGGAGAGAGAGAGGAAGAGAAAGAACTATAATCTTGTTGAATTGAGAACAAATTAGTAATTCAAGAGTGTAAATGATCTAAAATGATGAATGAATTGGTTCATATTGCATAAAGACGATGAAGTAACCGACCCAAATATGGATGTCGATATTGATCGAGGGGTGACCGGATCTGGCACGTCTAAGTCCCGTCCCGTATACGATAGATAGGGAAAACCTCAGAAGCCACCCAAAGACTGGAGACGACAAATCGAGAAGGCTGGACGGGTATTCCCCTAAGGATAGGAAGGCAAATTCCCTCAGTCAGTCAACAACTAATGACTGATTCAGTACCGATCCAAGGGTAGCTGACGGTTGGTTAGACTTGGGTTATTGACGGTTTCGGAATTCTGGAAGACTTCCATTTTCTTTTCTTTTTCGGAAGGTTTGAGGCGAAATTCTGGGATCCTGGTATCTGGGAATGAATACCGACCGGAACTTGCATACCGCTGTTCCTGTTCCTGTTCCTATTCCTGTTGCTATTTTCCCCTGGGCCCCTGGGAAGTTCTAGAAGAAAAGAGTTGCAACGATCGAACGGACGAAGAACGAGCTTGAGATGGGATGAACAGCGAATGATGATGGATGGATGGGATGTTGTCATTGGTGATATTTCTGACACCTGCAGTCTCCTGAGCATGGGATCGAGCGAGGAGGTGTGAAGTTCGTTCGTTCGTGGGACGATTGGACGAAACTGGAGACGGGGTCGGGAAATCATTCTTTCTAAAAGGGGTGTAGTGAGGTACGATCATTGTGGAGAAGGTGGTCCTGGTATCCACACGTTCCTGGGCTGATCCACATTTCTATTAAGTTAAGTGAAGTTATGCTTTTTTGGAATTGACAGGATAAAGCGAGGCCAAGCTGAGAAGGGAAATTGAATTTTATTTATATCCTTGAGGATACTTACCGTTCTGGTAAGGCGGGAGTGATCGATTGGAAATCATCCCGTTTGATTTGGAGATGTGAGGTGAGGTGAGGTGAGGTGAGGTGAGGTGAGTTGATCGATCGGATCCAATGGATGACGAGACGTGGGAGCGGAGGGAGAGATAGACAGGTCGAGCCGAAAATAGAAATTATTGTGAGGGAATAGCATTGATGGACTGCCTCCATAATTTAATGTAGAGTCAGAAATAAGAGACACGAGTGGGAATGTTCAGAAACAAAAACCACAACGGTCGTGGAGATGGCAGGTGCCGGCCAGCGGGCCAGAGATGCGATCCAGATTCTAGGTAGATCCAGGAGGAAGTGAACAGGAATGATGGAATGGTGGGAATGGCGGGAATGGTACTGCGACTTGGGGAGGAGGTGGGAGATCTGGCGCGTCGATGTGGATAAGTGCCGAGCAGGGAATATCCTCACAAATCTGTCCATTTCAGCCATTTATTGAAACAGTATTTCGTAGTCAGTTCAGTCACTTACTACACGTCGCAACTTGCAAGCACAGAAACAGCTGCCAAATAATGAGGTGATGAGGTCATCAAGTATTGAGGCAGTGAGGCCATGAGGTAATGGAATAATGCTGTTCTGGAAGTATTATCTAATAACACGTCAGGGTGTAGCTTGTGAGAGACGGTTAACACATTGGCGTGGTGGAGTTCATGGTCGTGGTGGAGCTCAAAATTATGGGAGCAGACAACAGCAGCCGTTCATGCGTGTAGGTGAATCTGTATGTGGTGAGATGGATACCTTCGTACATCCGCGCCGGTGTTGCACTTGAATCGTGATGTGTCTGATAACGAATCATGGGGAGGCCGATGTGAGCGATGTGAGCAATGCAAGAAGCTTCTAGATGCAGGAACGCACATGCAGGTGGTAAGGAGAGCTATACGACAGGCCGATTAGGTGACGTTGGCGACGCTATCGGACAGTCGCGAAAAACGTGTGCTCCCTGTCAATATCAGCCCAGCCAGCCAGTTGCATCTCGGTACTGCAAGAATCATGTAAGCTGCTGGTAGGCTGTGTTTTCCCTGCGTTCTGTGACTGTGACTGTGACTGCGCGTCGGTGAGCGATGCATTGCAATGCAAATATTATTCAGTCTGAGGCTGGTGGATGAGGCACCGATATTCAAGCTGTATCTGTACGATGACGGCGATGGTAACATTTGATGGATGGGGATCAGTGTGAGGTTGCATGCGAAGTGCAGAAAGCATACGGTGCATGGCCTTCTTCTCACCGAAATGGCTGGTAAGCAGACATTGCACATTTCACATTGCACATTGCACATTGCACATTGCACTATGGTCGGCCTCTTTTGGCAGAGGGATTAAAGCTTTTGGATCTGCCACTGCCGTACTGGGCTAATGTGACTGCATATCGGGGCGTGTGCGGCGTGCAGTGGGCGCGATGTACGAGCGGCCCAGACTGTCTCTGTAGAAGACAGCCGCCCGCCCGGCTATGCACCGAAGACAAGTGACGGCATATTGATTGCGGGATTTGTGATACATGATAGATGATACATGATACGTGATAGCCGACCTGGACTCCTGGACTCCTGGCCTCCTGGAGAGGTGCCCACCGGCCCCAAGCTGCGATATGGCAAGTCTAACCTCAGGCTGTGCATCTTGGTTCCTTGGTTCTGGGACCTGTGAACAGCTGGAAGTGCATGAACGAGTGAGTAATAATTGCCCGGTCGCCTTGGTCGGAGGATACGAGAATGCACAGGAGATGGGATGTTGGATGATGGATGATGGATGATGGGTGATGGGATAGTGGGACGCCGGCGTAGTTAGAAAGTAAATCCCGGCGTGTAACCACGTCGCATCGAAGACCAAAGGGCTGGATAAGGGCTCGAACAGGGCTGGGCATGGGCTTGAGCGGCACTGCACTGTAGCTTTCCTTTACCGCACACCGCAGAAGACTGACAAGCACACCTACACCTATTCCTACACCTATTCCCACACCTGCTCCCATTCCCATCACCAAAAGACCGTGATGATCATGCAATGGACAAGGATGCAGTGTTTTAGGAGAGGCATTTTCCCAGACTTCACAGCAATGCAACAAAAATAATTCGAAACAGCATTCCATCATTCGATAAAACGGATTAGTGGATCTGGCTGGATACCTCTCCTCGTTTGTTCGCCTTATCGAATTTCCAATACCAGGAACTCCCAAAACGACATTTCCAATATGTTCCAGTTCCAACCATCCCGGAATAGCTAGACCCATCGATCCCATCGATCCCCATAGGCGGTGACGCATCTCAGAGTTTCTTCTGCGGAAACGATGGCCCTGGGAGGAGCCCTCCATACATTCTCCATAGACGCGGACGGAGGAACTGCAGGAGAAAGGGACTGATGGGCTGTACGTGTACCCGCCTGTGCCTGTACCTGTACCGACTCGTACGAACAGGAGTTCGTATCTTTCAAGGTTCACAGTACCTCCCTAAATGTCATGTTTCTAGAATCTTTGTATGATCTTCCGCATCTGGATCTTTCAACCAGTCGACCACTGGGATTGGCGCATAGTGGGGACTGAAACCTTGGGGGTTGATATTCAGATGTTCCTTTTTGGGCACTCGTCGTACCATAGCCAGGCCAATTTGCAATTTGCACAGGTCGAATTTCCATCTTCTGGGTTCATCACAATATGGCTCCAATGGTCATGGTTCTACAGTGGTTCTACGGTGGTGCTACTTTCGTACACTGCTTTCTCTCGTAAGTAGGTCTCGCCTAAGGCCCGCCATGGTTCCCCTATGCCCTGTATCCCCTACTCTCCTCTCCCCTGTATCCCCATAACTATTTCCTTCCAAATTCATTCCAAAAGTTCCTAGCTGGGATGGGAAAGGTGTGGAAGGGGGAAAGTGCAGCAGCAGTCCCCGGTCATAATCTAAGAAAAGATGCCCTGATTCACATGTACTGTACTTCCGCACAACTCCCATTTCCTATCCACCTTTCTTGCACAAAACCGCTGCCCTTCTGCATCTACCAGGTTGTGCTGTGTGGTTGTGGGTTGTGTAGGTAAGCCGAATAAGAGTCAGAACATGGGCAAAGGGCAGTGGGCCCCATTTATTCACCCTTTCGTGCCCCTTCCATCCCCTTCACACTCTCCCAGGCGCCATTCGTGGCTATACGGGGCGGAAGGTGGCAATTGGTTTGTGCAAAGAAAAATGATAGGCTGAGAGCCGCCCCGGAGAGCTGGGAGAGGCGCCAGGCAGAGTGAGTGACTGCTGAGTGTTCGGTAAGATAGAAGGGTAACCCGTCGAACTAGCTAGCAGCCAGCAGCCAGGCTGGATTATTCATTCTCTTTCCCTTGTAGTCGTAGTAAGAATTTCTCCCTGTGCCTTACAATCTCACACATCCGCACGTAAGGTAAGGCCTTTGGGAAAATGGGCCCCCATGTCTACCTAGAATATCAGTCATAGCCAACTAGTTCCGAGCTGTGTCTAATGTCTAAAATATGAGGATGACGCTTTTGCTGGTGCTACTCGCTATTGCTGAGTATTGCTTGCCTGGACAAGATGGATGAGATAGGCAAAGCCCCAAGGTTGTCAAGTCAGAGCGACACCTGGAATTCCTCAAGAACCTAGAAACAAACCTAGGAACCTAGGAAGCATAGGTACGTCCCCCAAACTGAACAAGACACCGGATCGACAAGGTCATCTCAGCCACGGACCAAGCTCCTGTGGCCTTGCCATCCTGGTTGATGTTTTGCATCTCTCTCGAACCAGGCTATCACTCACAGCGATGTGTGCAATGTAAGTACCTCTGTACTATGAAAAGAATATTATTATATGTCTTCTCTGGACATTTACTTAAACTCCCATCGGCCCAGATCTTGTCCTCTCTTTTTTTGTTTCATCACACACAGTCCCAACAGCTTCAAACATATAATACCAAGTTCCAATCCAATTCCAACTCGCAAAGTTCACATCTACTTTCGTCTCTATCTCTATCAGCCAGATCCGATCCATCTCATCCCACCACCAACCACCACCACCACCACAACCACCAGCTTCAACCACCACCTACCAAAACCGAACCAACCCAGCTTCAACATGTCTCAATTCAACTCAGCTGCTTCTTTCGGTATGTCCAAAATCCCAGCTCATAGCATCCTTCGAGTTTCTTGCGATTGCCACCACTTCGAATTCTACGTACTTTAACTAACTGCTCTCCCACAGCTGCCCCAGTCGCCATGATCTTCCAGAGTCACCCAAAGGACAACGGTATGGGATTCCCAGAACTCGCCCAAAAGGAAAGCTGCTAATTACCAACCTAGATGACGATGACCACTAAATCCATGACATCTTCCGGATTACCGGATTTTGCTACCATGGCGCGAGCGAAGTGAGTATATCTTCACATTTCTTTTTCTGGTGGAATTGCCATATTCGGAAGCAAAAGGGAACGAGTTCGGACGGATCAACAAGGCTGGAACCATTTTCCTCGCGAGTGCGGATGATTCTCAGGCCCTTTACACCTGCACCAGCTGGGTAGTTTATTGATTAGTGGCCGAGAGTGGGCTGAAGCTGCAAGCAACACCAAAAAAGCAGCCCGGTCACACTGCGTCATACGGGGCATCGGGGTTCCCAGTCACCCAGATAAGCGATTCTTATCACGTCTCTCTGCCCAGTACAGAGCGACAGAGCGACCGAGGGATCCTCGCATGCCCCAAAATGCCCCTTTACCTATTTACCTGTCGCTGCGACAATGTTACGGCAATGTCACCAGCCAGGCAAACATTGCCCAGGAATGCCCCAAAGATGCCCGAATCACCGCGTACCTCATTTCCCTTTGGCCCTTCCGAACCCCAGTCAAGTCATCACCGGAAAAAGCAAAAATAAGTGAAAAGAAAAGAAGCTAATCACATCCTTTGAACAGACATCCACGACTTCGCCGTCTAGTCAAAATCCCAAACCCCCAAGAGGATTCACGGGTGCAACCTCCAAGATCAGAGATGGAGATCTCCCACATCTTCCATTCCCTGCAACATCACCTGCACCTGCATCAGAATCACCTGCAACACCAAGAACCGAACCTTCACAGCCCGAAATCAGCCTTGTTCCCGAACCTCAAAGAAATGAAACGAAAGTAAATGGAAATACACACAAACCCAAAAAAATCTACTTCAGACGTCGACAATTTTCAGACACTTTTTTTCAGCCCGGCACGAATTCAGCTATTCGAATCTCGCAGAATGCGCAGCACACGAGCGACAAACCTCGGGTCACCAAGCACAAACCCCCTTTCAAAGTGGCTCAGCGCAGCATCAGCATCATCATCGAACGTTCAGCCTTCACGGTTGCCTTACCCTTACAACCCAATTCCACTGTCGTCCATTCCACCAAGTCATCGCAGTATCTTTTGTTTGCTCGAGATCATGTACGACGGCAAATGTAATTTCTGCGATGATTAACCTTGGTGGTTTCAGGTTGACTTTGGGCCCCCAATCGTTATCTGTCCATCCATCCATCCATCCTTCAACAACCCATCAAATCCTACCGGCACTTGCATTTCAGCAACCCTGGGGGATTCCGCCAGTATGAATCATCAATTCATACGACAACGACCAAAAAGATGGGCGTGAACCAAAGCCTCGTTCGGGTTCCTACCGAATCGAGACTCGTGGAGCGCGGAAACGAAATGTATCAACGTTTTTCATTTGTTTTGTTTTTACCTGTTCTAATCTGGGGAGCAAAAAGGGCACCGAACCGTTACACCGGCTATCTGATTTTCTTTAATTTTCCTTGCGCATCACATTACACTACATGGCGACACTACACTTACATGTTTGCTCTCGCGGGCACTCCAAAATGGGAGGATTTCTTTATTTGCTTGTTTGCTTTTTAATCACGAACGGGAATTGATGCATAGACAGCGGAGCGCAAAGCTTGGGAACCCTTTTCTTTTGTTTTTTATCGGTCGGCACGGGGAAAATGGGAATAGGAACGGATCACTGGGACATGGGACACGGGAAACTGGGAAAGGAATATTTGATTTTTGTACTGTACTTGTAGTAGAGATCAACTGCCTAATTGGGTAGTTTTTCCCTTTCCTTTTTGGATGAGCTATAGACCAACCTAATGATACTCATCTATAAACTACAATTACTTGACTTTGTACTGTGCTTTCTGTGAAATCCAATAATGAATGACTGATTCGTATTCTTGCCTCTGCTGCCTGTCGGTCTGTCTATCTGTCTGTCTGCCTGTCTGCCTGTCCGCCTGTCTGCCTGCTTGTGTGGTGCAGCCTCATTTTTGGGTTTTTGACTTCCTTCACCTTTTGACTCATCCTCCCAATTCGCAATTCGCACTTCGCAACCCAATACTACATACACACAGACAGGTCTTGGGACTTTGCCGACTTCGAGGCGCCAACAGCCAAGATTCTATCTCTCGTTTCCATTTGCACACCGAGGAATTGGGCGGGCACTGGGACCTCGGACGCGCAACCCAATGTAATGTAACGTCCAGCCGGGCACATGCAAACAAAAGATCCCCTCCTGTTGCGTCCTTGCTTTGGCAGAGGAAAAAATAATTATAGACCTTATCCTCACCACCACAAAACACTCATCGTCATCTTCATTATTACTTAAGTCATCATCACAAACAATAATAGACCCAAACCCTACCCAATCCTACCTCCACCTCCACAATCCCGCATCTGCAACCGCATCCGCTTTCTATCACTCACTCACACACACTCTCTCTCTCTTCCCCCTTTTCCACCCTCCCATATCACAGATCCGCACATCTAAACATAGCCCTCCATCTATCTCATCTCACCTCATCACCACCACGCTCGTACCTGCACCTCCCAAAGCATTTACCGCAAAAAGAATAAAGGCCCGACACGACCCAGAGGATCTCAAACCTGCAATCTCATTCCCTCCCAATCGCATGTCCATGTCCAGCCTTATACACGCGCTGCACTGCACTGCACCCCACGATGCTTGTATGGATGGATATATATATATGGCAAAGCCGACACATCACGCCGCACCGCACCGCACCGCACCGTACGGTACAGTAAGCTGCAATACAATTCGGCCATACGATACGATACGATGCGCACGTAAAGAAGCAGAATCACACTACCTATCTATGTACAGTAAGTTTGAAAAAAAGCCCTCCTTCCTACCAGCATATGCCGTTTCCGAACCCCCTCCCCCCCTGAGCCGGACGGGCACTCCCGCATTTCCACACCTTGGGTCGTATCGGGAGGGAAAACTCCGCATCCGCCTGCTCGAATAAGTGAAGTGAAGCGACAGTCATTTTTTCTCCGATAAATACGATACGATACGATACGATACGATATGATATGATATCTCACCGGACCAGCCGGTATGCAGGTACGGACGGATGCAGGTATGGATGTATGCATGCGGGGTTGACGGTTTGGCCTGCAGATGGAGATGGAGAGGAGGAAGATGCAGATGTAACGTTTTATTTTATTCTAGGTATGCTATATATGCAGAGGAGAAAGGGCTTGGGATTTCTACTTTTAGCAAGGAGATCGTCGTGGGTATGTGTAGTTAGTTGCTTTACCTGGCTGTGGGCAGGTAAACTAGGTAGCACGACATGGAAACAACATCACCAGGTTGATAGCTGGCTGGCTAGTTATACGAGTTGGAACGTGGCATGTGCTATTATTACTTATACCTATACCTACACTACCCGCCTTGCTATCTTTTCCATCTTCATCTCACCGCGGAGTAGGCAGACAACTGGACAAGATTGAGAAAAGTCGGCAATGAATGAATGTATCTCTCTCGCTGTGACGTTTACTCTCGTCGGGGATCTGATTTGATGCAACATTAACATGAACATCAGCATCTTACATCCACGCCTCTGGTCCAAACACTCTCACCCACATCACATCATAGACTGCACTTCCACAAACAAAAACAATCTTTATCCTGAAGAGGCCAAAAATGGGCTGGTGTATATTCATCAAGGCATCTTTAAAATCTTTGTACATACACGCGCCGTCTCGTCCACCGATCGATCACGGTCCGCCCATCTAAGAGAGCCAAAGCACAGCACAGCACCGCACAGCACCGCACAGCACCGCACACCACAGCCCACCAAAAGAGTCTCTCTTCCCCCTTTCATCCCCTTCTTTCCCTATGTATTACAACACCGTATAAAACTCCCCCCTTGCCATTCCCGCAGGCTATCCGGCTCCAGGCCAAGATGCCCATGTAACTAAACTAGGTATATATAATCCACCGAACCCTCCCTCCTTCCAAGTATTTCCAAAACAAGCGACCCAGAAACCAAAAAACCAACTAAAGGGAGTAAGAGTAAAAGGTAAGTTCGTACAATAATAAATACAGAATGGCATCTTTTTGTTTCTAGCGGCGACTGAGATGGTAAAAGCAAACATGGAGGTATCTAAAGTAACAGTTGATTTGCGCGACATAAAATTCGTTTCGCCTTGATTTTCATTTTCCTTACTCACGCTGTTCTTCCTAGGGCAGTAGGACCTTGGAATCCTTGTTGCGTGGTAGACACATCGTGCATTTCCATAGCCGCACCTCCATCTTGGACGTCTTTCACGAGAGGGGCCGTACGTTTTCCTCGGCGTTCGCCGAATCTTTGATCACCTTCTTCATACTTGCGTTTGAAGTTGAGGTAGGTAGGTGGGCGTGGGCGACAGAGGACAGTAATCCAGTTACTGATGAAGCTACCCTGGGTGAAGGGACGATGTCGGTCTTTCTTGATGAATTTGTGGGAGTTGAGGTACTCTCTTGTGGTTTCTCCCCGGCCCATGAGGAAGAAATGGTAGACCATTAGTGCACCGGGATATGGGGCTGCGAGAAGACCGTAGATGAACATAGCGAATGGAACTCGCCAATGACTGATGGATGCGCCGAACGAGATGTGCTGTTGGTGGCCATATACGATGATCTGGGCGATACTTGCTCCAACAAGATACATGCCGAGCAAGGTACCAGAGGTCACAAACGTAAAGAAGTAGCGGTAGTTTCGACGACCCACACAGTTGTTTAGCCAGACGCAATGATGATCCTGGGTTTCGATGCAGTTGTCACAAACACGACAGTGATGGCCTCTAGGGGGACGCCATATATTGCATGTCTTGCAGTATTTTGTGGGCACCTCCATAGCAGCTGTAGCTGACTGAGCCGACTTGATCATGGTCCAATCGTTCTGTGGTGGGGCAAGTCGAAGTGGATCTTCGTTTTCATCTGGAGGGGGCATTGGGTGCAGGTTTCTAGGTAAGATCTAAAAGTGTTAGTTTCCCGGCGGCGGAAGGAAGTTGCATGAACTTACACCCGGATCGGAAACAGAAGCATGTATAAAAGAAGTCATGCAAATGTAAAAGATGTAACCGTACAGAATAGGTACTGCTGGCGAAATGTGATGCCATAACCAAGGAGCTGAAAAAACAAAAAACAGCATTGATGGGACAAGTACCAGCAAACCCGTAGCAATGTTGATAGGCTTGTGTCGAGTGTTCTGCAGCCTACCGCCCCAGCAGAAGACTGTATTACCAGTGAAGTATTGGTGGTTTTTACCAAGGTTCTGTACCTGCATGGCTTTCTTCTGTGCATCTGTTGGTGTCATTCCTGGCGAAGAGGCAACTGATGACAGTTTTTCCCTGCCATGGTTACTTCGGTGAGAGCTCGGACTTCCAGCTGGGCCATCATTCCTCGTCGGCATCAAAAAGTTCGAATGAAAGGATCTTGGAGATTTGGGTGTGGAAGATCCGTTTTTGTAGGTTTTGTCGATATTCAGACTCAGCCCTTTCGTATTGGCTGGACCCCGCTGAAGTGGGCGAACGCTATCGGTAAAACTCCCAGCTGCATGACCATGTGTAGGGCTTGTATTTGCCGTACCTCTGTCTACTGTTCCAAGTTCCGTTATTTCCGTCCCTCGAGATGGCGGTGCAGGCATATCCGCATCTTCGCGCACGGTTTGTTGTGGAATAGTTATGTTCGAATTGACGCTCTGCCTTATGCTGCCCCCATCCAACGACCCATCTTCGCCATATCCTTGCTGAACTACTGTTGGTGTCCGACTTCCTCCACGTTGCGCTTGTAATCTCTGAGAACTCATGGGCCGAAAAAATGCTTGCGATGTGAGAGAAGGTACATGGGTTCTGGTAGTAGCATTTGGGGGTTGGCCTCCATTGCTCCCCCGTTGGGCTATTGTGCCGGGAGTGTAGCCCTTTCGCATCGATGCCGCCGCCTGTCCGAATGTCCCCCTCGATGATACAGCCGTGACTCCGGTAACACCTGTTCCTGGCCTTGAAGTGCCATCTGCAGTTTGATAACTCTGGCGATGACTCTGTCGACGGCTCTGCGAGATTGGATTGGAAAGAGATCCGGTATTTTCTCCATCTTCTGATGCGATATCTGTCATGCGCGACGACAAAACACTAACTCCATCACCTATGTCGGAAGGCGCAAGATGTGGATTTGGGAATGTGGACTGATCGGTATTTGTGGAATGTAGAAAATTGGATGAAGAGGCGTCCCGAGAAGCCATTTTTAATCGTAGTTCGCTGCAGTGTTATGTCTTCCTTTTCATTGCATCACCACCAGTTTTTGTTCAAACAATCGTGAAGGGTCGAGTGTAGAGTTCGTGGACGCGCTTTGAAAATTACTTATTAAGTAGCTGGGGTCGTGTTGAGGAAGAAGGAAAGTCTGTGAGAAGGTGTGTCTCAAAACGCAGTGAAAGAAGTAGAGTGAAATAGGAATAAATGAGTGTGAGAATTGTTTGAGCTTGAGATTAGAATTGGTTCAACACGTTACATAGCGGAGCGGATACTCCGAGATGCGGAAGTGAAGAGTAATTATTAGTAGGTATGGTCGATAATGTTGAAGAAATTCTCTTCCCTCTCCAGATGCACGGGGTGGTTGAGTTTATCCCAGGTTGTGGTTGCGCTTCTCCTCCGTCATGTTACTTTCAATTCAGGTCCTGCCGTCCTGCAAAGGGGCCGAGGGGCCCGAGCGTCCAACGTCCTATACGGTTTTCTGTCTGCTGAAGACGCGGAAATGAGATGTGTGGATATCGTCAATGCTTGAGATTCAGATTGCACGGATGGAATCAGAATGTTCTATCTATGAACAGCACGATACTACGAGAATAGAAACGAGGGCAGGCACGGGATTTCCGGACAAGGTGCACAATAGTACCAACAGAGAACCTTAAGAGAGGTCTCCTACCAGGCCTGCGGCAATCTGTAGTGGGAAATGTAACCACGTGATGTAACATGATGACATAATCCCACGCCGGTCCGTCATTTCCTGCTGTACGAACGTTTGAATCCACATCGAACCACTTCGAGAAGTCCGTTATTGCACAACAACCTACAACAGTAATTACTTTAAACCTATACAATGTCCGCACAAGCAGCTGGAAGAGTCGCCGTGCAGGCAGCAAAGGGTGCCGCAAAGTCCGCCGATAGCCATGTCCTGAACAAGGGCGCGAAGAGAGATCCGGAACTCTACGTGAGCAATCGACCTACCCCGCTGGAGTGATTATCTTCTCCGGCAAATGGGAATTGGAGAGTTGGAGAATTTCTTGCTAACGCAGCATCTAGGTTCTCATGGGTGTCATGGCGGGAGCTTTCGGTCTTGCAGGCTGGTACTTCGGTAAGGTTATTCCACGGTCCAAACTCTTGGAGGAGCTCGAATTGACTGTCTGAAATAGGTAGCAAGCCCACATCCGCAACCTCTGAGGCCAGGGTGAACGTTGCTCCTGGCAGCATGCCATGGCAGACAACTAGCACCGAGGGTGACGCTGCTCGACAAGATTTCAAGTACCAGTATCACCCAGCTGGTGACCCAAGAAACCCACCCAAGGACGCCCCAAGTGCATTGCACAGCGTTATCGTTCCCAACGTTAACTTGCCCAAGGTATGTGGCACTATCGAGATTCTCGCGCTTAAGATGAGGAACAAAGACAAAATCATGAGCTTGTGGGACCCAGGAATTGTACAATCCAGTACTGATGCATAATTTCTTAGGAACTACACGAGAAGTACAACAAATGGGGCAAGGATGGTTACTAGGAAAGAGGAGTTGGGCGCTGGGCCGTGGGATTATTAGAAGAGGAGAGCTGCGCACCTTACGTTGTACATACTTAGGTAGATGGGAAGAATATTCATCCGTCAATTCTTCTTCTCCTTAGCCATGGGAACCCAAAGTCTTGAGCTCATCTTGAAGAAAGTGCTCTACGGATTCTATTCAGATATTGACCGACTAGACACTTTCTTCCAGGGTTTCGAACGCTCCAAGAATCACCGTCTACACAGACAAATACGCCATACAGCCAGTGAAGTTTTTACAACAATTTTTTAGTACAGTAGCCATGGCCGAATTACCTTTGACATGACCTCAGAACGATCGCAAAAAATGTAAGAATTGGCTATGGCCAGAAATATATTGCTAGGTGCGCACCAAGGTCCAAACTTAATGGTACATTGTGGTTCCATGTTTTAGATTTTCTGCGAAAACGTTGACAGATCGTTTTTGATTTCAGTCGAGTAAGTCTGCGTATTTCATGTAGCCTGAGAAGAAATAAAACTTCAATATGCATTTACGAAGGGATGGTCAATCAATTGGTTCAGAGAAGGCTGAGGCTGAAGGAGTAAGTTAGGTCGATTGATTATGATGTTATTAATAGAAAAGGCTGCGTGTTCGCGTCAGTGTATGGCTCTGCTTGTAGCTTAAACGATACCTGGCTTCAAAAAAAAGCTCCCCCTTACACACTCTCAACAGGCGACTTGTCCTCCAACATCAATGCCGCACATTTAATCGTTCATTACCTCTTCTTTTCTCTACTTTCTCTTGAGCATTGGGATTGGTTTGGTGCTTGCTGGTTTCACAATCAAGGAGGAAGCGCGGGCTCTTTGAAGCTCTATAATATTGCAGCCCTCCTCCATTTCGTCTGATTACCACTACTATGGCACGTTCTGGAAAATCCGTGCACGCAGAGTCTAAAGACTCGAAGAAAGTCTCGACCAAGAAGCCCACCGACTATACTTCTGAGGGAGTTAAAGATCAAGATGTTTTCCTCCTTCCTGGGTCCGACTATCAGGTCATGATCGTCCTGACGTTGTTGGGCGCTGTCGTCAGACTCTTCAGGATATACCAGCCCAGCAGTGTAGTATTCGATGAAGTCCAGTAAGCCTCTACTACCTTGGCTAGACAGCTTAGAGACCATGCACTTACAATTGTTCTTCTAGCTTCGGTGGCTTTGCTTCGAAATACATAAAGGGCAAATTCTTTATGGATGTGCACCCCCCTCTTGCGAAACTTCTCATTACACTTGCTGGATTCTTGGCTGGATTCGACGGAGAATTTGACTTCAAGGATATTGGAAAAGATTACCTCGAACCTGGCGTACCATACGTTGCTATGAGATTGGTGCCCGCTATCTGCGGAATCCTCCTTGTTCCCACTATGTTTTTGACTTTGAAGGCTGCTGGTTGTAGAACCATGACATCTGCTATGGGAGCGGGATTGATCGTCTTTGGTAGGCCACTGCGTTTGATATGGTGGTTCCAATCTAATACTTTGCAGAAAACGGATTACTGACGCAAGCACGACTGATCTTGCTCGACTCTCCGCTTATGATTATGACGGCATTCACTGCACTTGCATTCACATCTTTCACGAATCAACACGAACAAGGTCCTACGAAAGCATTCCAGTTGAGCTGGTGGTTTTGGTTGACTATGACTGGTCTTGGGTTGGGCGCAACGGCTAGTGTTAAGTGGGTTGGGCTTTTCACCATTGCCTGGGTAGGAAGTCTTACTCTTGTGCAATTATGGGTTTTACTTGGAGATGCGAAGACAGTCACACCTGTAGGTTCCCCTAGATTTGTAGAGGAAACACATTTGCTGATCATTGTAGCGTCTATTCGCTAAGCATTTCGTTGCGCGGCTGTTCTGCCTTATCATTATTCCTTTCACCTTCTACTTGGCCATGTTCGGAATCCATTTCCTATGTCTAGTTAACCCCGGAGACGGTGACGGATTCATGAGCTCTGAGTTCCAAGCTACCCTCAATTCAAAGTCCATGCAAGATGTGCCAGTGGATGTTGCTTTCGGTAGCAGGGTCAGCATTAGGCATCACAACACTCAGGGTGGATACTTACACTCTCACAATCTCATGTATCCGACCGGTAGTAAGCAACAGCAAATTACCTTGTATCCCCACAAGGACGAGAACAACGTCTGGTTGCTTGAAAATCAAACTCAGCCCTTGGATATCAATGGAGAGCCAATCAACGGATCGTTAGCCTGGGATGCACTTGAATCGCCGAAATATATCATGGATGGCGATATTGTTAAGCTGTACCATCTTCCAACACATCGCCGTCTCCATTCTCATGACGTACGCCCTCCGGTCACCGAAGCCGATTGGCAGAACGAGGTTTCCGCCTATGGTTACGAGGGATTCGAAGGTGATGCAAACGATTTCTTCCGGGTGGAAATCATCAAGAAAATGTCTGATGGAGAAGAAGCTAAGAATCGCCTGCGAACTATTCAGACTAAATTCAAGCTGGTCCATATCATGACAGGCTGTGTTTTGTTCTCTCACAAAGTCAAATTACCGGAATGGGCATCTGAGCAGCAGGAAGTGACTTGTGCCAAGGGAGGAACTCTTCCCAACAGTGTCTGGTACATCGAACAAAATGAACACCCTCAACTAGGAGCGGAAGCAGAGAAAGTCAACTATAGAAACCCCGGCTTCTTTGGCAAGTTCTGGGAACTCCAAAAGGTCATGTGGCACACCAATGCTGGTCTTGTCGAGTCTCACGCTTGGGATTCACGACCTGACTCTTGGCCGATCCTCAGACGTGGAATCAATTTCTGGGGTAAGGACAACCGCCAAATTTACCTTATCGGTAACCCTCTTATCTGGTGGAGCTCCACAGTTGCAGTGCTGGTATTCGTGGCCTTCAAAGGTCTCGCCGTTCTTCGTTGGCAAAGAGGTTTCAGGGACTATGATAACCCGGTCTTCAAGCGCTTCGACTACGAGATCGGAACATCTGTTCTTGGATGGGCGCTTCATTATTTCCCGTTCTACCTGATGCAACGCCAGCTCTTCCTGCACCATTACTTCCCTGCACTCTATTTCGCGATTATTGCGTTGTGCCAGACATACGACTACATCACCGCTCGCATTCCTGGTATTGGTCTCCGTGAACGCCCATTGATTGGAAGACTCGGTGCAGTTGTGTTCCTAACACTTAGCATTGTTGTGTTTGGCCTCTACTCTCCATTGGCTTACGGCAACCCGTGGACACAGTCTGCTTGTAAGAAGGTCAAGCTGTTTGAAAAATGGGACTGGGACTGCAACACTTTCCTGACTGATGTAAGTTTATACACGCCGCGGAGACAGGCTCTCGAACTGTCTTAATCACAATACTGACATTTTTAGTACTCCCAATACGCTACCCAATCGGTTAACGCCAACGCCGATGTTCACAAGACAGATTCTCCATTGATTCCAACCAACGCAGCTGAAGTTCCAGCACAAGCTGCTGGTGGCCAGCAGCAACTGCTCAAACAGCAAGAAAACATTTCGGACGCACCACCGGAGATGGTATCTGTGCCTCCTGCAGTGCAAAGTCAAAGCATCATTTCTCGAGAGGAAAAGGTTGAGTACAGAGATCAAGATGGCAATCTTCTTGACCCTGAACAGGTCAAATCTCTTGAAGGGAAAGTTAGCTTCAAAACAAGATATGAGACCAGAACTCGAGTGGTAGATGCGGCAGGAAATGAAATTAATATTCCAGAAGGGGAAGCAGCTGGTGTTGCCCCTCCACATCCCGACGTCGAGGGTGCCGATCCTCAAACTGCAGGTAAAGCAGAACCTGATGTTCAAGCCAAGCCCGTGGACCAACAGGAGGTGCGCGCGGATGAGAGCAAGGAGCAAAGTATTGAGAAGTCGGACAGTGGTGCTGCCAAGCCTGCCAGTGAAGGAAATGAGGCTACGGCTGCTTAGTGGTTTCTTTTGCTAGTGTTAGGAACGAAAAGAGGCAACGCGGAAAATGTTTAGCCGATGGCCTTTGTAACATAGTGTTCGCATATGGAAACATCTCTTAATCTTAATTGCGTGCTTAGGACTTTATATGCTCGGGTATCTCGGGTTTTTGGATTTTCCAGGTAGGATGGGTCGTAGTTTAAGACGTGACGAGCTGTAAAAGGAAGGATACTTCTATACTTTCTCTGGAGATTCCCCATCTTCTGAGTGTATGTTAACATAAACATTGTGAAGTAAAATCCGTCTAGAAGCAGTAGGATCTTAACACGCAAAGTCTTGTCTATACTAGCGACTTTATTACTGTATCTTGAAGATGCTGCAGCATATCAACATGCAAAGTCTTCCATACTTTGCACAACATTTCACCGAGGTACTGTATCATCGGACATATCTTAGCGTGTGAAGAAATCTGGTTATCTGTGAAGAAAAAGGCACCAGGTGCAGAATGGAAATTATC
The DNA here is from genome assembly GCA_002946415.1 of Rutstroemia sp. NJR-2017a BVV2. Taxonomy (NCBI): domain Eukaryota; kingdom Fungi; phylum Ascomycota; class Leotiomycetes; order Helotiales; family Rutstroemiaceae; genus Rutstroemia; species Rutstroemia sp. NJR-2017a BVV2. Next base: position 85,627 of record NJPS01000024.1, on the reverse strand, counting down.
CTTGCGTGCCAATAAAGCATGAACGTGCACTTCCGGGAATATGCACAGCCATCAGTGGACGGAATTTTGCAGCAGCATACGGATGCGTAATGTCGCAATGGACAAAAACCACTTTTTCCTGGTCACGGATTTACTTAAGCATGCTTTAGCTGGCTTGCATACGCCCTCCCACGTGCGTCTTGCATCGTTGAAAGATGGGGGACGGGGTTGCAGACTTCCGTCCAACAACTGACAGTCACTTAGTCGACCAGCCAAGAGCCCATCAGCGGCATTTCAACATTTGCACAAGCCGCTGATTGCACTGGTGCCTGTACTACTGTATAGAACCTGGCGATCACCAGTTTACTGGGAGACTGAAGACGGAAGACTGAAGCTTGGCTCGTCGCGATTCCCGGAGGCGGAGTCCTGAAATGGTAAGGGATGTTCAACGCACCAATTGCTTCAGTGGTCAACAATCACCCCGCTCCACGGAGCTTTGTCTCTATCGGCGCCTCATCCCGATCGTTTGGTTTGCTTTTTTTTCTGTTGATTCCATCTGCCGATGGCTGGCATGAGAGCCATTGAACTCTCCTCGTGGCTGCTGTTTGTACTTCAAGTTAAACAGCGGCTTTTAAGCGAATCCCAATAATTGGCGGAGCTTCAAGTTAAACAGATGGCGCTAAGCTGTCTTCGGACAGTTGGCTCGTCATTTTACAGTATTTATCTGCTGGTATGCCAGTATGCCAGTATGGATGGATTTGCAGATTCTGCACAGATCAAGTCGGCCTTCCCTGCCCCATGGGGCAGGTCGCAAACGTCCAAAGCTTAGCTTGGCGTATATCGGCCTTCGTGAGCGCGCGTCCCCATAGACCACCGGATGGCCATAGGAGCGCAGGAGCGTTGCTCCCAAGGTGGAGAACATTTCTATATATGTAGCTTCCTGTTTCACCGTAATCGCGAAAATGTCTCGGTATTCTAGCAACGTCTTTTCTGTTCTTGCTTGATACGGCTGCTGGCCCCTCGACTTCTCTGTGTTCAAGGTGCTGTTGAATACATTCCACACTCGCTCAGTCAACCCAGCCATCTTGCACCGTTGCAACGAGTTGCAGCACGTCGCAACCCGCCAGGAAATACTCACGCATATTAAATTTGAGAGATCGACATCAACATGCTCACTACTACTCTTCCCGTGTTAGCGCTGTTGGCAACCAACGCAGTCGCCTCGTACGCGCCGAAGTCCGTGACGTGCCCATCAGGATCGCTCGTGAGAGCCGCCAGTGGCCTGTCAGATAACGAAGAAGCTTACCGAGTCGCGAGAAAGGCCGTTGCAGATGTGGCTTTGGAAAAGGTATGGATCTGCAGGATTATCGTTGTTTGCCAGTCGAGCATGTGGCTTCAATTGAAGTCTCCACATACCCCATAGCTGGGGTAGATTGAGCTTCTCTTTTGTATCAACGAATCATTCCTTCGGCTAACACGATGTTTAGTGGTTGCAAAGTACCAACACAGGATTTGGAACCAACGACTTGCCGACGGTATGTGTTGATGTTCTGACGATTGGTTTTGCATCGATTAATTCTTGCTAGGTTGCTTTGACTACTAGTGGAGGAGGCTACAGGTCTCTGTTATGCGTAAGTCACTCAGCATCTTCTATTTATCGTGGCTCTTTCGAATACCGCGCCTCTTTCGAATAGGTCGTATGCTGACTTGATATAAAGGGGGCTGGTGTCATTCAAGGGCTGGATGGACGTGACAGTCAGGTCTCTACGAGCGGTCTGTACCAGGCATTAACGTATCAAGCTGGTCTCTCGGGAGGCTCCTGGTTGCTTTCTTCTCTGGCTGGAAACAACTATCCAACCGTGTCTTATCTCAGAGACAACCTTTGGGAGGACGCATTCAAAGATTCTCTGTTCCTCCCTAACGGACTCCTGTTTGCTCAGGGATATGCAGACCTAGTAGAAGAGCTACATGAAAAGAATGCTGCTGGTTTTCACACTACTCTAACTGATCCCTGGGGAAAGCTTCTCAGCTTCCAACTGTTCCAGAATGGTTACGACACCATAACATTCTCTTCTGTTGCCACCTTATCGAATTTCACCTCCTACAATGTTCCTTACCCAATTATCACTAGCTTGGGTGTTCCGACATGGGAGGGCGTATGTCTCCCTTCAGATGCCGCGACCACATACGAATTTTCTCCGTTTGAGTTTGGTTCATGGGATACAGAGGTAGCAGCATTCACACCAACTCAATACTTGGGAACTACTCTAGTTGCTGGACAGCCCACCGGAAATTGTATTGAAAATTACGACAACCTTGGTTATATCCTTGGCACATCGAGCAATCTGTTCAATAACCTATGTAGCAATGCTCCCGCACCTAGCAATACATCAGACAACGCTGCTGATATTCTTGCTTCGTACCTGGACGCTGTCCACGAAGTTACCACCGAGGATGAATACGCTCTGTACAAGAACCCTTTCTACAAATATACTGCATCAGCCGGAGTCTCAGCGCAAGATACCCTCCACCTGGTTGATGGCGGGGAAGCTATGCAAAACAACCCCATTTTCCCTTTCCTTCAACCTGCCCGTAACATCTCCGTAATCTTGGTCAATGACAACTCCGCGGACAATTCGGCCAACTTTCCCAACGGCTCTGAAATCCTTCAGACTTATCAACAAGCGCAGAGTCGTGGGTACACCCGAATGCCGTATATCCCTCCCGTTTCGACTTTCGTCTCGGAAGGCCTCAACAAACGGGCGACGTTTTTTGGCTGTGACGACAATTCCGTCGCTACTATTGTCTATCTTCCCAATGTCAACTACACTTACGCTAGTAATGTTGCCACTAGCGAACTGCAGTACTCCAAGTCAGCGACGACTGGTGTAATAGCGAACGGCGTACAGATTGCGTCCCAAGATGGAGATGCTAACTGGGGTACCTGCCTGGGTTGTGCTATAATGAAGAAGACGGGACAAGCGCTGCCGAGTGACTGCACCGCTTGCTTTACCAAGTACTGCTATTGTCAGTAATAATATTAAAGGTTTAACCAAAGGGAAGATGGGTGGAGATGTATATAGAAGTGGCCGGCGGCCATGAATCATCAGGTGATCGTGAAAATGTATATAGGAAATATCAATGTCTTTCTCTCATGCATACAGCTTAATGGATGATCAGACCATACACATGTCCCGTTCACTTTCTGCAGTCATCCAAATGATTTGGAATTGGGGTATTGTCTGACTGGGTGGGGGTTGAGGTGCATAAATGCCTCTGCAGGAATACAGTAATTCCACCCCACTCTTACAGTACGATTCGGACAAAAGCTATAAATGCACCATCGTATAACATCTATCCTCGAACAACTAATACGCATTACAATTCCATTCCAGGAAAACCTTCTTAGCCCACCATGCAATCGATCGACGGCCACAGTGAAGCATGCTGCAACATACCACCTGTTGTTAGTAGTGGGTACTCCCAGAAAGGCACATATGAGACCATTGATGGTCTTAAAACGTGTAGGTACCACCTTCGAAAGAATCAATACATTTAAGAACTGACCGTTAACCAACAGATGTTGCCGGATCTGCATCGGCCAAGAAGGCCATCTTCGTGATTTATGATATCTTCGGTTTCTTCGAACAAACCATCCAAGGAGCCGATATCCTTGCCCGAGGAGCAAAGGGTGAAGGATATCAGGTCTTCATGCCCGACTTCTTCGACGGCAGTCCAGCCGACATTGCTTGGTATGTATTCGTCCCTTTCTTCGAACTTTCTCCCGATATTCTTTACGTAAGTTGATCGGATGGGCAGGTACCCCCCAGTGAAGCCAGAACAACAAGAAGCGCTGGCCAAATGGTTTCCTACCCGAACACCAGCTATTGGAGTTGAGAGACTCCCGAAGCTGATGAAGGCTATCGAGGAGAAGTATGGTGAGAAGACATGGGGCGTAGTCGGGGTAAGTATTCCTACTCTCTTCTACCTTCTCAAACGAGCTGCGGAACTGATGAAACGGAACTACTGCAGTACTGCTGGGGCGGAAAAGTCGTCTCTCTGACATCTGGCGAGAATACCCCTTTCAAAGCAGCGGTACAATTGCATCCGGGCTTGATCAACCCAGAGGATGCAGCTAAGGTGACGATTCCTACGTGTATCCTGGCTTCTGGGGAGGAGAAGAAGGAAGAAGTCGAGGCGTATGAGAAGGGATTGAAGGTTGAGAAACATGTAGAAACTTTTGTGGATCAGGTGCATGGGTGGATGAGTGCGAGAGCGGATTTGAAGGATGAGAAGGTGAGGAAGGAGTATGAAAGGGGATATGGAATTGTAGTTGGATGGTTTGAGAAATATCTTTAGTGGGTGCTATCACTATCGTGATAGGTGATACAAGTGACTTCGTTTAGTTGTTGAGTTGTAACAGAAATGTGTTGCCATCTCTCGAGCTCTATGAGTGACTGACGACTAACTTGCAACCACTTTCAACACAAAGTTGGCGACTGTGAAGAAAATAATCTCAGCTCCGTGAAACCGCAATTAGCGTAACGTTTTTGGTTCTACGATATGGGAAAGTCCCGATGATTCATTCTCGTTGATAGGGAAAGCGCGAATAAGGGGGGTGCACAAACAACCCGCCTCGCTAAAACCATGCCATGCCAGCGCAACAACAAAACATTTTCCCATCTCCCATCCTCACCCCATTCTTATCACAAACCATCCTACCACCCAACAGATACACTGCCAACCGGTAGGATGGGTCCCCTTACCATCTTCATCTCTGGCTACGTCTTGCTATTCATTATCGGCAACCTGCATGCATTCTACGAAAAGTGGAACTCCTCCAAACTCTATTGCGTCAGAGAACCCTTCACCATCACCACACTCGACGCTTCTCTTCCCAACCCACAGTGCTTTCGTGTGCAGAATGATTTGATTACTGATGTGTTGGCTTCGAGGCCTGAGGATGAAGACGCTGCGAAAATCACTTATCTGAATGGGTATGTGTTGCCAGGGATTATTGAGTCACATGGACATATTCTTCAGTATGGGGAGATGCTCGAATCGGTTTCCCTGTATGATTCGAAGAGCGTCGATGAAGTGCTAGCTAGAATCAAGGCATGGCTTAAGCAAAATGAGGGTGAGGGATGGGGATCACGTGAGAAATGGATTCGAGGTGTTGGGTGGGATCAAGCACATTTTGGAGGCGTCATGCCTACTGCTGTAAGTGTTCTTCCTCGGGTTAAGGATTCACCATATCAAAGGATGCCAATACGATGTTTTACATGATAATGGCGTATAATGCTGACAAGGAATCCAGGAACAACTTGCCCAAGACCCCGAGTTAAAGGACCTATATATCATGCTCGATAGAGTGGATATCCATTGCGTGTGGACCTCCAACAAAGTTCTATCCCTTCTATCCGATCCTTTGCCAGAAGCTCCTCCGGGAGGCGAAGTCATAACAAACCCAGGACCAGGAGTCTTCTGTGACAACGCCATAGACGCCATCATCAGTCCTCTTGCTCCAAAACCCGATACTTCCCGCAAGATAAACTGGCTTAAGACTGCTATGGGAGAGCTCAATAAAGTCGGAATCACAGCTATGAGTGATGCAGGCATGCGTGCTGAGGATGTCTTGATTCTGCAAGATCTGGCCCGAAGAGGGGAGCTGAGTGTTCGGATCAGAGTCATGGCAGAGTGCGCTGTGCGAAACACCTACTGCCATCAAGATCTACGTCAAGTCAAGGTCATGAGAGACGGATCTGGTGGAGGCGATATGCTCTTGTTTGGTGGTGTGAAGCTTTTCGCTGACGGAGCGTTGGGGTCCTGGGGAGCAGCATTGCTTGAACCTTATTCTGACAAGCCCGAAACAAGCGGCATGATGCTGATAAACGAAACTGAGTTGACGGAGGTTGTCGGACAGGTATGTAAACTTTTCCACAATTGGGGTCATGCTAAATTTTGTACAGTATCTCCACTGGGACTACCAAGTCAATATCCACGCTATCGGCGATCGAGCAAACCGAGCTGCTGTGAATGCCTTTGAAAAGTTCCTGGGTACTGATTGTAACGGCTGCAATCATGAAAGGAGACTACGTATTGAACATGCACAGATCATTGTAAGTCTAACCATGTCCACCAATTGAGAAGCACAAGGACATATCAGTATAAGAGCTATTTTCTGACATTCCCCTAGCATCCCGATGATCAAGTCCGCATCGCAAAGATGGGCATTCTCCCAAGTATCCAACCTACGCACGCAACATCCGACATGGCCTACGCCAAATCTCGTCTCGGCGCATCACGACTATCCAACTCCGCATACCGCATGCGCTCCTTCTTCCCCTCCACTCCTCCCACCAATTCCTCCTTCTACCCCGGCCCCGTTCTTGGCTCCGACTTCCCCGTCGAGCCCCCGAATCCCTTCCACGGCATGTACGCCGCCGTGTCCCGCCTGAGTCCCCACACCGGCACATCGCCAGCCGGCCCTGAAGGATGGTATCCGGAAGAGAAACTCAGCATCGAGCAGGCCGTTCTAGGGTTCACGAGAAACGCAGCTTGGGGCTGGATGCTGGAGAATAAGACGGGTGCGATCGAGAAGGGTAAATGGGCGGACTGGATTGTGGTTGATGGGGATGTGATGAAGATGGATGGGCCGGATGTGGAGAAGTTGAGGAGTTTGAAGGTCAAGGGGACTTGGGTTAAGGGTGCGAATGTCTATGCGGATGAGGATGCGGTGGTCGACGGCGAAGAGGGTGGCTCGGGTGGTCAGCGTTTCTTGTTTGTGGGCGATATTTTGTGGGCGGCTTTGACGAAGGGGCTCAGATCGATGAACGTCATGACAGGAGAACAGCCGCAAAAGACGGACTTGTAAAGTGATCGCTGGACGAGTGAGTGCTTGTGCGGACTGCCGTACCTTGCTACTGTTTATGAATAGCCACTACTTAGACTACAGTACCTAGTACCTAGAAACAATAAAATAAATTTCACTTCCTCGAATCACAACGATTGTTCACAGACAGATAGATGGTTGTAAATTGCTTTTAATACAGTACTTGTTTCCGCTATAAGTATTTTGTCTATTTACCCATACGCATAAATTCTAGTTGAGTATCCGAACACGCTGGGATAGGGGCAGGACAGCTGCTCTGCCGTTTTAAAACCCGCAAACTATCGTATAGACACTGGTACATTGACAATGACCATGATACCCGTTCATCCAACCACCACCACCACCACCCTCGACTCTCCATAACCTCATATAACATTATTTGCACGGCTTTTCTATGCCCTCTCCCATCCATTATGATGTACATACGCCAGTGGCCGCTTGTTTTCCCGTCCAGCCAAAAAAAAAAAAGGAGTAACTATTTACAATTAATAAAATATATTTTGCTTTATGCCCCATGTATCCCTGTATAGAACAGCAACCCAAACGCCTTCCCTCGCTCCGGATGGCAAGGAGCTTTGTGGAATATAATAACCCCGGAACTCCGTTTTGTGCGTGTGCGCGTATGTGCGCGGATTCCCCAATATGAACAAAAATCCCAAATCAAGAACATTAATGACGTGAAGGTGTGGACCGGTACGAGAAATTACTCGAAGGAGCCGGGAATTGCGATCGATAAACTCTTCGTCTCTGCGCTGCTTTCTTCTGGTCCTTCTGTTTGTTGTGAAGAGATGGAGGGTGTGGACTCTTCCGTTGTATCTAAGACACCCTCTGTTGTATTTGAAACGTCCTGCGTCGTTTCTATCGAGCTAGCCGCGACATTCTCGGGTTCGGGTTCCTTGCGATCCTCGGGTTTAGAATCGGCATCGGCAGCATCGGACCTCTCCAATTCCGCTCGGAGAGGACTGGGTGGGATATCACCCTCAGCGAGTTTCCTACTTAGCGTACCTGGGATACTGACTGGCGATAGTTCGCTAGCTGGTGTTATATCCTTGGGCACGATATCCACCTCGATCTCTGAATCTTCACTTAGTTTGCGCCTTCTTTCGTCTTCACTGGTACGAGGGCTCCTAGAGGGTTCATGATGCCAATGCTGTAATGAAGGAATAACGCCACCACCTATGCGGCACCAGAACATACGTTCTCTTAACCTGACGCTCTCCTCCCAGGCTGCTTTGTCAGATTCCTCATCCTCGCCTCGCCAGTGACCTTCCTTCAAAACCCGAAGGAAGCTCATAAAACCACACGTAGAACGAACTCGTCCTAGGCAGTAAAGACACAGTGGGTATCTTTGTGCATTATCGCTTTCGCTCGTACGGAATCGATGGCTCCGGACATGCTCCTCGTCTTTCCGGTTTTCGCCACATAATGAGCAAGGGAATGCGTAAGCCCTCGTCGAAGCCGGCATTGGTTCGACGACGAGTGTACCCTCACACACAGCGTTCAGTACATTCCTTCGGGCCAGCCACGACAAGCTAGGGGCATTGTCAAGTCGGAGAGTTGGCTCGATATCCTCTGCGAGAGCTCGTTTGTAGAACTTTGTCTCCTTAAGCGGAGTCTGAGAGTTTGGTCCGTTGTTCGATCCGGTGCTGACAATCGAGGCAGGGGTGGTCGGCGTTGCTGGTGAAGATCCAAATGTGCCCAGCGTAGATAAGGAAGATGTAGAGTTATTGTTTGGGGCATGGGGAGCCGATCCGGTATATGCCCCGAGTCCTAGACCCAGTCCGATGGCCCCATAAGATCCACTGGACACGCGACTTCCGGTTACAACATTTTTCGACATTCTGAGTAAGGAGATAAAATCATCATAAGCTCCAAGATCTGTACGGAGGACCGGCTGTATAAGATGCGAGAAACTAGTTGGAAAAGAAGGTGAGACTGGTTCTGGAATTAATGAAGACTGTATCGAATCCGAGTTTTGTGCACTGTCGTCCTTGGACTCCGCTTGGTACAGGGCTGGAGTTGACGGCGCAGTACCATTGGTCTGGTTTGTTTGGTCATCCTGTTCTTCGCTCATATGTTCCATCACTTGCTTCAATTCAGCTAACTGTTGCTGTTGTGATTTTAACAGGTTCTCCGCCTCTTGAAGTTGCGCTCTGAGTTGCTCGTTTTTCTTGTTCACAATTTCATACTCTTTCTGTGCCTGCTCTCTCGTCGTGCTCACCATCTGATATTTGTTAGCCCGTTTCAACGCGCAAAGGTAGTATACAAACCTTGTTAGCCTCCTCAAATAACGCAGTAGTCAGATTCTCCAGTTCCTGCTCAATGCTCCTCTTGGCTTTTTCGACCTCGCCCCGTTTTCTTCTTTCCTCCGCCAATGTCGCAAGAAGCTTGTTCTTCTCCGCCTCTGCAACAGAGCTTTGTATCAAGATCCCATTAGAAACCAACGATTTGTGTTCCGCATTCTCGCGTTCGAGTTGTCTCACTCGTTCTCGGGAAGTCTCAAGCTCATGTCGGGTGGCTGTCAAAGTATCGTCGAGGTTCGTCTGCTGGTTGATGGCATTTATCAGCTTATTGCTTAATGTAGTAATTTCGTTACTAAAATCGAGATGTTGTGGTGGAGTCGTCGCGCAACTGGGATCGTTCGCTGGTGACATCGTTCGACTCCGCGGGTCCGGAAGCGTGCTCAAGTTCTCGCCTTCGTCGCTGTAGGAGGGCGTGAGGACTCTGGATACCGGTATCCCAGGGGCGTTCGAGACTGTAGCCATTGTCGGCACCGTGGTAGTGGAGATTGACTTTGAGATCGACCGCGTGGACGATCCGGAAAGAGATCGGATATGCTGTAAGGAGTGACGGTGATTATACTGAGGCCAGCCAGCAATATGAATAAAGCTGGAAAATTAAATACATTATTAGTTGTGCCGTTTCATTATTTGGTAGACTAGCTGTGCTGCTAGCAAAGTATATGTAGAATGAAAAAAAAAAAAATCTAGAAGTAGAATATAAGTACTTACTCGGACATTTGAGGCTACTGATGGAGTTAACGGTTGTTGTACGCCTTTCTGAGAGGCTTAGAGCCTGGTCCCCAATAAGAACCTGGAAATGGCTGCCGCCGAAGGAACCGCTGAGAGGGATGGCAGAATTATCGATTACGTCGATTATACCCGCTGTACAGCAACTCTTTTCCTGGTCGGGGGAGTTGGTTAGGTAAGTTGGAATTAGAAACCCTTTGATAACGTCGTCGCATTTGAATCCATATTGTGAGACCTTGCGAACGTAGAAGATAAAGGTGTACGGGAGCGAAGAACGGCAGAATGGTACCGAGGGCAGAATAAGAAAAGAAGAAGATGAAGCAAAAGGTAGGTTTGGAGAGAGCACGAAGTACTTTAGAAATTGCTTTTTCCCATCAGAGGAGTTCGAAGGTTCTAATGAATTCAGAAAAGGGTAAGGGTAGAGGGTAAGGATGTAGACGTGAGAGTAAGAATACGGCGCGTCATTTGGCCTCGTTAGCTCTGTTAGGCGCTCAATACAGCCCAATCAAAAGATCCAGCCGAAGTCGGCAGTCGGCGAACAATGAAATCAGGCAAAGAACAGGCAAAGAACACAGGGAGTCTTTGGATGGGAAGAAGGGAAGAAGGCAGGAAAGGAAGACGGGAGCAAGGGAACAAGGAAGAAGGGAAGATGGACAGCAGGAAGATGAAATGATTGATTACGGATTGCAGATTACACATGACATGACACAGCATGAACACCGGGGCATGCAAGCTGCACTGCACTGCGAAAGGTACCAAGGACGGAGCGAGGGAGTGAGTACAACTCAGCACGGACAGTCATTACGACTTTGTACGCTGCTAGACAAGGAATAGCCAGAGGAGAACACGGCTGTGCAAGAATAGCTACTGTGCTCCGTACGGAAGTATTAGCTACTCCAGTCGCTCGGAGTCTAGTTAGCAGGAGCCAGCAGCATCAGCATCAGCAAATACGATAAGGTAAGGTACACTATCGACTATCGAATCGGCACACGAGTAAGAATAGGTCCGACACACATATTAATTAATCAAAGAGTCTCCAATTCCCTCCTTTTCCGTCCAAGATAATGCAAAGAAAGGGAGGAGGGAGGAACAGCAATTCCAATTGTTTGAGATCTGTAAAAAGTAAAATCAATCAATCTATCAGATGGAGTATCAGATGGAGTGTAGTCAGCACATGCCTACCTAGGAAATCATGTCGACAACAGATCATCCACGTGTGTCGGTTGCGTGGTAACTTGGAAGGTGGAAGACGGACGAGATAAGCAGGGTTGCGTTGCGTGGACTTGTTGGCCAAGCAAGTTCCAACCCAGCTCCATCCAGCACCCACTCGTGCCACTCGTGCCACTTCGCTCCGTACCGCAATAAGAGCTGATGCGAGATGGAGCAGGTAGCGTGCTGCGTGGGTAGGTACTGTATCAGAAGCTGTGCAATGTGCACCAATGCTTTTTGCAGCACCTAGGTACTGTACTTGCTATTCATGGCTCCGCTGTCAAAGCACCTTTCATGCTTCCTTCCTTCTTGGGAATCTCTAACGACTGCTCACAGCTTGCGAACGACATCCTGGTTTGATCACCAAGCTACCCACCTGCCGTACGAGGACCTCCTCCAAGCAGTCGATCAGCTATCCCAATTGGTGTGCAGGGGCGCTGCAACTTACCTAATATCCTCCCCGCATTTTGCGGGATGGCATGTTTATCACATTCACACGAGAAGCCTCCGATTAGTTAGACTGTTCGTAAGTAGGAATACGAATATGACCAAGCTCGAGTACGAGAACGGGGAGAATGGCAAACGTCGGTCTTGTAGCGCCGTCAAAGAGTGCCAGCGTAAACCTTTCAGCCCGGGTTTGAACTACTCTGGAAAGCCTCGGCCGGCCATTCGACCCTCTACAGAGTACTGTTGTACCTACTTGACGATAAGTGGGATGTGAGATCTAACTCAGATGGGCACAGATGAGGGTGCAAGACCAGTATGCAAAAGTGGAGGACTACTCAGTCGCACTTCTCCATACTTTACTTACTAGTCACATGCATAGTATTCAAGAATGGATTTTAAACTCTAGCTCCTATGTTTCATTGTTGTCTCCACGTCAAGTTTATATTTACTTTTGCTAGTGATAAAGATGTGTTAAGCTTCTCAAAACGGTATCCTTGGAACTATAAGGGAGCCTCATATATAGACAATGGTTTAGCAATTTCGCGGCGATCATATTCTCATCTCTGATATACTCACATCAACCTCTGGTGCACTCGATGAAACCAACTTTGACGGAAAGGCTAATATTTTCGAAGTTGCATGTACGGGTCTAGGAGCATTCTGACGAAAAGGCTGACCTGGCCAGATGCAATTACTCTACTAGTAAAACAACGCTCTGCTGGTTCTCCAAGGGCCACAGCCGCGGAAGTTTGACTAATTCTTGATTGCATGTTAGCACTACTCCACGGGATGATCCGCAGAGTGTGCTTTGCGGCAATCCAAGATACGGAAGGAATCTACCACCACATTGTAATTCAGGCAGGGCAGCCACAGGAAGCTCAGCGCTTCTGGTGATCAAACACCCGTACTTGAATGGATTATTCTTGGAACACTTGTGAGGGCTTCGAAGAAGTGGGAGATCTTCTACCTAAGCGTGACAAATACGGCTCCTGAAGCAAGAAAAATATTGAAACAAACCTTGACGATAAACACAGAATCACATTTCATCAATGGCTGGCAACTCACACATCTTCACACGACTTCGCAACCAATGTCCGAGAAATTGTCAGATTCTTAAAGGTATTGCAATTTAGCTTTTTAATGCAACTCTAGAAGCCTCTGACCCCATCGTGATCAAATCCCGCAAAGAAACCCAAACAAAACTAGACCCATCAAAGCCTAGATGGTCGTCTCGTATGCGACTGGCACGATAGTCTCCGGTACGTTCTCCTTCATCGAAATAGTTCTGGCTTCTCTGGGCATCGCTGGTTGTCTCTTCAAGTGGACGTGGGTTCCATCAGCCTTCGACTGCTTCTTCAACTCGGCGTTCTTCTTGACTCGGCGAACGAATTCCTCTCTTGATCGGGAAAGAGAAACGTGCTCGATTCTGAGGTTGACGCGCTTCTCGATGTACCTGTGCTTCACCTTCTTGTAGATGATGACACCAACAGCACTCTTGGTAACGTTATAGACGACACCAGTCTTTCCGTGGTAGACCTTGTGGGGCATACTGCGAAGCAAGTCAGTATACCGGTTGTGATGCTTTCCCGAATTGTGCTCGTTTCCTCCGCCTCAATCTTTTCGAGAAAATCTAAGTGGTCGGAGAGTTTAATGATGCGACGTACCCCTTCTGAACAGCACCGTTTGCCTTGATATCGACTATGTCACCGACCCTACAAATTGTTAGTGATCAAAAAGTCCTCGTATTCTCCTGGGACAATTCACGTACTTGTATTGGCGCAAGTAGGTCGACAACTTGATCATACCATGATCTTTGAAGTTTCTGCTGAAGGCATACTGCAAGACGAATCAGTGAAAAGTTCAGGAGTCGTCATCGTTCGCCGTATCGATTTGAAGTCGCAAAACACCTCAATCGCCCCCCAAAAAAAGGAATTCGTAACTCACCCGAGTACCGGCACGGAGACCTGCTGGGTGACCCATTTTGTCGTTGTTGGATGGGTTATCGAAGGGAGGTCGAGGTAGTTGAGAATTTGTCGATGATCTTTCTATCTCGAAGTTGCTGCCAATATCATCCACTTCAACTTTCGAAATTTTCGCTTAATTTGACTGTCTTACCAAATATAGGTTAGTGTGGGTTAATTGCCCTAATTTCGACAACGCCCGACCGCGTTGCGAAATACTTTCAGTGGAACATTTTCCAAACGATCAATATCTTCACGACCATCGACAACCGCCTCAGCCAGCAAACGATTCGACAACCTTTCGAATCGCATCCGCAACCATGGCTCCGTACGTGATCCAATCCAATTCCTATTCATGACCTAGAGAAAGTCATCATGCTGGCTTCGAGAGGTTTTTGTGCAAGAGTTGATATTCTGGAATATCTGCTGTGTTGCGCAAAAATCTAGTGTCTGGTCTTTTTGGACATCTGCTAACTCCTCAACAGTCGTTCATATTCCAAGACTTACAAAGTCCCTCGTCGTCCGTAAGTGTATTCAGACTCCTAACGCATAGGTTTTGTGCTAATTGAATCGTAGTTTCGAGAGTGCTCGTTTGTAAGTGGACCACTGTATCAGAGCTTGTCTCTGTTCATGTCACTGATTTATCCTTAGGGACTCCGAATTGAAGCTCGTTGGCGAGTATGGTCTCCGCAACAAGCGTGAGGTCTGGCGTGTCCAGTTGACTCTCTCCAAGATCCGTCGTGCTGCCCGGTACTTATAACATTTCCATTCGCGAATTTCTAATGTACTAATTCATTCCAGTCAATTGCTCACCCTAGACGAGAAGGACCCCAAGAGACTTTTCGAAGGTAACGCGCTCATTCGCCGTCTGGTTCGTGTCGGTGTTCTCGACGAATCCCGCATGAAGCTCGATTACGTGTTGGCCTTGAAGATTGAAGATTTCTTGGAGCGTCGTCTACAAACCTGTGTCTACAAGCTTGGCCTCGCAAAGTCCATCCATCATGCCCGTGTTCTCATCCGCCAAAGACATATCCGTGTTGGCAAGCAGATCGTCAATGTCCCATCCTTCGTTGTTCGTCTTGATTCCCAAAAGCACATCGATTTCGCTTTGAGCTCGCCGTTTGGTGGCGGACGCCCAGGTCGTGTCAGGAGGAAGAAGGCCAAGGCCGCCGAGAAGAAGGACGATGCTGAGGAGGAAGAGGATGAGGAGTAGAGGAATCATTCTGAAAAAATTCCCTCTCTGGTCATTTCACGCAGGATCATTTTAGCATCGGTCCATGGGTGGTTACTCAAAAATGTAAAGCAGACCTATGAGCGTCAAGCCACGCAATAAAAATTGTCTGCCATCATGAATATACGAACTTCTAATGCCGTAATAATTGTCTCATTCTGGCCTGGCTAGCCTTTGTATTATCTCACCTGGCTGAAGTATCTCAAAGTGATCGATGTACCTAGCACCAGTGATGCATAGCAGAACAAGCCCTGTTAATCTCCTGAGCAGAAATACCCCTTAATATTATGCACATACTCTTGGTCTCTTTCTTTCAAGCACCTCTATGGAAAACAAATGCACTTTAGATTGCGCCCCAAAACGCCCGCTAAATAGCTACCGTCCCAATGTAAGTCGATCGTGAACCCACTATTTCAGTAATTCATCTTTACCTAGGAAAGCATTCATAGGATCATCAGCCGTCATGCGTTTCTTCTTCCATGCATCCATGTCCTCTTCAGTGACTCCACCATGCATTTCATCCACAGTCCGTTTCTTTACCGTCTGCTTGACAACAGGATTTGAGTTCTCCGTTTCCTTTTGAGAGACCTCATTTTCTACGTCGTCTTCTTTGTTATCCTCTTCGAGAATCCCTCCCGTCCGAGCACGTTCTGCATCCTCAAGAGCTCTTTTACCAGTTTCCCCAACGCAGTAACTGTTCTTAACCACCGAGTGACAGCAAGAATAACCCCATTTGAAATTCGACCACCAGCTACCCCACACAGAAGTATGGTTGTTGATGAGGACATCTTCTGGATACTTCGATTTCGCAGCTGCCTTCGGAGCTCCCTTGATCCCACCCAGTTCATCATATTCGACATACTTTTCTGACTCAATGACAGCAGCGTCCCTAAGTGCTGCTGCCATGGGATTGCTGCCTGCGCCGTATTTCTCCGTGAGCATCTTCTTATGCGCCTGCCTTTTGGCCTCAGCCTCCTCCTTTTCTTTGCGCCGATAATACTCGCCAGAGGTAGGATTTGCTTGTAAATGTAACTTCGTGTCGCCTGCTTTCTCTTGAGACTCCCAAGCATATTTTTGAGCCTTCTCAAACTCAGCAGCATCTCCCGAAGCCCTCATAAACCCTTCCTCGGCGACAAGCGCAGCGGCCTGGTCAGCAGTCGCTCCACTATCTACCATAGATCTGGTCTTCGGATCGTATTTTGCAGAGTCCAAATCAAGATTCAGCAAGTATTTCGCCGTGTCCTCGCGTATTCTGAGCTGTCTCGTAGATGTGCTTTGGTGTCTCCCCATATCTGATTCTTCTGCATACTTCGCTCCATCATCGCCGTCCTCTCCTGCTTCTTCCTCATCTTTATTTTCCCCACTCTGGACCTGCTTCTTCAATTCCTCCAGTTGTGCATACTCGTCCGTCACAGCTTTGTATTCCTTTGGATCATATCCATTCCATCGATCCCTCTTCGCATCCCATCCTAAGTCGACATCCTGTATGACTTCATCCGCCTGGATATCTTTTCCGGTCCATTTTGCGCCTTTCGCTCTTGGCCGGCTCAAGCAATCGTTCTTCTTATGTGACATGGCTCCGCAGTTCTCACAGGCGCCCTTCCGGAACTTGGTAGCTGCGGGCCCCAGTTTCTTCCCTCGATCGTACCATTTTGATTGATCGGATTGCGCCTTCTGAAGACGCTGATGTTCAAGATAATCGGTATTATCGTCATCGTCAATATAGAAGGGCCGCTTCGCGATGAAAGCGGGAATATATTCGTTCTGGTCCTTGTTCTGAGCAGAAACCTCTGGCTTTCGAGGTTGTGCACCTGCTGGAGGCATCTTGACTGAACAGTAACTTCAAGCAGTACGTAAGAAAATGAAGATGGCCTGTGGAATTATGGACTTCGATCTCCCGTTGTCCCTCTGGGTAAAAGAATAGATGTAGAATGTATTTGCAGCTGAAGTGAAAGTCTGCGGGGAGATGTTGCGCATCCCTAACAGATCCAGAGCACCTTGGATTTTGCCGCTAGGTAACCTCTAAGGCAGGATTAAGATTTAGAGCATGGCACGTGTCCGCGCGCCGAGAGTCGCGTCAAAGACGTGTAAGATATTTGAACATTAAAATGGCGCAGCATTTCGCGCTACAAAGACGAAGAGCGACCATATCAATGCGAAGAAACGAAACCTGATGTCTACGATTACTCACTTCTTACTCCAGGTACCACCGCCCTAATATGTTTGGCTTGTTATGGATCTGTTCCGAGTACAGCTCAACTGCATCGATCATTATCAAGCTGCTCCTACACAGTTCGATCCCAAATTAAGACGAAATGTAAGAGCTTCTCAACTCCACAAAGAACCTTCGGTTCCTGTAATCAGAGTCTTCGGCGCGACGGATACCGGTCAAAAAGTCTGTGCTCATATCCATGGCGCACTTCCCTACATGTATGTCGAGTACAATGGTAACCTGAATGATGAAGAAGGTGAGTTCTCTACTACTGAATGCTCTCTTCAATGCCATTGACAGTTTCTAGTGGGCGCTTATATTCACCGACTTCACTTGTCCATCGACTATGCTTTGGCCATAAGTTATCGGCGCAATGCCTACGATGGAAATGCCAGGTTTGTGGCACGCATCACCTTGGTCAAAGGCATTCCTTTCTATGGATACCATGTCGGTTACCAGTTCTACCTAAAAATATACATGCTGAATCCAATCGTCATGACCCGTCTCGCGGATCTCTTGCGGCAAGGCGTAATTATGAAGCGCATCTTCCAGCCATACGAGGCTCATCTCCAATATCTCCTCCAGTGGATGGCCGATTATAATTTGTATGGATGCGGTTATATCGACTGCAGCAAGGTCTCTTTTCGGAACCCCGTACCGCGATATGAAGAGATATCCTCTTCAATGCACCTTTGGCATGACCGCTCCATCCCTAGTCAGATTGTTACAGACGAAGCATTGCTTCCCCGCGTCAGTCATTGTTCAATCGAGGTGGATATTTGCGTCCAAGATATACTCAACAGGAAGGACGTCAAACCACGCCCACTCCATCATGACTTTGTGGAACTCCTTCAACCTCTTGATCCGAATGAAAAATTAGTGCCGAGTATGGCTGAGCTGTGGAAAGATGAGACTCGTCGGCGAAAAGCTAAAATGACTAATGCCGATTCTGGCAGTAGTCCGTTCCCTGCGGAAGTCATGTTTTCTATGTCAGCAGACCCTCGCCATTCTCAGCCAGGTGGATGGATACACGAATCCGAACACCGAGAAATGGTCGATTCGTTGATTCAAGACGAACGTAATGGTGGTGTCGACGCATCACCATCGTTCGAGACATTCGTTCAGTCTAGTTCATTTGAGTCTAGCGTTAAAACCAGCCTCGAGGCCGTGGAGGATCTTTATCCAGAGAACCTTCAGTCAGTCCTTGCACTTCCGGGAGAAGAAGAAGATGGAAGAATCGACAGTACTAGTGGGGCTGAAGAAAGAGAAGTTGATGAAAAAAGACTTGTTGATTTCGGTGCTGGTATGAGTGATGAGACGTACGATTCCGACGAAGAGGTGATGCGGGAGATCGAGCTCTCTCAAAAGAAGAATGGAGATCACATCGATAAACAGCAACTAACTACCAGTAACCTCACATCCCTACATAACAAGCCGCTCGATGCAAATCCTTCCTCCGACCATCTTCAGAATTTTGAGTCGAGCGAAGACTCATCTTCAGATCCCTCCAAAGCAGGAATATTACCCATCGATTTTGCTCGACCACTCGCATCTTCCCCAATGTCGCCATCGCTGTCAGATTCACCGAATGCGATCTCGTCTTCCCAACGTGAAAGCATGCAAGAGGGTAAATTCATGAGCGTTGGACTAAAGAGGGCCCAGGAATACGATGATCAATTGTCAAACAAACGTCCAAAATCAAGCATTGACTTAACTAACGGTGATGCTATCAGTCAGTACGATGACAAGGAAGATTATCATCGACATTCGAGCATACTGCCTACACTCCCTACCTCACCAGTCCCGTCTAACCCTGAAAGCTTCACCAAGCGTCATATCCTTGGCACAAACCCTTCTCGTGCTAAGTCCTCCTCACAAGAATCTCTAAACTTTCCCTTGACGAAGGATCCACACGATACTAGGACTATGTTCAAATCTACGCAGAGCTGTCTGAGCCCGGAAAACCTTTCTGCGAAAAAACGTGTTTCCTTTTCCTCGCTCCCTGCAACATCGTCAAAGCTTCCGAGACTATTTGGACTAAAAGGTAGCTCGCCTGGTGTTCTTACGGAGGGATCAACTTCAAAAACAGTCGTTGAGATGTTGGACAATGTTGTAGATACATTTGGGGCGACTCGGAGACTTCTATTACCGACATGTCATGAGTCTCCGCCGTCATCCAAAACTGCATTAGCAACAATATCTCACTTCAACTTACCCTCCGTTTTGCCCCAGGATCCGTATTATAGTAACGAAGCGGACGTGCCTGAGAGACCCCGGGAATGGGCAGGTCGAGAATTTAGATTGGGAAGCACAACACTACCCTTCCTTCCCCATTTCGATCCCACGGGTATCTCGAATGCCACTTTTGACTCTAAAACGGTCGTATTACATGACAGGACAAAAGAGGAAGAATCGAACAAGGCCCGACAACAAATGTGCAGCCTCCGCTCATGGACTTTTGCAGAAAGTCCTCCGAGCTACGCCGAGGTACAGAAGTGGGCTCATCAAGAGTCCAAAGAGGTAACCAACGGTGGGAGGCGATTTGCAACACCACGATCAGTCAGAAGGTCGGGGAAGAAAGGCAAACTTTCACAGATCGATGGACCTACACAGAAGAATAATCACGGCTTCAAATTTACCCAGCATAAGAAAACCAAGAACATTCAATGCGAGGCTCAGTACATGAGCATCATGAGCTTAGAAGTGCATGTCAACACAAGAGGAAACTTTGTCCCTAATCCAGAAGAGGATGAGGTTCAATGTATCTTCTGGAGCCTACAAACAGGCGATCTCAACTCTGAAAGTAATCCTTCTAGAGTTGGCGTTGTGGTATTTTCGGAAGACAACGTAATGGCTGAAAAAATATCCAATCTTGTTCAGTATGAGGTCTATACAGAGTCTTCTGAGCTTGATGTTCTCGTTCGCATGGTTGAAATTGTCCGCGAACATGATCCTGATATACTGACCGGTTATGAAGTTCATAGCGGATCATGGGGCTACTTGATTGAGCGAGCGAGAACTAAATATGATTACGATCTTTGTGACGAGTTTTCGCGTATGAAGGCGCAATCGCATGGGCGTTTCGGAAAGGAAAATGATAAATGGGGCTTCAACAATACGTCCACAATCCGTGTCACTGGGAGGCATATGATAAATATTTGGCGAGCTATGCGGGGCGAGCTCAACCTTCTTCAATATACATTGGAGAATGTGGTTTTCCATTTACTGCATCAACGGATCCCTCATTACTCTTGGGCTGATCTAAGAACCTGGTATACTAGCAAGTCGCCGCGAGACCTGTCGAAACTACTCTCCCATTATATCATTCGAGTGCAGCTTAACCTGGAAATTCTCGAGACAAATGAGTTGGTCTCTCGGACAAGTGAGCAAGCACGTCTTTTGGGCGTTGACTTCTTTTCTGTTTTCTCTCGTGGTTCACAGTTCAAAGTGGAATCCCTCATGTTTCGTATCGCGAAGCCGGAAAATTTCATCCTGATATCACCAAGTCGAAAGCAAATTGGAAGTCAAAATGCTCTGGAATGCCTTCCGCTGGTCATGGAACCTCAGAGTGCGTTCTACAACGGCCCGGTGCTGGTCCTCGATTTCCAAAGCTTGTACCCAAGCGTGATGATTGCCTATAATTATTGCTACTCTACTTACCTTGGGCGAGTGGCGAGTTGGCGTGGAACCAACAAAATGGGTTTCACGGAGTATAAACGGCAAGAAAGGCTGCTTGAACTATTGAAAGATCACATCAACATTGCGCCAAACGGCATGATGTATGCCAAACCGGAAATAAGGAAGTCTCTCCTAGCGAAAATGTTAGGGGAAATCTTGGAGACACGAGTTATGGTAAAGAGCGGCATGAAGGTTGACCAGGAGGATAAAGCACTGCAACGCCTTTTGAACAACAGGCAATTGGCCTTGAAGCTAATCGCCAATGTTACGTATGGATACACGTCGGCGTCTTTTTCTGGACGCATGCCCTGTTCTGAAATAGCCGACAGCATTGTGCAGACGGGTCGAGAAACCCTCGAAAAAGCAATTGCCCTAATACATTCAGTTAAGCGCTGGGGTGCTGAAGTAGTTTATGGAGATACCGACAGTCTCTTCATATACCTCAAGGGACGCAGCAAAGACGAAGCGTTCGACATCGGTAACGAGATTGCAAAAACAGTCACCAACATGAATCCGCGTCCGGTCAAGCTCAAATTTGAAAAGGTGTATCTTCCTTGTGTGCTTCTAGCTAAGAAACGCTACGTGGGCTTCAAGTATGAGTCTAAAACACAAGTTGAGCCAGACTTTGATGCTAAAGGCATTGAAACAGTACGACGTGATGGTACACCCGCGGAGCAAAAGATTGAAGAAAAGGCTCTTAAATTACTGTTTCGCACCGCCGATTTGAGTCAGGTTAAGTCATATTTCCAGGAACAGTGCGAGAAGATCATGAAGGGTGCTGTGTCTATTCAAGACTTTTGCTTCGCCAGAGAAGTAAAGCTTGGGACTTATAGCAACAAAGGACCACCACCACCAGGAGCTCTCATTAGCACCAAGAGAATGCTTGAAGATGCACGGGCGGAGCCGCAGTATGGTGAGAGAGTGCCATACGTAGTTATAACTGGCGCTCCAGGAGCACGGCTGGTTGATCGTTGCGTATCTCCCGAGGAGCTTTTAAATGACGATCGCAGCGAACTAGACGCGGAATATTACATTTCAAAGAACCTGATCCCGCCTCTGGAACGAATTTTCAATCTTATGGGTGCCAATGTTAGAAAGTGGTATGATGAGATGCCAAAGGTCCAGCGTGTGCGGAAGGTTGAGACGGATCTTCCTCTTGGACAGTCAAAGGAGCTAGTAGTCAACAAGAAAACTCTCGAATCATACATGAAATCATCTTCATGTCTTGTGTGTAAAGAGAAACTTGAAAGTGAAGGGTCTATTTGTTCTGGATGTCTTCTGGATAGGCCAACCTCCATGCTCTCGTTGCGGACAAGACTTAACGTTGAGGAAAAGAGCTTTCTGGATATTCAGAAGGTTTGCCAGACCTGTTCGGGCTTGTCTCCGTTGGAGGAAGTGAGGTGTGACAGCAAAGACTGTCCCGTCTTCTACACAAGGATGAAGCAGAAAGCTCGTCTCAGGCGGGAACGAGCTCTTGCGATACCAGCCATGGAGGCTCTGTCACAAGCTGATGAGTTGGAGCTGGATTTGACTGACCTGGAGTGGTAAAGCACCGATAATTTTTGTGTTACGGAGGTTGGAGCTGGGATAGGCAAGCGAAATTCTAGATGTGGCGCCGGAATGCGAGATATACAGTCATGGAAGATGTACGCATCGGTTTTGTTGATTACCATGGCATTGTGAAGAGCATTTCAAGACGTTCTGGATAATGAGTATAGAGGGGGAATTCCCACAAGCATGGTCGGTGCTGCTAACAAATCTTGGTCACGCTAATAATGAATGAGTAAATGTAATTCTAATACAGTATATCAGCTGCTGATGATTTTGAATTGATGGATTATGCGATATAAAATATGAATATATATTATAATAACGAATTCAGCAATGTACGAAAGCAGTGTCTGTGAATTTGGTAGTAGCTTGTCA
This sequence comes from Rutstroemia sp. NJR-2017a BVV2, assembly GCA_002946415.1. Lineage (NCBI taxonomy): Eukaryota > Fungi > Ascomycota > Leotiomycetes > Helotiales > Rutstroemiaceae > Rutstroemia > Rutstroemia sp. NJR-2017a BVV2. The sequence goes on along the minus strand of NJPS01000024.1, from coordinate 63,063 downwards.
CATTGCCTAAAATATCTGGTTTTAGGACCTATTGGGACCCTAACTTTCAGTGACGTACAGGCATAGGCTGAGTAAGTAGGGTAAAGGAAACGGACAGTCTAGCCTTCTCACGACTCACAACTCACAACTCGACTTTATCCTAACCTCAAGAATATCGGAACTTGCACTCGTTTAAGGTGGATGCGTACGTGCAGCAGATGCGAGTCCTTCGAATGGCGAAACGAAATTGAGACGTCCAAGAGTGGTGTCAGATTTACCACACACATTGAAATAAACTGACGTCGCTGCGGCGCTTGTTCTGGAAACCCTGCTCGACCAACCTCTACGAATACAGCTCCCAAACTCCCAAATGCCGCTTCCTTATTTCGCTATTATCGATTTACCTTTTCACTACGAGGAGACATAACCTTGATCTCCGTTTTTATATCACACATGCAGCGAATGTCAAAATGGGAGGTTTTGCATGGTTCCTCTTCATTTATTGCTTAGGTGGTTTAACATTTATTCCCCTCGTCCTAATATCCATTTTGCTCCACGCATACCTTACCCTCCCAGTCCGCGACGAAGCAAACTCCTCAGACGATGGCGCATCGCTTCTGCGACCCGGTGACGATGCAAATGCTATTAAATCCGCACAAAAGTCTCTTGGGGAAAAGTTCCAGCTTCGCGACAACCATCAAGCCGACGTAGCTGCTGGGTATTTCGCGGTTTGCAGGGAGTACTCTCCAGGCGGGGTAAATGGCAAGCCGCCAGAACGTACAACACCTCTAGGATCAACTACTGTCTCTGCAGCCAGCCCCAGCGTGTATCAGAGCATGTACAGAAGCTTGTTCGAGAGAAAGACAAACAATGGACCATTAGATAACAAGGGTGTGGGTAAACCACAGAAGAGAGGTGGCAATGTGTTCTATGTGGTGTTGAGGTAAGTCTACAGCGGGCTTGTCCACAATACTGGACACTTTAATACATGCTGACATTGAAGTTAGGCATGGCCATCTGATGCTTTACGATGATGACGAACAGCTCGAAGTCCGACACGTAGTGTCTTTGGCACATCACGACGTTAGCATATACTCGGGATTCGATGATCCTACTCCAGAGGGAGAATTATTCATCAAAAGGAACGCTATATGTCTATCAAGGAAGCAAGGCGTGGGTGAGACGACGGCGGATGGCACACCTTCTAAACCTTTTTACCTGTTCTCCGAGAACTGTTCAGAAAAGGAAGATTTCTACTTTGCGCTCCTTCGAAATCAGGAAGCAGACTCGACCCCGAAGCCTCCAATACCTCTACAATACGAAGTGAAAGATATCATAACCTTGGTTCAGAGGTTGCACTCATCAGAGGAACATTTGCAGACAAGGTGGATCAATGCGCTTGTCGGAAGGATATTTCTCGCCTTATACAAGACCCCGGAGGTCGAGAACTTTGTGCGCGCGAAGATTACCAAAAAGATATCAAGAGTCAAAACCCCAAACTTTTTGAGACAAATTGCACTGCGGAATATAGACATGGGAGAGGCCGCACCAATGATTACAAACCCCCGCCTAAAAGACCTGACTGTGGACGGAGAACTCATTGTCGAAGCAGACGTGCGATATACGGGCAATTTCCGCCTCGAGGTTGCTGCTATCGCTCGTATTGATCTAGGTGCTCGATTTAAGGCTCGTGAGGTCAATTTACTGTTAGCCGTTGTCCTGAAGAAGATCGAAGGTCATATGCTCATACGGATCAAACCGCCTCCTTCGAACAGACTTTGGATGACGTTCCAGACCATGCCCAAGATCGATATGACAATAGAGCCTATTGTGAGTTCACGGCAGATTACATACACACTAATTCTTCGTCAGATTGAAAATAGAATTAAAGAGGTTGTCGCTGAAACGCTGGTCTATCCAAACTGGGATGATTCACCGTTTGCCGATACAGCGTCCAAGCTGTGGAGAGGGGGGATCTGGGCGGACGATAGACAAGCTGAGCATTCCGAAGATGCGGAGACCGCCGCAGCAGAGGATGGCGACGTAGATGAGGTAGAGGCATTGGACCTCGAGAACCACGAGCCCATACCTGCGTCGACTACCCTAGAGGCAAGCCAAAGTACACCAGCTCTTGACTCTCATCCTTTGGGTGTGCCACACTCCCGGAAGAGCGTAAAGTCGACTACGAATCTAGCCAATATGGAGTATAATGGATCGTCTACTAGTATCGATACACGAACTTCAACTACAGAGAAACCACGAGCCCTTCGTTCAAGCTCCTTTGCGAGCACTTCTTCCCCTGTTGTCAGCACCAATGTAACGAACGCCGATGCTTTCAAAAGCTCCAGCCCTCCAGACCAGAGTTTTGCTGCTGATGCCATGGCTAAGTTATCTGCAAAAACGGAATTGCCGGCAAATTCGCCAGGAGAATCTCCCTCGCGCCCTGCACGGGTGAAGCAGAGCGGTAGTCAATCTTCGACTTCATCACGGAGTTCGTCCCATTCTAAGAAAGACTCCGGGAATGATCTAACGCCACAACAATCAATTGAACCTTCCGTACCCACCAACAAATCTAACACTCCTTCCTATTCATCAAGTCCAGCAAGCTTAAGTACTTCCTCTTTAAAATCCGATTTACCATCCTCCAAAGCTTTTGGCAATAATTTTCGTCGTGAGAATTCTACCTCTTCTGGGAAATCATCATCATCATCGGAGGCCAAGCGTCTTTCACTCGCCGCAGTCACCAATGCGGCAGCGACTGCCAAAAACTGGGGTGTAAGTTACAAACTTCGTTTCTGTCCTCGTTGTCTTATGCTCTTCTATTCTTCCACCGGTGCTCAACGCCTGGTAAAATCATGTAACTGACATTGATTCTTTAGTGGAACGCTATTCAACGACGCAACGAACATAAAGGAGAGAGCTCATCTGAGCCAGCAGAGCCTGCGCAACTCCGTGTAGTGGGTCGGGGTCAGCCATTACCTCCGCCCGGTGTACCTCTACCTCCACCGGGCAAGAAGACGAAGACTGCCCCTATTCCTGTGCCAAAGCGAAAGGCAATTTCGCCACCGGTGCTTCCACAAAGACAAGTCGCAGATTCCGCTGCAGGCCAGTCACGAAAAGTTCCTCCTCCGCCTCTGCCCAGACGTGGATCGCAAAGGTCGACGGACGCAGGCGATGATGGCTTGCTAGTTGTCTCAGCGCCATCAGAGCCAACAACGCCAACTACAGATGAGACCCCTACTTATATGCAGCCATGGGTTGATGATGGTGATGAGACAGGAGAAGAAAATCAGCAAACTGAGACTGCCCCTAATGCTTCCGGCCCTCGTGAGCCACCTCGATTACCGAAAAGACGAAATCCTCATCGAGTGATCTCAAGTAGCCCAGAAGAAGATGGACATCAACTTCCCTCGTGGCTGGCCGCACAGGAACAGGAGGCTCGGAGTAGGAGTACCTTCGTCGACGAGGATGCGGGTGTTTGACCGGGTTTCTTCATTTTTGACTCTCTTCTACTCAAGCTGCTTCATTGATTCCCCCATATTTGTTGGAAACGCACGATGCATTGGAGGCGCAATATACAAAGGACCCGTTGAATTAGCAGGGTATCCTCGGCTTCATTATTTAACTTTTAGCTGGCGTTACATGGTGGAAAAGGGGGATTGGGCAATGGGATCAGAACATTCAATACAAGGTTTGGCGGATATGTTCGGGAAGAATTTCTATGATTGCAGCACGGTCAAGAACCTCTCTGTATAACAACAGTCTTAGTAATAATAACAAGACCCGATTATCACGATAGAGCCATCTGTGATGATACGACTTACGACGCAGCAAATGCAGTATTTGGGGACTGTGTGCCTAAGGCTAGTATGCTTAACTACGCTCCTAAAATTAGTTAGTGCTCCTGCGCACGCACACAGGCGCAACATTACGCAGCTCCACTAAAACGTAGAACAGTCCAAGGCAGCTTCCAACTATCTATCATTAGCTTCTCTTCTTGCTTAAGGGGAAAGATCGCAACTGTTTTTTTCCACATATCATTCCAGTACTCCATAAATTGTCACCTTTCCTTTTGCGCCTTTCCAGTCAATTGCGCGCTCTGAGCGCCTTCCACCATGTCGTACGCGCCAACTGCCAGAAACGTTGATCATGCGAAGTAAGTGTGCTGGAAGCTTCGGAATTTCTGAGCTTGTGACATTACCTGTCTATTGCTCTATCTTCAGCCAGTCAGTCAGTCACTAATTCTTTCATAATCTAGGTCCGAGGCCGAGCTTGCCATTAACATCCGAAAGGCCACAAGCATCGAAGAAACCGCTCCGAAGCGCAAGCATGTCCGCAGCTGCATTGTGTACACATGGGACCACAGCAATTCTGCAGCCTTCTGGGCTGGCATGAAAGTGTCAGTGCGATTTGTCTCTATTCTCTCACTTGGATGAGCTCGTCAAAATTCTGGGGAATTTCAATATGTGGTAACATAGAAAATGACTGACTTTGGAGCTTCGCAGGCAACCCATTCTCGCCGATGAGGTTCAGACTTTCAAGGCATTGATCACCGTCCACAAAGTCCTGCAAGAGGGTCATCCTTCCAGCTTGAGGGAGGCCATGGCAAATCGAAACTGGATCGACAGCTTGAATAGGGGTATGTCCGGCGAAGGACTGCGGGGATACGGCCCTCTGATCAAAGAATACGTCAGCTTCCTACTTTCGAAACTCTCATTTCATCAGCAACACCCAGATTTCAATGGGACGTTCGAATACGAGGAGTACATTAGCTTGAAGGGGATCAATGACCCGAACGAGGGCTACGAAACCATATCAGATCTTATGGCTTTGCAGGATAGGATTGAACACTTTCAAAAATTGATATTCTCGCATTTCCGAAATGGAGGGCACAATGAGTGTAGGATATCTGCATTGGTGCCTTTGGTACAAGAGAGTTATGGTATCTACAAGTTCATCACTAGCATGCTCCGAGCGATGCACACGAGTAAGTACGAATTCACGGGCTGCAAAACTTAACACTGATTGATTCTTAGCGACCGGTGATGACGAAGCACTGGAGCCGTTGAGGACGAGATATGATGCGCAGCATTATCGTCTTGTGAAATTTTATTACGAGTGCTCTAATCTTCGGTATCTCACCAGTTTGATCACCGTGCCAAAGCTGCCACAAGATCCTCCAAACCTTCTCTCCGAAGATGATTCAGCTCCTCGATTACCACAACGACCAAAGCAAGAGATCGAAAGACAGGTTACCCCTCCAAACCCGCCGAAGACAGAAGAACCGGATGAAATTGGCGAATTTTGGAAGAATGAGCAGGCACGCCAAAACCAGATGTACGAGGAGCAACAAAGAGTCTTGGAGGAACGACAGAGGCAACAGATCTTAGCACAACAACAAGCGCAACTTCAGGCCCAGCGAGATTATGAAGAACAGCAGCGTTTACTTGCTGAGCAACAAAGGCGGGAGCAAGAACAATTGATGCTCCAGCAATCACAACAGCAAACTTACGGTCGACTAGCGGAACTCGAACGAGAGAACCTGGAAGCTCGAGCACAATACGCCAGGGATCAACTTATGCTACAACAATATGACCAAAAGATAAAGGCTTTAGAAGGCGAGCTAGCACAGCTTCAGGGCAGTTACGGCCAACAGCTCGGCAGCAAAGAGGACCAGATTCGAGCGCTGCAAGAACAAGTCAATACATGGAGGACAAAGTACGAGGCGCTTGCCAAGTTGTATTCGCAGTTACGACATGAACATCTTGATCTTCTCCAAAAGTTCAAGAGTGTGCAATTGAAGGCAGCTTCTGCTCAAGAGGCTATCGACAAGCGGGAAAAGCTCGAACGAGAAATTAAGACTAAAAACCTTGAGCTTGCGGACATGATCAGAGAAAGAGACAGAGCTCTTCATGAGAAGGATCGTCTTACTGGTGGTAACAAGGAAGAATTAGAGAAGCTTAAGCGCGAGCTTCGTATGGCACTCGATCGTGCAGACAATTTAGAGCGAAGCAAAGGCAATGAATTGTCAACGATGCTTTCAAAGTATAATCGCGAAATGGCAGATCTCGAGGAGGCCCTGCGCAACAAATCCCGTGCTCTGGAGGAAGTTCATTCCAAGTACAGCGAAGGTGGATCAGATGCGGAAAGACTACTCCGCGAGAAGGAAGACGAGCTCGAGGTGTACAAGCAGAGCCTCGACGACACACTCATCCGACTGAACGAGCTTGAGATGGCGCAAGGCGCTAATGACCACGCAATGGATGGAGAGATCGACGCCATGCTTCTATCAAACATCGGGAAGATAAATGATATCATAGACTCGGTGCTACAGAGCGGTGTTCAACGTGTTGATGATGCGCTTTACGAACTTGACTCTTCTATGCAAGCTGGTAACCAAAATGCGACTCCTTCATACGTTCTGTCACAGATCGAGAAAGCATCAGCTAGCGCTACCGAGTTCGCCACGGCTTTTAACAACTTTATTGCGGATGGTCCAAATAGCAGTCATGCTGAGATAATTCGGACGATCAACGTGTTTGCAAGTTCCATTGCCGATGTTCTCAGTAATACCAAGGGTCTCACCAGACTTGCTACAGATGACAAGAAAGCCGACCAACTCACCAATGGGGCACGCCAGTCAGCCTTGTCCACTGTCAAGTTCTTCCGCGGTCTTCAAAGCTTCCGACTCGACGGTATGGATCCAATTCAGAAAACGGACGTGGTTATCAACAGCAACAACGAAGTTCAAATGAACCTTCAGAAGTTGAATAAACTCGCAGACACATTTGCGCCGAACAGCGACAAGATAACGAATAACAAGGGCGATCTTGGCGATCTCGTCGACAGCGAATTGAACAAAGCTGCCGATGCAATTAGTGCCGCTGCTGCCCGCCTGGCTAAGCTCAAGTCGAAACCCAAGGACCAGTATTCCACTTATAAGCTTGAGATTCATGATTCTATTCTGGATGCTGCTATTGCAGTGACGAATGCCATTGCAAGATTGATCAAGGCCGCTACAGTTACACAACAGGAGATTGTCCAAGCCGGCCGTGGTTCATCCTCGAAGACTGCGTTTTACAAAAAGAACAACCGATGGACAGAAGGTCTCATTTCTGCCGCCAAGGCAGTCGCATCATCCACCAACACGTTGATTGAGACCGCCGACGGCGTGCTGTCAGGAAGGAACAGCCCCGAGCAACTTATTGTTGCATCTAACAACGTTGCGGCTTCAACCGCGCAATTGGTAGCAGCTAGTAGAGTCAAGGCAGGCTTCATGAGCAAGAGTCAGGAGAGTTTGGAGGAAGCTAGTAAAGCTGTCGGTGCCGCCTGCAGGTCTCTCGTTAGACAAGTGCAGAGCATGATCAAGGATAGAGATCAGGACGATGAAGGGGAGGATTACGCCAAGCTAGGTGCTCACGAGTTTAAGGTCAGGGAGATGGAACAGCAGGTAAGTGATTATGTTTTTAAAACTATACATTGCATTCAGCTAACATGTTTCCGCACAGGTTGAAATTCTACAACTCGAGAACAATCTTGCCGCGGCAAGGAAGAGACTGGGTGAGATGAGGAAGATATCCTATCTGGAAGAATAGGGCTTTAGGGCATAGGGGTAGGTAGGGCTGGTCATTATAGTCTTGTAATTCAACTCGGACATATTTTCTCATACAACCTTCACAATATTCGTTCTGGGCTTCTTTTCGAACGGCGCGCGATATCCAAAATGTATGTGTTATTTATTTGAGATGTGAAAGGATGCTCCTTTTACAAGTATCATTTGCACTACCTCACAAGAAGAGATAGCGATCGACAGGCGCATCCATTTAGTCGAGCACGTAATTAAGCTACTTTCGACCTCGATAGGTAGCGTCTAGTTTTTCCCCTGGTTTATCCTAGTACACTCGACACCCATTACGGTGTTTCATAACGCACGAGGCAGTTAGGACTCCCAATAGTTTGTGACGCCAAGGACCGGTACGCAAGCAGAAGCTGCACATCATCAAGTAGTAATGAGATCCCTGATCATCTTCTCGGTCGCATCAGCCAAGATACACCTTAGGGCATTCCCATAAGAACAGTTCATACAGGTATAATAAGTCTCGTCCTCACCACACCCCGTACTGTCAGCCGTTGTGGTGCCACTTTTCAAAACAGAGACAAGGTTGCAGCCCGACGCTCTTACCCCAAACTCGCATTAGTCGTGGTGGTACCCGCTCATAGCCCCGGTAGATGCGCACGCTTGGCGCACAAGTCCCACACTGCTTATTTCTACGACATTTCATTTTGTGAAGAGCTGTGCGAAGAAACAGAAAAGGAGAAGATACCCACTTCTCATCGAAAAGACGACTTACTTTTAAGATTATGTTGTTTTGTGCACCATGTAGTTCGCAACCATCATTACGACAATATTTCAAGGCCGGGAAAAGAGTGACCTGCTGAAGCTTGCAGAAATTCACTATCAATTACAAGGCAAAGAATATCATCAATCAGTGATGCTGCAAGGCAGCTAGGAAAGGTGGATGCTCAAGCGGTCAGGATGTCTGCTATCATATAGCATTGCAATTTGTCTTTGTATTCCCTCACTAACCCCTATCTGCTGGATGTGAAATGCAGCGCGAACAGGTGAGCTTGCTGCTCGGCATGTCATGTTTCAGTGTTAAATGAGCCAAGATACATAAGGTGTGTGAAGTTTCCCAATCTTTCCGTTCCCTCAATAAAAGACGCCTCGTAATAAAAGAGAAATCGCTTTGCGCAACGCTGTCCTAGCTAACCTGATAGGAGAGTATATCAAATCATAAAGTTTGACCTTTTGAGGTGAGATTTGATGCTTGGATTGACGGAATTAAGAGGAATTGGCATCTTGATAGCGCAGAACTCTGAATCGTCAATCTATCTATCATCGTGCTGGTTTCGGGCATGGACGTCAATTCATCTGGCTGTGCTGGTATCGCGGGTGCTAGGCTAAGAATAAAAGGTAGCGTATCTGTTATTTCGTTAACGGAAGATCCGCAGTTGAGTCGGAAGTCAGAAATTTTTTCTGGGTTGGCGGATGAAACCCTGTTGTTGGGTAATAGCAACGTGTCTCTGACTAACCATCCAAGTCATGGAGCGAGCAATCCAAAATCAATTTTGCGTTATTCTTCTGGCAACTTCGTTTTCGGGTTATCTTTATAGCCACGGATGTTGATGACAACAGTTCGGTCGGCTTGGTATGAGTTATACTTCGTTTGAATATATCACGTATGTGGGAAAAGTTTGCGTGATGTAAAGTCCATTTGCAATATATTCATATCGTCTAGTATGCCATCGAAAGACTAATTACAATTTGAGAGCACAAATTGTGGAGGAGTGCCTCTTAGCCATGGGATGAAATTGCTCGAAGTCCATCAAAATCTAGGGTGCTCGCCCGCGCTGTGGTAGATTACTCAGTTATCTTCCAGATCGACACATGATATGCTTGACGATGCAACAATCTTTCTCTTTTTCTTTCTTGGGCTTCTCATTTCCTCGTCGCTGGTTTTGGGGCTTGTCGGATCCCTCGCCGTCTCATCAAACTCTGCCAATGCACCTAAAGTGGTTCGGATCAATTGACTAAAGTGGTACTCCCATTGATATCGCGAAACTAGGACGCATCAGTATGATCAGACTCGAATAATCAGTTGCTAAACTCACGCAAGCACAGCACTTCACAGCTTTTCGTAGAGGCCCCTTCCCACCATTCAGGATCATGTGCTATGTCATATTCCGGTCCGTCCTGACACCAGAAAGCAAATCCAAGGTCCTGAGCCTCTGCCATGTTTACTCGGACGTCGCGCTTGCTGAGCTCGGTCGCGATTTCTTTTAGAATTCTGCGATTTGGGGAAGCGAGTCTTATCAGATTCTGGGCCAAGGCTTGCTTCTCTATGTTTCTGAGATGCATGTTAGTTTTGTGCAGCGTGAACAAGGGAATGGTGTATACTCACTCTTGGATTTCCATGCGTATAGCAACGCGATGGCCAGCGGGTAGATTGCCAACAAATGAGTCCTCGTTTCCCTCCTTGTTATAGAGCAGTGTTGCTTCGAATTTCATGAGGTCTTCACCAATCGACTTTTCGTTCTCTACGATCTTTGATAGGGAAATGGAAATTTTGGATCGAGGAGAAACCGCTCGCATCTTCCTACTTTCACCGGTTTGATCTTCTTCGTCTTCCATGAACATGTGCACTTTATCGTATATAACATCGTAGTTCACAGGCCCAATTCCGAAATCAGCTTCGGTCTGGTTGTCGGATGACTCAGATTGGAATTCTGTTGCGAAATTATCAAACATGCCGATAGCATCCAAGGCACAGTTGTGTGTGGCATCGCGCGGATAAACCGCATCGATCATAGTGATGTCTTGTTCCTGCATAGTTTTTGTCGTTATCTCTCTCGATATAGACCACTTGGCTCGGTCTCTTCAATACCAAATTTAAATACTTCCTTCGGACGAGTGCTGTACTTGTGTTCGTCTAAAAGTGAACCATACAAATTTGCGCGGTTGAGATGCCAATACAAACAAACCAATTCCATTCACCTTTGCATTCACTTTCATTCACTGCTCGACAAAGAATTATTTCAAGTTCCGAATTTCGCTTAGTATTACCTGCCGCACAACTTTATCAATTTAGTTGTCTTTTGTACCTCTTGTTAACTACTTTCTCTGTTCTTTTAAACCTCACTTCCTCAACGACGACAACGACCACCATTTCATCGATCTTCACAATTAATCAATTTCCTCCATAAATTTACCTTGGACTTGCGCCAAGTCTTATATCTTCTTACAGTCTGCATCTAGCCTCCTCAATCTTTCGAATTGTTCCTTAGAATTCCAAAAACATGTCATTCTCAAAGATGGCGGCGAGCGGTGGCTTGTTCCTTCAGTATCCGCACGTCCCGTCAGAAGAAAACTCCGTTCTCAAGACACCACTCGCAGATGTACCATTTCCCCCAAGCAGAGATACCGTGTTTGCGAACTATGGTATTGAGGGCTTGACAGAGGAACTGTTTGAAAACACTCTCATGATTTGGCAAAGTTTGGAGATTTCTCATGCCACAGATCTAAACCCATACATGGAGTGGTCGGAAGCTGAATTCTTTAACTTGGGTGTCGCTGGTCGCCAACTTCTGCTCCATCTCTTCCAGTTAGTATCTTGCATCCATATCACTGCAGTGTCCTCTAACCAATTTCAAAGACAGCATACTGGGTATGAAGGCCTTACCTGCAGAGACCACTCGCAGCCTCGTCATGTCATTGCTCCCATCAATTTCTTCAATGACAAAATGCTTTTACCCGTGTTTGGATTTACGAATATTTGTTTCTTGCCAATGAAAGTCGATCACGAAATGGTTATCTCACAATTCGATGACGAAGATGATACTGCTACCAATTTTGAAAGTCTTCCTACTCTTTCTTCTCCAGCTGCACCCTCTACTTCAGTTACGCCAAGAGGAAAAATCCCTCGCCCTCCCAATGAATGGATTCTTTACCGCGCAGACAATCATCTTCCTATTAAGCTCGCCTACCCCGGTATCAGCAACAACGAGATATGTAAGTTCTGCCTAGGTTATATTTTTGGGTTGGTTCTAACATATACAGCTTCCATCATCGCCGGCATGTGGGCTGCAGAAAGTGAGGATCGTCGCGACAAATACAAAAAACGTGCACTTGTTCTCAAGGAAAACCATGCAAAGGCACACCCCAACTATAAGTACTCGCCACGCAAGCCGTCGGAGAAGAAGCGCCGTGTTTCAAAGAAGAGACTCACCAAAAATCTAGACATCCAACAAGCTGCTGAAAGTTATCACAATGCTGCTACCTATGCAGGCTACCCCGCTGCATCTCACAGCTTTACGAGCAATGTATCGATGGAACATTATGGTCTTAACGGCCTCGTGAATCACACAACCATCAACAATATGGACCAGCAAGGGCGCATTGCAACCTCTAGCGACCAAGGGCGCGGCTATCATTTTAATACCGCTCTATCTTTTGACGCTGCTCAGCAGCAAGATCTCTCTACTTTTTTCTACGGATCTACTCTATGATCCTCGAGCAAGGTTTCTCTCCCACTACCTTACTATTTCTAAACCTTCTACCCATCTAAATCTCTTTGCTTTTGCATTCCCCTTCACGACTTACGACACATGATCTCTTGAGTTTGGGACTGGGGTTTGGGTGTTAGTTTCTCAATTTTGCTTTTCTCTACGTCCCCAATAAGGACTTTCGGTCAGTCATTGCGAGGCTTCATGAAATTATTCGGAAATGAGGGATAAAATGATACCTGCATCTCCGCTACGAGGGAGGGGAGATTGCACAGTGGAGGAAACTGGGTCGGATCCGATCGGTGGATTGTATGATATGCACCTTTACATAGTGAGATTCAATTAAGTGTTGCGTTTTTGTTGCAAGATTTGCCTCCATTGTGATGACTTCCTTCTCCATCTTCAACCTGCCTAAGTTTCACAGCCCATATCTCCCTTTTCCTTCTCAACATTTATTTACAAATTAGTAAGTTTCGGATGGGAGTATGTGTATCCACTTGTCCCCAAATAACTTCCTGCAAATCGAGAATGGTCGTCGATCGCTAAAGTGAGGTGTGGTTTTGGTGAAATGTCGTCGTTTTCGAGAGTACTCGCTCAGGCAAATTGAACACAGTGAGAGATTAAACTTCGGTGATGTGAGTCATAAATTGACCGAACACTGCTGTATTGGGAATCTATTGAGGCAGGAAATAACTAGAAGGCTGGATAAGGGAACAGGAAAAGGTGGGGGCAGGAAGTTCTACGCCAGCAGTGGCTGGTAAACTGGCAAGGGAATTGATGGACCTATTGTGAAAATTTCCGCTATCCAACAGCTTACAGTGAATGAAGCCGGGTAGCAACCGTATCTCGTCTTATTCACAAAGTGAAAGTACTCTGCCGTCTGGAAATGGTACCCGAGTAGCACCGATAAATCCCTCAAGCCATCGTCTGATTATGTCTCCTTTCCGTTCCATTCACTACTCCACACGAAAGTTCCACAACGCCATTCCGTATTCTTTTCCTGTTGGCCTGAAGGCCCCAGCGGTCGCGCACACATGTAGAATGATCGGCCACAGTTGATGCCCTGTTTCTTGGTGACGTGACTAATGCATGGATCGTTGTGTTCGCATTTTGGTGCGATCCGCTTCTTCAACAATTTTGACCAAGATTCTTTTGCTACAATGGGATCAACCACATCTTTCTGGTCATCCAATACGAACTTGGTATCCATAGAACTTGCCTTAAGATTGCTGTTTGTAGTTGTATTGCCGGTAGCTTGTTTGTCTCCTTTCTCTAACTCAAGATTTGTAGATCGCTCCGCAGCAAGATGCGATATCTCAGCTGATGTTGTTTCTGCTTCTTTCATGGCTCGTCTGTTCGCCTCATCACCACCAATCGCCTGCTGTTTAGGTTTAAAGAATCCCATAAGATTACTCTGCCCCTTTACTGGCTGTCCTTTGGCTCCCTTCCCACCTGCCGAAACCTTGTTGGGTGCAGTGTCTGTCCTTCCGCGTTTTGATGGCCGTGAAGGCGACTGGGAGGACGTGAAGGAGGATCGTTTGACAGAGCTTGATGAAACCGATGCCTCTGGCATGGAAGGTTTCATTATCGAAGATGCTTCAGGCGATTTGACTTCTAGAAACTTCTGGTTGGTGTCCTTACTTGCCACTGATGTCCCGGTCGAATCTACAGAGTTGCTTCTGGGTGTAGAAATAGAGCTGGCCGCAGCCTGAATTGAAGGTTTTCGGGTGAACATGTCGCGAATACTCTGGCGACGATCAAACTCTGGTATTAGTTTGGCAGATGTTGGTAGCAGATCCTTCATTGTCCAGTCCCTAAGTCTAATACCATCTTTAAACATATCTTTGCTCATAATGTCACGAATATCAACCGCTTCGCCGTCTATATCCACCTTTGGCTTCAAGGTGGCATAAACGGGGCAGTGGTCAGAGCCCATGAGGCCTTCTTGGATGTCGGCGTCTTGAAACCAGTCTTTCCACTCTTTGCTGCAGAGGACATAATCAATCCTCGAGCCAAAGTTCCCCGGCCGTGCGTTCGTCTTTTGATCCCAGCAGGTAAACATGCCCTTGCGTTCAGGATGAAATCCTCGGCATAGATCCCACATGATCTCGGCTTCCCTCCCCTCATCCCTTTCTCCAATCACTCTTCCTCCAACTACCAGATGGTTAAAGAGACGCCTGGCTGGAGTTGAAATGTATTGCTCCACTGTCAAGCCTTGTTTCTTCAACTGCTCTTCGGCATTAGCCGTGTCAATCTCCCCTCGTATGATGTTAAGATCCCCGGTCAAAAAGACCCTCTTGCCCTCTGCAACGAGATTTCGTACTCGAGTGTCGAGGGCATTCAGAAACCCAAGTCGAAATTCGTCCCGAGATTCATCTCGATTCGCAGGACAGTAGACACCAATGAGGACGAAGGCAGGAAATTCTAGAACGACGCAGCGTCCTTCAGAATCAATGGTTGCAGCATCCAGAAAGTAATCCGAGAGCTGAGCACCTGTTGGGTACCCTCCGATCTGCTCGTTCTCGGGAAGGTCACGAAAGCTGGTCGTAGAATTAGGAGGGGTTAACACTCCAGTGATTCCTTCCTCAGCACGAATAGGAGCGCATGCAGCGTTACGTGTGTAGATACCAACACCGGAGTATCCTAGACTCTCACTATCAGTGCTGATGCGTTAAAAACAATCAGAATTCGTGGGATCAACGTACCTTTCTTGTGCTTCGGTAGACTGAAATATACATCCCACCCTGGCACCAGAACCATATCATCTCTAAGGTCTTTCCTTTGGATCTTCAACTCTTGCATGACAACGATATCCGCCTCAAGAACATCAAACATAGCCTTTGAAAAGACTCAGCCAGCGTCCTTTCAGGGTATATATTTGCGACTTACGGAAAATGACCTCTTATCACGCCATGGCTGATAGCCGAATGGGTTCCTTCAAGAACGTCAGCGTTGTCCTTTGCATGTAGCAAAAGAAGTCCTAGCAGGATCTTCTAATTAACGAGGTGCCTTGGCCGACCTTATGCCATTTACTGCCCGATGTCAGTGTCACGTTACGCCTCTAACAGTACGAGCGCTTACCATTCCATGTAGTGATTCGTAGGCCCCGATCATTGATTTTCCCTTCACCTTCCATCATTGACTACGTCTCTAGCAGTCCACATCGATTACCAAGACTCGACGTGGTGAGATGCAACTTATCATTCAAGCTTGGAAATCAGCTCTCGAACACATTCCCTATCTTAACTTGAGACAGTCATATATGCGCAACTTCCTCGAAAATAGAAACGACAGCTCTTACATAAAAACGATAGTGACAACCCCAAAATATCTAGGTACCATCGAAATAGACTTGGAGAAGAAGTCCACGTGATGGGCCAAGTATGATCGTGCTTGATGTGGCGTCTGTGGCTCATGTGGCTGTTGCACCATTTGCATCATCGTAATTCCGCAGAATTTATGCCTGAGGTATTACCCACCACCTCATTTGGTTTGACCGGAGTGGAGTTACAAGAAACATACGATTTCGACTTCAACTACAGCGTCGCGGCGCAACAATAATACACTCGAATCCTGAAATTTTCTAAACATGTTCTCCCAACGAGCAATGTCTCGTGCAGCTACCCAGCGCTTCGCCGCTCAACTCCGGCCACAATCCATTCGCACCCCATTCCAACGACGCTTCGCCAGCAGCGAGTCCGGTTTCACAGGTGCTGAAGACAATGCTTTCAACCGCGAGCGCAAGGCTGTAAAGGATCACGCTGCCGCTACTAGTGGTGAGTTATGATTCTGATAGACTGGGAACAAGGCAGTGAGCTAATTGTTGTGCGCAGATCTCTGGAGAAAGTTGTCAATCTAGTAAGCTTGTCCGGCAACTGGTGGGGGAATGCTACATGAAGATGGGCAATAGCGGAAGCAGAAGCTGATTGATTCGCACAGTGTCACAATTCCTTGCTTGATAATTGCATCAGTCAACGCTTACAACTTGTGGGAGGAGCATTGGGCCCACTGGAACCATATGGCACCATTGGAGGAGCGCCCAGAATATCCGTACCAGAACATTAGAACCAAGAACTACTTCTGGGGCGACGGTGATAAGGCAAGTGAACCCTGTGGTCATCTGTATTTAATTGCTAACTTTGTGTTTCAGACACTTTTGTAAGTTTCGTCTACTTCCCCGCACCATCAATGACGAGTCCGGTTTGCTTCATAGTCATGAAAGACATGGAATGTCATTTTCCTGCGGACGCAAGAGTATGTATGCTAACTGCAATAGCTGGAATGAGAAGGTCAACTATCACAAGAAGCCGGAGTAGATATGCACCAGTGTATGGTGGGGGTAGTGCAGGGGGTCGGCTTTAAGGGTACTTTATCGAACATTAAAGAGACTATCCGACATGAAGTGTTGGTTGAACATAGATTGGCATTAGATGTAGTCTACTTTCCTAGTGGTAGCAATACTTTTCCTCCTGACATAACACCGTAATTGTGCGAGACATGTGCCTATTTTCATTCCTCACAAATCTTTGGAAGCTGGCAGTTACAACGCAGTGGCTACTCGCTGTCTCTTTAGGTCCAGGAATGAGGACGCATAGTCATTTGCTAAGACCTTATCTCCGACGACCATCATGACTGTTGCCTTTTTAGCCCGCATCTCACACTGCCCGTTAATATCCTTTACAGCAGAATACTCCCTAAACGCTCGATCTAGAAAGTCAAGGCACTTCGTCAGATTCTCGGTTCTTTTGAGGCTGCCTGCGGCTTCTTGGCCAGCAATTCCCATGTATGAATCTGCCAGAGAGGAATAAAGCTGGGCGCTCAGTATGCAGCTGTCACACTCGAGGGCCCTCGGAATAACGGCAATGAGAATTTGACGTGCGGCTTGGAACTCATTAAGAGCAATTAGTATGTTAACAATGGCCCCCATGGCTGCCCATAATGAAGGAATCAAACGGGCTCTCCAAGATATACTTGCTGCTCGAATCGCAACGGAAAATCCTTTTTCGGGTCGTCCGGTCTTGCTTAATAGTTGAGCTTTTGTGGTCAGCATCCTAACTAGTAAGTTGATGTCGTCCCCTTGTTCTTTTAGCGAATGGGCCAATTGCTCTATTTTCAAAAGCGCTCGCCCAAAGTCGGCTCGACGAATAAGAAAGTCTATCTGTAGTGTACTAATCTCGAAAGAAAGATCTGAGTCTGCCTCAAGACCGTCGCATTGAAGTAACTGAGATAGTACGTGATCTGCCCCTTCTAGATTGTTGGTATGGAGATCATGCTTAAGGCGAAGTATACCGCGGTACCTCAACCAGTACTGGTTGGCTTTCCAAGAACGTAAAGCATTGGAGTCAAGATTCTCAAGTCGTTCCGTAGCCTCCTCATAAGATCCACGCTCCATTAGATAGTGCGCAATCCGGCAAGTGAACCTCAGTGTATCGTCAAAAAGAGCATATCGAGAATGGCATCGGAGGAAGATCTCGCTGTACTGTTTCGATAAGTGAACTACCCCTAACCGACCCCAGATGGAGGATTGCATTGCAGTTTGGGGCCCCATCATGCTCTTCATACCCTTCTCCGCAACGAGGTGTGAGCTTTTTAGTATGCCTTCAAATGCAGTAGCAATGCTCTCGCCGTTAGACAATACCAGCTTAGCCTCGCTGAGTAAGGAAGAGCTCCAGAGTGTCCACATGCCAGTCTCCTTGGCTTTGATGCGGAGAAATGCAAGGCCCTCTTTTTCAACCCCCAGCATGTTTGTAGAACCTGAACCTGCAATCACTTTCGGGTGAGCCTTTCCGAAATGGTACAACCAATTCAGAGCAAAGTTCAAGCATGCCATGTCCTTATTCTCACGAGCGGTGGACACTGTCTCCAACATTGCCGCGACTGCCTCGTCGTAGCACTCGAAGTCAGCTTGGAGTACAGCAAGATTCATGAGAGCGTACTGGTAGAACAGACGGTCCCGATTTTGCATGGTATAATCAAAGTAACGATGTAGGTTATCAAATGAGGAAGGATAGTCGCCGGAACGCCAAGCATCCAAAAAGCTGCACACGGATTAGATGAGTAGAGTCACAAAGAGTATAAGACTGACATCAAGTAATGCGAAAGGCTAGGCGTGACAATACTGTCATCTAGGAGTGCTTTGAGCTTGGCTTTTACCTCAACGGGCATGCGGGTACCGAGTTCTAGAATCCTTGTGGTCAGAGAAAGAACTAAGCAATGAATATCAACACTGAGAGAACTTGCTTTGCATCTGCTCGACATGGAACTCGAGTAGCTTCTCTACGTCGTCCGTACTGATCGACCCAGCATAGCCATCGTCCTCCAGACCTCCGTATGCAATCTGGGCCAGAGTCTCCGTCTCTTCTAGTCCCCACTCTTCCTCTCCTTCGGACAGCACTTGATCTCCAGCCCACTTGCTAAGAATACCGCCTCTTCTTGCCCAGTATGTCTTCGACTCCTGTCGCCATCTAATGAATGTGGTCCAGAGCTGTAGAACATCACCAAATTTCAGTCGTTCGAATTCGATCTTAGCTCTTCGTACAAAGCTTCCCAGCGGTGATGTACGTGATAGCAGAATCATATCTTCAGCCGGGGGAGGTATGCCAAGTTCGCCATCTTTCTTGATCTCCTCCCGCGTCTTTGCTAGTAAACTGTTGAGCCGAGCGAAGAATTCATGTAGAGCGTTAAGACTATCGATTTTCCATATCTTTGCAAGAAAGTGATCCCACAGCGATCTGCCAGGATGTCCTAGAGCGGCATTGTGGTGCTTGAGAAGTGTCTCGAATGCTTCAAGATTAAGTACAGAATATTGTCCCGATGCGGAGGAATTTGTCGTTTGCTTGACCGAACTCGATGGTAGTAATTGTGAGAGAATGAAGGACAGTATTGGAATGGTAGACGATGTAGATACGATTCCATCGGTGTACAACTCAACAAGTGCGAGAAGACCTAATTTGGACGGTATCAGATAACGCGCCATGTTCATCAGCTTTGAAGGTGTCTCCGGGCAGCTGCGTGCTAATAATCATTATCCATGGTCGTGTGTTTCTTTTGGTCACGACGAAACCGTGATGTTGCGTCGATTAACAACGGCCATCAAATTGGTCAACTTTGGCTATCCGGTCAAGGAATCGCTGGCGGAAATACGAAGTCGGTTTTCACGAGTTTTCACGAGACGCGTTCAGGTTAGACGCGATTACTGTAAAGAAAGAAGTGCGGGGTACGAGTACAGTATGGTTAAATTTCAACCACAGCTGCAATACAGGTAGGAAAGAGCCAGAGAAAATATGACAGTTCAACGTGAGTAGCACACTTTCAAAGCATCCCATAGATTTACATGCTTAATAGTGAGAGCATGGCAGTATGTTCCTTTATTATTAAAATTATCAAGATTTGGTATGTTTTGCAGCTTTCTCTTCATCCCATCGGATTTTCTCTCCATGCTTACTCTTCAACTGCCCTTCCTCTTTCCTGCCATCTTCTTCCAAATCGGTCTCACTCAATCCATTCGTGGCCCATATTCTTTCTATGTAAAGTTCAAACGGGCCAGGGACTCTGTCGATTAGCCCTATTCCAACCGTCCGTAACTTCTGTCTCAGTAGTTCTGTCTGCGGTTCCACTACCACGCCATGATTTGTCCGCACAAACTCATTCCATTTAATCAACACCGTCTCCCACTCTCCCGGCCGCCGTGCATAGAGTCTGTGTTGATGTATATCTGTAGGGACTATCGACTCTGTCTGTAGGTTCACAAAGTACTTCCTGCCGTCGCTCTTGATCCGCAGAGCGAGGAATGCATAAGCATCTATATCCCAAAGTGATTTTCCAAATATTGTAGGCTTTGGATCATGAGTCCTCCAAGCAGCGTATCCGCTCCGTTGGATGTGGGGCCGGTTCGGAGGTAGTTCGATAGATATATTTCCATGGAATTTAACATGGCCATTCTTGTTTTCAGATAAGGTAGGGTGTGGATTTGATGTCGGCGGAACCCAATCAAAGTACGCCTTGGAAAATCCGCCTATATCGGCATCAGACATCACCTTGCAATCCTTGAGCGACTCCGGGTCGTGGAAAATTGCGAGAGGATAAGGGCCAGTGGCTCTTCGTGTACCTTCTGCTGTCAGAGCTAGAAGATAATGTCAGCGCAATCAGATGAAAGTCGCAAAGACCACAGAGAGATCGGCTGCGCAATTGTTTGGGCATACCACTGACTGACAGTCGTTTGAACTCATCCAAACTCCGGGCAAAGAAGCCTTTGGCTAAGCTCTGTGTAACTCTCATTTTGTATATTTCAATGACCTTAGATGCGCAATTGGAGAAGAACAGGGCTCCAAGAGGAGAAGCTGGAGACAAAAGTTGCGGAGTTCATACACAACTTATTATCCGTGACGTCGCGGATTTGGACATAAAAACATCGGCAAAGCTTGGTGTGAATATCAATCATCAGGAAGGTCCCGCAGTCCCCGGATAAACTTTCTGCCAGCTCCGACTTCACAGTATAAACTTCGATGTTGCCAAGGACACGAAGTCCATTGCATTGCATGATAGGCAGTGCGGCAGTAACAGTATGACTGGTAAACTACGAGAGACCCTAGTTGATTGTCGAATGATAATGATTTTTACTTCTAGTTACAGATGGTCGGCAAGATGGATGTTCGGGCCAATACTATCTTGTCCTGACTTTTAATCTTCGTTCTGCCTGCACCGTGGGCTACTTGAGGCCTTTCAGGAATATTTTCTTCATGATAGCTATACTATGTAGTTAGGCCCATTCGATCTACATGTAAGACTGAGGTATCATGGAAGGCAACGAGATGTGTTGCGTTGTGTCGCCAGTGGCCTGCGTTCTCTGGTCTCTGGTCTTTGGTCACGATTATATCTGTATGGTTCTAAAGGCGAAGAGTGCGCAGGTGAAGATGTAATAAAGTTTAAACCTTCATACCGCGTTGCGGCGCGTTCCTTCCGCCATCTCCCCGCTGTATACCGGTCTACATCTTCCGATCGTCGTCTCTTCTTTTCTCTTCTTTTCCACCCGCCCTTCTTTCTTCTTTTGTTGGCATCTCTACGTTAGATTTTTCCTCTCGTCGCCTTCATTCTTTCTCCTTCCGATTTCCCTCTTTTTCCCTTTTACTTCTCGTTATCCACGGTCTCTACGTTCTACCCGTCCATCTTTTGTCTTCGCCATCTCACATTCCCTGTTTACTCTCTCTTTTCTCTCTCTCCGGTCCGCGAGAAGCACGCCACCTGCTTCAGGCGAAACGATCACGTAAAGTTATCTTTTCCCGTGCTGCGTCGCCGTCTCCATTCTACACACTCTTTTCTCAGCCAGCTTTCATCTAGCCAATCTTCAATCGAACAATTCGGGAATCTTCTGAATCACTGAGCTTGATCATGTCGCCTGCCACTCCTTCGACTCACGGCCATGCAGTAGACACCAGCTCTACTTCATGCACAACAGCATGCGGTAATTCTGGCTTGCACTCTGCGCGTTCTACCCAGATCGAACCCTCTCCCGCCAGTACTTACGGTAGTTCGGCAGCCAGTGACTCCGATGCTGATGTTCCTCCAACACCAGACAATGATGGTACGTACAACTGTTTCTTTTTATTCACCTTCTAAAGTGTATTCACCCACCCATCCGCCCTATCCTCCACCACGGTCAAACTTCTACGTATGAGATGTCCACTCAATTGACGTCTGCTCTGTGAGCGAGTTGGCGCTCATATTTCTATCACCCCTTCCCTGTCTTTCATCATATGGTCTTCCTCTTGTGATTTATTGTTCTCATTTTTGAAAGCTACTTCATACAAACAACATCATCAGTTTGTGCCAAGAATGCCTGTGAGCTTTAGAGGCTTTCGTATGTACACTTCACTTCTGCTATTTGCAGAACCTGTATTGTGTTGCTTTAACTCATCGCATTCTCTGCACCAGCAATTTGTTGGTCGTGTATGGGAAATTACTTCCATCAAGACCGACTCAATGCTTCACAGTCGACAACGGTTGCTAATCTATGTATAGATGGAGCACTTCTCACTGCAGTCGCGAGTCTCGCTGTTCATGACAACAACAATATTGAGGTCAATACTCAGACTTCAAGTGCATGTTCCACGGAACTTTCCAAGGTGACCGCAAAGAAATACCTTCCAAATGCTGAGCGGTAAGCCATCTTTCCGGAATCTGCACGCTTAATCACTGACCCGCACCCGCCCAGTTATTCTCCACCCTTCGTCCGAGGTGGTACTCGAGGTAGCATTGACGATCCGTTCCAGTCTCCAAGTAAAAACTCTTCAATGCATCGAGCCTCCGAGCAGCGTACTCCTAAAGGTCCTGGACAGGATCGTAAGATTTTCAGTGGCAACTGGCGCTCCAATTCGAGTGATAATTCTGAGCAATCGCCCACGAAGCCAAAGGTAATCCCGGCAGAGGGAAACTACGGTGATGCACAACGAAAGCTCTCTTTCCATGTCCAGGAGCATGTTTCAGAGAGTTCTGGTCCGTCGAGTAATCGTATGAACGCATACAGCGTCGTCAAGGCCGAGGATGCACAAGCTGTTTACCCTCCTTCCTGCTGCGTTTTCGTTGCCAAGTATGTCTCCCATCACTATTTACCCAGTATCATTACTATGCTAACAATATCAAGTCTGCTCCAATCGGAGAATGAAGACTCACTGCAGATGGCTGTTACGCAAATCTTCCGTGAGTATGGTCCGGTCTTCGTCAAGATCCGTCGTGACGGGAAGCACATGCCTTTCGCATTTTGTCAGTACACCGTAGGTAATTCTGTTCACAAACTGCTGTACTGCATCTAAGCCGCAACAGAAACAGGAGCATGCCGAGCGAGCCATTAGAGAAGGTAGAGGACGTCTCATCAAAGGTAGACCATGTCGCTGTGAGAAAGCCAAGGCCCATCGTAAGTCAAACACAAAACTGAGTCGTGGATTCATATCCGACTAATTCATGTCTAGGCCTCTTTTTCATTGAGCGTAAATACGGGCCTGTGGTCACTCCCGAGGAAGCCAGAGAGCTCCTTGAACGTTTCGGCAAGATAGAACTTTGCTATACAGCTTCACATGTTGAACGTACCGCACTCAATCTGAATGAAGGTGTCATCGTTCAGTTCGAGATGTACGATGAAGGTCAAGATGCTCAATCTGTAAGTCGTCTTTCCTGCATTGGCTCGCATTACCGCTTACCCTTCATCAGGCCTTCCGCAACCATGAACTTTTCAAGATGCAACCAATTGCAGGTCTTGCCTCGCCAAATCAACAGGCTCGTTCTCCTCCAGAAATAGATGCCACCAAAGCATACCTAGCAAGATACGAAGTAGACCGTCGTTCCATCTTCGTCGGTAACCTTCCTTTGAGAACCACAGAGCAGCAGCTTCGTGACTTGTTTGAACACTACGGTGAAATCCAGGAGATCAGCCTTCGCGAAAATGCGTCAAAATTTGAGCGTGAGTTATAGCATACCGTGCAAATGAAGATCTGCTAACCTTGCATTTCATTAGCAGAGGAGAAATTTGCCTTCGCTTTCATTGAGTTCAGATCCCCACTGGCTGTTGCCAACGCGGTCAGTGCCAAGGTAGGAAATCGGCCATTTCATTGATAGATCAATTAATAACTGACACGGAGTAGAATGGATTCACCTTTGCTGGAAAGTCTCTTAGAGTTGCCCAGAAAGACTCCGAGAACGGTGGTAGTCGAGGTAGATCCGCAAGACCCCAGACTGCAACATCAGCTCGGCCATTCCAGTCTCCAAATACTCGACGCTTTGAAGAACAGCAGACTTCTCCATCTTCTCAGATGTCTCCCGCTACATATGCATCCCCATACAACTACACAGCATACAGTCCGTACTATGGATACACAGCTCCATCTGCAGTCTTTACAGACGGCCAGGGCCATTACTTCAGCAATGCTACAGCCTACTCCCCAGCACCAGCTTACTACCCATATGCTGGAAGCCCAGGTTATGAAATGCGCAGTGCAGCACCAGCTTCTGAGTTATCTGGGAGCCCGGGAGCCCCGTCTCCTTATTACGGATATTCGCCATACCAGCAATACTCTCCAGCACCATACTGGGGTATGCACGGCCCTCCTGCGAGCCAGCAGTCTTCAGGACAGCAAGTGTACCATCCATCGCCATACTCCCCAGCTGTTGTTGGGAGCAAGGTTCATGAAGACCGCTCTGCAACACCTACCCCCAGTGGACATGCTGCAGATATTGAACGCTCTTTAGAGTCTCACTGAGACGTTCATCTGTTCTCAAGTACGATCATGGCGATCAAGCTTTCTGTTCATCGGCAGAGGTGTTCGTCTATCTTTCTTTGTATTTCTGTTGAATTTCTCTCCTTGTTCACGATAATGATGCTGATGATATCCACGTTTTGTCGATATGTTTCCGACTTCTGATTTTGCAGAGGTCGTGATAAGTCTTGTCAAGTTGCAGATATCTGGCTTTATTTAAGACTGTACTGGTTTATTGTCACTTGATCATGCCGGGGCATCATGTTGCTCTGCCTGTGTATTGATATGACCTGTACCAGGCTCCCTATTGATCCTCTTGCTCCGTTGGACAAGATAGATATAGGATAGAGTCTTCCATTTCATACGAGCTTATGTACTATCACCGAGTTGTATTGTAGCTTAGATTTCTATGAACCAAATCATTGACATCATAGAAGCGAATTCAAGAATGTAATTTATTGTCATAACCTCCACCTACACCGCCCTGTAACAACTGTAATGCATTGACAATCACCCTTTGAAAGATCCCTTGAAGTTGATTATACTACCCTAGACTTTGTTGGTGAAAACATACTTGAATCGTTGAAAGTACTGAGACAATTCCATGTTTCCTTTCCCCAGTACCTAAGAGCACAAAGCTCTCGACCTGCTAGACAGGATCTCTTTGGAAGTCGGCAGACTGGTTCTTGGAAGGGTTTCTTGTGCAAGGTGGTCCTGAACTTAGGACTGAACGGGAAAGTGAGAAGATCCAGCCAGTGGCGACCGAATGACAACGGGCATTCATAGCATCACCAGCGAGGAGCTTATACGAGTATCGTAAGAGCAAAGGACAGCCCAGGCAATAGAAGTAGATATGAGGGCCTACACCCAAGATAAGTTACATGGCATCTCCCTGCCGTGAATATCTTACAGTCGAACAACATCCCCCCAGCGCCTGGCGCTTTAGCCTATGCCGCTCACTAAGCCACGGCTTCCTCTTCCCACTCCTCGGCCCTCTCTAATGTAGTTTCCTCTGTCGTGCCCCAAATCCGCCATTCGCCCGGTTCATATCCGCGATAGAACATCTGCAGAACCAAGTACTCCACCACATCCTTCTCCTTCCCACTCCCAGGTACTACTTCCCCATTCCGTGACTTCCGTGTCATCCTCTGTCGACTCGCAATACGTACCACAGCTTGTCGCAGGAAAGAACCCGTGCCCATGGGCACGGGTAATGTTGCCGCTCGATGGGAAATTATTTTCGGTGTTCCATTCATGCGAACCAATTCCCATTCTACTTTCTCGCCCCTCGGTCGAGCTCCTATGCGCCCCATAAATGACTCGTACAGCCCATCTGCGCATATCTTGTGCAAGGTTTTGGAGTCTCCTTCTGCGAACGCTTTGTACATCTCATCGTGCATACCCTTGGCTGTAGGTACTATTCTGTGGCGGTCGAGCTGGATCTTATACTTCATACGACCCACTCGAGGAGAACTGAACTTCATTGCGAATATCGATACCATATCCATGACTCGAGCTTTCCAGAGCATCCATTGTAGTTTTGCGAAGCTCTTTGGAGTCTTAAGTAACGAGAGCTGGTGGCTTAAGGAAGGTTTGATGAAGGTGTCTTTGACATGATTAGTAGACGACATGCATGTTGTAAGTATATATAGACGTACTGGTCAAGAGACCCAAGTCAGTAGGCAGCTGGCGTTGGTTTCGCAGCCGACGGTCTGCGGGCTTCGCATTAGGTGCAGCTTGTCGAGCAGGCAAGCTTGAGAAGCATCTGGATCTGGAGAGCGGGGAGAGGAATCGGGGAACGGCGAGGACATTGTTTCGTAGTGAGTAAGCCATCAAAAGAGATTAATACAAGTACAATGGGATAGAGGAGGAATGGCAATACCGCAAGGCGCAACCAAATTTTTCGATGCGACAAAATATGAAGCAGCCTTGTGGTGGTGGTGGCTGATGAGCAGACCTGTGGCTGGGATTGCTGAGGGGAGCTGACAAGGCTGAGAAGGGTGGGAACCACTTGCTTGGAACGGTAATAGTCGTCAGAAATGAGGGTGACAATGACCACTACACTTTGATTTTGAGGCCTCTGCTCTTCCATATAATTGGGGACCCGTATTATCCTCTTTCCCGGTAGGCAATTTCAAAATATCTTTGATTTCGCATCCATTATTTCGACCATCAAATACAATTCTGTTCAATTTGCTTACAATGTACGTTAGTCCAGAGAGAAGCCTATACATACGTCGAAGACTGCAATGCGGCAGCACATGCCGTAAACAACCCTCCCTCTGGCTTCCCAACGTCGTCGTGTGCAGGGACCCTCCTCTGTCCCTCTTGTAGAACCATCTACTCTCCTTCCTCCGTCGCCTCCCTCCTACCAACCAAACCTGCACCCTGCAGATCCGGAAGGCAAGACGTCTGTTCTCCATCCCCGTGTCGCAGTCCTCCTTGGTGTGGATAAATGCTGGCATTTTCCATTGTTATTCTGTCGGCTCCTGAGCGTCGCACCGGCTGGCTGGTGGGGTCTACGATGCGCGCTGACCTTTATGGGCGAGTTGATATGGCATGAGATGGATACGTATACTGCGGGCGGGCAATGGAGTGTTGAGAAGAGGTTTAGGGTTACTGAGGTTTTCCTGGCTGTTCTTGTAAGCTTGATCCTAGAGACGAAGGATGATATTTGCCCATCATCATCGAAGGAGCATATAATGCTTTCTGGTCTGGGTGTCAATCTTAGTCGCATACAATACTAACTCTGTGTGCAGTGGGTACGATGAAATTTCACAACGTTAGCTGATCAGTGGTCCGGAATGATAATGTCTCAAGGACGATTTATGCTGATCGAGATGAAGTGTTTCTCCTCGGCGTATTTGGCCTTCTTCTTTACGGACTGTCTGATGTCTCGATGGTATGCAAATCCCCATCTCGTTCACCCTGTGGTAAAGCTCGGCTACAACAAGGGCTCAGCTATAACAAGGACCTTTAAGTAACTTACACTCACGCAGGCTACTGAATTACACTCCTCAAGGTATGCAGCAATGTGATCTTGACTTTGATAAATTTGCATCCAACTCTTCTCATAGCCACGATCGTTCGTCTTCTTACCATCAGTTCAATAAATGCCTACACCACGTCGTGGATACTGTATTTATCCGGTGGCTCGGAGGATGCACGCCTCCTTCTCCCCGCTTGGATATGCATAGCCAGCGTAAACCGTCCTTCGTTCTTAGACTCTTCTTCATACACCCTTCTGATTCTGATTGCAGACATTAACGATACTTTACCATTTAACGCATCCGCGGCTCGCGATTCTTAAAGAAACATCTTTGTCAATTTCGGTGTTCTCGATAGCAAGCTTCATTAGCATGGTCAGTTTGTTGACACAGTTACACTTGTCGAGGACGGATAGTGTGATGATACCACTGTCACAATATTTTAAGGGTGTTTGGGAGCTTGCAAAGGCAATATTGAAAGCCACGAGGTAGCCGGGAGACGTCACAATAGTGCAGACATATCACGTGCTCCTCATATCTTAGTGAGCAGAGATGGACACAGGAAGGATAGGATCTTAGGGCTTGGGCATTCTGACTGAGTCACATGGACCTATTTGAGGAGAATCCTACGGACTTCTAGCAAACGAGTTGCCTGGCATGATTAGCAATAAAAAAGAGAAATAAGAGTTTCCATGATAGCATTGTAGAAGCCTTTCCAGTCCATTCACCCAGTTCCTCCATTATCAACGACAAAATGCATTGTCGTCAAAACGCCTTCCTTCCATACTTTCGGTTCCATCGTAGCTTTAGAATCAACGTAGCTGTGCACGAAGGGAATTGATCGTGAGAGCAGTCAAGGCTGATGATAGGTTCTTATAGGACTGGACGCGGGGTATCTAGAAACCATGGACCTAGAGCGCGGATCTTAAGTTAATTTCACATAATTCATGGACTAACGAAAGATGAAGGGCGGTGATAATTACCTTGATCGTCTTGGGATCAAGTTCTAGGTATTCCTTGCTGGTAAGGAATTCTTGGACGTCTTTGCGTTGATCTCCCTGAAGTTGAATTACCTCCCCCATGTCTTGATCAACAACGATGGTGCCATTGCAAGCTGCGATATCTTCCATTAGCCATCCAAATCCAACCTTGGTTGACACGAGGCTTTGAACATACCGAATTTCTTCTTGATGACCTTGAGAATCTTCTTTCTATCGAACTTCTTTGGGAGTCCTTGAACAGTTGTTAAAGTCTTGCGACCATTACGCTCTGCACAGGAGTATGTCAGTTACTATGACGCGGAATAATGATAAGTGATTATCTAGGGGGGCTAACTTACGCTGAATACGGATATGAATGTAACCGGCTTTCTGATCACCAGGTTCCTCGTCGGCCTCAGCAAAGGGATCTGTATGTGTAACATGTGGTTAGTGTCGAATGGCATATTGCTAGCTACAAGAAGGCTTTCACCCCCTTCCGCTAGAAGGCATCAAAGTTCGGCTTACCAAAGTTTTTCAAGTTCTCGATTTGCGTCCCACCAGTAGCAGTTTTCGGGGACTTGGCAGACTCATTGTTTGGTGTAGTCGGGGTCAGCGACGATGTAGTCGGCGCTGAGCCTAAGTCTGAGTTTGGATCTCCGGCGGCATCGGCTTCGGCGAAGGAGTCTATGTGGGAGTGTCTTGTCAGTAATGTAATTGTGAGAGTGAAGTAATCAACAGCACAGATTGCGAAGAGCTCGCAAGGAGCGAGCGAGTGAGATAGACATCACTGTCGGGTAATAGGAGACAGTTGGGCGAGCAGGCAGGATCGCGAAAGGGAGGAAGCGGGACAGCGCATACCGATGGTCTTGAGATTTTCGATTGACATAAACTCGAGTGTAACTGGGTTCCTTTGAAACTTGGATTCTATTGTGGAAGAAGTAATTTGTAAGTAAGTGCGTGAGCTGTGACGACTATCTTTGACACTTGGGGCTGAAGTTATGAGTGACGTGAAAGAGTTCGTGAGATGAGAAAGAGAGGAGAAAAGAAAGCAACGGGGGTAAGTTTGGGGTGGAACTAACTAGTATAGTACTCTTTTATTCGGCAGGTCGAGCGGAGTGATATTTCGTAGAGTGCGATCTGGTTCACAGTCGTTTATTGTTTGCGAGTTGTGTTGTTGTGAGAGTGGAGATTGGAGACTGAGGATGGATTGAGGATTCAAGTGCAAGTTGTTGTGGTTGTGGCAAGAGAGGGGGACAGCGGTGGGTGGAAGAGTGAGAATAGAGAATAGCGTCTGGGTCTGTGGCACGAGCACGGTACGGAAGTACAGTATGCGAAGAAGGCCTCGAAGGCAAGAATAAATACTTCATACGGAACCGTAGGAAGAGGAAGGCACTGGAAGGGAAGGGAAGTGGGTACTCGCTAGGGGATGGTGGGGTATTCAGCCCTATTGCGGCCTAGTGGCAACTTTGCTTTTAGCCATTTTCCACTTTTTCACACCATCAGACGTTCAAACTGCCAGACAAACCTCAATAATTACCCCCCTAGCACGAAAGGAGGGAAGGCCCTCCAGGGACAGAGCAACTTGCAGAGCGAAGCAAGCTGCCGCCGCTTACTACACTAGCCAGCAGAGAAGGCTATCACCACATGCATCGCCGTCACCTCGCCGTCACCCTCGCCGTCACCCTCGCCATTCAACCCAACACACCTGGCCAGCATCAAGGCAGCTTGCAGCTTCGTTCACTGAAGAAGAACAACGACATCAATCCACCATGCCCACTGTCCACTTTCATTTCAAGTCTGAGTACGATACAGAGTGTCGCGCAAAACATAAACCCGTGGAACTATTAGTTATCTCTCCATTTCTTGTTCACTCCGTTATCAATGTGCTCGGCCATATTTCCTAAGATCCTACATTACCAAAGCATCACCCAGTAGCTTCTATAAATCCTAAGGTAGTCGATGGGATGACATAGTGCAGTGGCATCAATTCTGATATTTAATAATAATAATGCAGAGAATATCAGATCGCACGTCTTACTTCCGCGCCACAGCATGATCATTACTTTCTTCCGCATCTATCTCGTCCCTGCTTCTTCCAGTAACCGCTCTGCATAGTAATCATTCTAGGGATAAGCCGAAATCGTCCGCAGTCGCCATGTCTCAATATAATGCCTATCGCGCAGGTGTGGCAGGGGGAGGAAGGAACATTGGTAGGTAGGTCTGGAGGTAACAAGATGAGCAGATGGTCTTCCAACATGTGGTGTTATTCGACTTACGATAAGGAGGGCCATAGCTATGAATCGCATGTATGTTAGCGTGGTCCTCACATCTTAAAAGGGTAATGGTCCTTACCTGACATTCCAACGGAGAAATAAGCTGGTTGAGAGGAAGTCTTCTTCGCCTCAGAAGATTCACCCAGCCAATTTTGAATTGCAAACACTACCGACGCCCTGCTTTTCATCAGCAACTTCTCCTAACATCCAGGATTGCCTTGCATAAGCTTGAATGGATGAAGAAGGTATCCGTGGGTCAAACGAACCATCCGATGAGCTTGTTGCGCGTGAACATCGCAGCCATTGGCAAAGTACTACCTAAGGTGCTGCTAAAGTCGCTGGCAGATTCTTTCGCAACTGGTGATTGATATGGAATAACTGGATGAGGAGTCGACGTATTGGTTAGAACATTCTACAATTGTAGTGGATATCATTGCAGCAACAGGTCGTACGTACTCAGATCAGCCCGTCGCATATCCTTCTTGGCCGACATGGCTTGATGGGGAAGATTGATGTGTAGGTCCTTGACGAGTAACCTTACGTCTATATGTTTAGAAGTCCTTGATCTTCGTGAGTACTGAAAAGTGGTTAATTAGAAATTGCGATGAGAGTGTCGTAAGTTAAAGCACTTGTTCTGCTGGAGGGAAAGGGCAGAAAGGTAGTGAAGCCTGTACCCACCCAAGATGGGTATATTTCCGATTGGCACGTACTTTTGACCTGGGCAGG
Source organism: Rutstroemia sp. NJR-2017a BVV2 (assembly GCA_002946415.1). Lineage (NCBI taxonomy): Eukaryota > Fungi > Ascomycota > Leotiomycetes > Helotiales > Rutstroemiaceae > Rutstroemia > Rutstroemia sp. NJR-2017a BVV2. The sequence continues at coordinate 31,810 of NJPS01000024.1, read as the reverse complement.
CGAGGCAGGGTGGCAGGGTGGCAGGCTAGACAGTCGAGCAAGTCGAGGTAATATTCCGGGATAGCCTTCCACGCCTTCCAGCCTTCCAGCCTTCCAGCCTTCCAGCCTTCCCAGTCTCCATTGGGTACAGAGGTGGTTTGTGCTAATTTCTGGGTTTGTTAGTCGCTGAGCCTCTGAGCCTCTGAGCCTCTGGCCTTCTCCCGCAATAATATTACTTCCGTAGTCCATGCCGCTACAGTATGCCCGCTGCGCCGATCTCCCACCACGCCCTTCATTATCCACACAAGCCAGGCTCGCCAGGCCAGACCTCAGACACCTCACCTCACTACCACTCTATCTCATCTCACCTCGCTTCATCAATCTCTTGATAAAGTGAGCATTAGCCATCATACAATAACCTCCATTTGCACATCCGATCCAGCTAAAGCAAAGGCCCAGGAGTCATCACAAAATCCATCTATACGTCCGTATCTTCGCTCTTCGCTATCCTTACCTTTAGGAAGCTCGTTCTAAATCGTAAACCCGACGCCGCATCATCAAACCACCTCATCCATTATTGGCTTGGCTTTGCGAATATCAAAATACGAATTTTCTCGAGTTGCGCCTGTTTCCGTCAATTACACGAAGTAACCTGCTCTTGCGACTGACTGTTCATTACCCGACAACCCGTACACTTCGCCATCATATAACATGTTAGAGTCGCATTAGTCCACCACGGCATGGCGCAATCATGACCACAAAACCCCTCGTCGGGTCGCAGGCCCAACGACAATCGCAATCACAGAGGCCACTGAATACTGCTTCCATTGGGAGGCCGTCGCCTCATCGAAGTCTATCTTCCACCTCTACCAGTCGGAGGCACAATGAAAACACCATAGATCTAACCGTCGATGTGCCCGATTTCGCATCTGCGCGTTATGGATCATCATCGAGAACGGGTGGGTCGCGCCTCAAGCAAGAACTTTCGAACGATCCAAATGGCTCCGGTCAAACAGAAATTCATGGTGGGGGATCATCGAGTCTGCTCTCTAGCAGACCACCTCTTCCTGTGCGCGGACGGCCTCAGCTCCATTCTGATGTGCAAAAAATTAGACCGTCCAACATTGGTATATTGCCTGAACAAACGCATAGCCATACTTCAACAAAATTGATGCCGCTCCCTGTTCGACCCGGTCGGCACGCTCCGCCACCTGTCGAGAAATTCAATACATCACAAACGAACCCTAACAGGAAAGATGTTCGGCCAAAGCCATATGTTTTAGAGGTTCCGGCTGCTGCACCTTCTTATGCTCCAAATGGTATGTCAATGGGTGATCCCTCGTTGATCGTCAACCATAGCAATGCTAACACCTTGCCGCAGGTCATGCTGATTTCTTTCCGTGGCACGGCAACCATCCAGAAGATCAATTTTCGGAATCTGTCATTCGCCAAGGGTTCTTCGACAAGACACAAATGACCCAGAATGAGACGGGCACAGCGAAAACATCTATATATCCATCTTTAAAACACAAGAGTGGCTTACAAACATTGTCTTCGCTATTCACAAGTGTTCTTGCGCAAAGAAGGGCGCATGGGAACATCACTGCAAATTCAACCTTCAAGCCACCACCGCGAGTAACAGTAACGGACACCAAAAGAGAAATTTGGTTGAAGGATCTAGCTAATCCAACGATATCACTGCGACGTCTCAGCCGCTCCATTCCCCATGGAATTCGCGGTAAAGTCCTCCTTGAACATTCACTAAGCAAGAATATACCTATCGAAAGAGCTGTGTGGCTAGCTAAGTGCGTAGGTGCGAATGAGTTGAGATCATTTCGAAGGAAAGGGGCAAGTGGTGCATTTGCCATGGGGGGCGAGACTAAATGGGTTCGAGACTTCACGGTTTGCGTTGAACAGGTACTAGAAGGAATCATCGGTTCATGTGGGGAAAAGGACTTCCGCCGCAGAATCAACTATGCGTGAGTAACTCCGAAAGCTTGACCAATTGAGACATTCGTTTACGAATATATAGGATTCGGTTGGCCGCGCACTTGCATGAGGAATGCCTCTTAGACCGAGAGCATTACATGGATTGGATTTTGTCTTCCCTCGAGTCGACTTCGCAGTCCAAGCTACCCATGTGGCTTCTGATTGCACAAGTGTACTGGAAAGACATCTTAAGATATCGCAGGTTTGGACGTCGCTTAGCAGCCGCGCTGCTTACTCGTTTCTCTGAGGTAAGGGCATGAGCTTCATGAGATCGTCCATTCATTACTTTCCTGACTCTTCTTCGTAGGCCACAGAGCATCCAGATCGCGATATTTTAGGACCATTAGTTGATCGACTACGTTTGCTTCTTAAAGACTTGTTGTTATCAGGCCCAGATAATTTCTTGTCGCCTGAGACTTGGTCGAAGTACGGAGAGACTTTACGTCTTAGCCTTACCTGTCCCGATGATTCTCATCTCTGTGCTGTCTGGCAAGAGCTTGATCGTCGCAACCTGCGACTGACTACTTTGAGTAGCAAATCCCGACACTTCTCCCAGCAACGCCTGTTCCGGGCATTGGATAAAGTTCTATCCACCACATGGACCAACGACATTGTCAACGTTTGCTGGCAGCTAGATAACGACAAAACCGTTCTTTTGAACGCTGCGTTGGATTGGTCTACCTCCAGTTATCGGCCAGGCAGGGCAAAAGTATTCATAGGTGCTCGTCTCTTAAGATCATGGAGTCATCTAGGCATTGATGTCACTGCAGCTGTACTGTCGTTCATAGATGCTAGTTCCTGCGAGGTTGGACGTAACAAGCCAGCATTTTATCACCTCATATGCGAACTAGCTCGCTCGAAAGACTTTTGTGTTTCGACATACTTCCAGTGGTTGATCGGTCGAGGTGGAATACAAGCCCCAACTGACCTTGCTCCCACTGGCCCTTGTGCAACTAGACTTCTTGCAGAAATCCCAATTCATGATTTGAGTGAAGGGATGATCGCGTTGCGGAAAACTCTACTTCTTCGTGCTGGGTATGCACTGGACAGAGAAGAAGAACAAATTGCGAAATGCATCGAGATTATGAAGAGTAGCATATCTGAAGACCTACCCGCACCACATGACGGATCTCTTCAAACTCGGGGTGAGTTCGAATACGTTGGGAGCCTCCTCACCGGCTTGACCCGCGCCGGGAAATCAGAAGTAGGCTGTTGGCTTCGCGATCATTCCGCTCGCCGTATCCAGCTTACGCATTCTTCCTTGGATAGCTGGCCTGCACCTTCTATGGTTCGAAAATCTTTCTCTTTTACTGCAATTGAGTTTAGCTTCGTCCGCGAATGTCTTGAGACCATAGATGACTTCGCCATGCTCGCTGACGTTATCAAATATGTCGCAGGTTCCCATGATAGTCAAATGCTTTCTTCATGTGCCGATACGTTGAATTTGCACATCACAAGTTTTGCTGCTATCGGTGCTCTCAAGGAGCTTTTCGATACTCTTGTTAGTCGCATGCAGTCCTTAGCAGACGATCAAGATACCATTGCACGAGGTTTTTTGGTTTCCCTGGTGGACCTTTCAACAAGAATTCCAGATCACCAAGTCATCTCCTCGCAACTTAGTCGCCAGCTGTCACTCAGCGATAAGAAGCATACCGCTGATGCCTGCTCACCTGTTTCGGATCACATGGCTGGTGTCTTACAAAACGGCGAAGCAGACTTCATAGATGAGATTGAGAAAGTATTGGCAAATGGAACAAGCATGGATCAAGGTACCATGGAACGACTTTTCCACAAGGTCATTGAACACTGGTCTAGCTCATGGGAAAAGTCATTGGAGCAGCAAAGAAAGTGCGTGCAGCTGTTATCAGGATTAAGAGACTTCAATGCCCAGTCCTTTGACTCTCTAATGACCTTATGGCTGTCAAGAATTCTGAACCTAGCAGTCCGACCAAGCATGCTTCAGATTTGCGGTCCCTTACTTGGGATTGGGTGCCTATCAATTACAGATCTTTCCAAGATCTGCCTGAGGCTCGTCCAACACGAGGTGGCGCTAGAACGGAAGATTGTGGGACGTCTAGCTATGGAACTCCTTGCAATAGTAGTAAGGCCACTTGTTCTGCCAGGTCTGCTGACAAGAGATGAGACATATCGTACTCGACTCTTCCAAGAGCACATGTTGGCGGATAGTCAAATACTGACATTGTCAATCGTTCGCCATGCTTTCGAAGCGTGCTCACATTCAGTTGACGAGGAACTGTCATTTCTTGCGTCCACAACCTCGGATCTATTGACTGGTGCAGTAATGCATGAGCTGTTACAGACTTTGGTGTTGTCTAGCGTCGATTCGACCACCAGGACCTTGGTGTTTCCTGTATTATATGGCGACAATGATAAGGCCTCGAAGCTATTAAATGCGGTGATCAATAAGCTTCTCGATCCTGCATGGCCGAACGAAATTCCCGAGCTACCGCTCGAAGCTACATTAAGATTAGCGAATGATCTTACTCTGCCTTTTTGTCAATTGAAAGTAACATCCGCATTCGGCTCTGGCGACCATGTCAAGATCAATTCCCAAAGGCTACACTCTACAATTCAGTTCGATGATCTAAACCGTGCAATTGATTCCGTCATCCTGTCTGGGGATACAACCTGGACTTGTATTATACCATCCTTGGATCTCTCAGTCATTCAACATCTTCGACGTGGAACAGAAAACCAGCTGCTTACGATGTTCCATTCCATCAGAGCATCGAACTTTAATGACATTTTGCAAAAAGACGACCAATTAGCAAGAGCGGAAAGTCTGTTGCTTATACTTGACTTGACAATCAGCACGATTTCACGAAAGGGGCCAGTGTCAATTCAGTATTTACATAACTTTTTCCCGGACCTTATCGCCATATTGAATGGCGCTTGGCAATTCGTTGCAAATGCGCATAACACTCCACTAAAGGCTATGTTCGTTAGCAAATGGCTTCCCATTTTATTATCATTTACGGGATCGCAAACCGCTGCGCTTGAACAGTCAAAGCTGGGCCATGAGCATCGGGGAAGGATTCTACTTGTCCTAACGGCTATCTACCTAGAGATGCATATCCTCGAAACAAACGTGGAGTACCATCTAGAATCACCACTACAGAAATGCTATGATCTCGCCTTGCATCTGGTGGATGTTCTTCCAGAAGACACAAGACAGCAGTGCATCCGTAGCCTGCGCGATGTTGCATCAAGCTCAAAGACCAGCTATATTTTTAGTATTATGGCAAACTCCTCCGACTGGTTATATATAAGTCACGGTGACAGAGTTGCAGGCACAGGAAAGCATAGCTCATTACCGAATTTGGAATTTAGTCCGGAAGGGACTCCGCAGCTCATTCCCTTCATTCTTAAACGCTGGGAGATGTTAGGCGAACCAACCCCTAACATGGGTGAAAACGATACTAGCCTCAGTCTGACCCTCTTTGCAAGTCGCAGAGCGATTGATTAGTTGTTCATGTTATTGTGAATTTGTCATAGATACTTGATCGGTTGGAAATGGATAGAATTGAACATCATTCTCGGCGTATGTAGTTACGCAATGCGTAAACAGCGTAAATAGCTTTAACTAAACTATGATATCTAATGCAAAATCCACATCCAAATAGTCCACTAAGTTGACCGGCCATGACTAGGAACAAGATTCTTCCATTGAAGTCACCTAGCATGTCACATTGTGAAAAGGTACACTGCAATCCGCCGTGACAAGGATCGGCTGCTCACATCCCAGAGGGCTGAGGTCGGACAGAACACTATTTCATGGTAAGCTAACCTCACTTTCAGAGCAGTCTGTCATATGCAGTGGGCTTTAACAGGTCGAGCAATAGGCGTAGGCTTATCGAAAGAGGAGGATGTGGTGATAACACTGATTCTCACCGGTGTATGATATCATTGCTTCCATTGTTCTTAATCACTGGCTGGTCACCGGTGTTAGAGATGTTAGAAGAAGTAGTAACACCACAAAGTAACCACCGCATTCGGCATTAATGCTCCTTCAATCATCGTCAAATATCTGGTATGTATTGTTCAAGATTGTGTCGATGACCCGAACCTGCCAACCGGCGTCCTGAATATTCGGTCCGGTGTTTGCACCCATAAGAGTAGGTCCAAAGACAATTGCTAGATTGCTGGCATTCATCCGGTTCGAAGCCGAGTGTTCTTGTACGCGATTTAGATGTAACGTAAGGGCGCGGAGAGTAGCATAATTAGGGTCAGGTAAGCCGTTAATGATGGCATGAAGAGAGTCGCGACGGACTATCTCGTCTTCTTGCTCTATGTGTATATGAATATCAGCAAAACGCAAAGTGCTCAGACAAAAAGATATACGAACTTGCAGCTTCTATGAATGCAGGATATTGCTCAACAGTTAATAGAGGGTTAGGCAACTCGCGGAAAAATTGCTTTAGCAACCCAGCGACACTATTAACATCTTGAAAAAAACTTTCTGGATTTCGAAAATCCACCTTCGAAGCATCTGAAAATTATGTTAGCACGCAGGCAAGCAACAGGGGTAAGGTCGAAGCTTGCCGTTATCGAACATGGCTTTGATCTTTGTAATATGGGACGCGGTGCCAGATAACCGGTATATCCCTTCCACTTCAAGACCGAAAAGATCAACAGCCTGAATGCATTGATAAACAATCATAGGAACCGCAGACCCATCTCTTTCAAACAAATCATCCAGGCTAAGGCCAAACACGGGTTTGAGCGGGGCCAGATGTGTAGCAACAGCTGGTCCAGCACTTGGAACAGAAGATTGCAAATGGGAAGAGGGCGAATAAAGACCAGATGAACTGGTTGGTGTCTGCTGCGCTGGTGCTTCGCTCTGGGATTGTGGTTGAAATGGTAACGTGGAAATCTGAGGAGGTCCGTCCGTACGGGGTGACCATGTGCTAAGATCCGCACTATTATTGGCAACTGGTCCCTCGTGTACGAGCGGTGGCCCCACATGTTGTGAAAGAGAGGGCCCGTGACTCAAGCTTCGTTCATGCTGGGAATTAGATTGCGGGGCAATTTGATTGAAGGGCTGGCTCATGTGGGCTTGGTGGGATGACTGTGGCGGTATGCTTACTGGAGCTGGCCCCTGTCGTGTGGGAGCTGTGCTAGATAGGTCTGATTGGTGTTGAGCAACCTGCTGCGAAGTTCCAAGAACCTATATGACAGTTTAGCCACAATTGTATGATTTCTCTATCATTGTGTATTTGAAGTACTCACCGGGTTGCGTTGGTATCTGATCTCAGTGGCTTTGGGCGGTACTTTACCAGCGAAACTGCTGATGAAGTTGCTTAGATCTTTCTCATTGTCAATCGAATTAACTGCTTCACGAAGGCTGCGGTTAGAGGACCCTTGTTCCTTTGTCCGAATCGGACTTATGTTCAAGCCATTGCTCAGTAAAAGCTTCTCGTTGAATGATGCTGCAGTGAAAGTTAGTAGGACAGCCTTATCAAACATCTATTCACTTACCGAACTTTTGCATCTGCAAAGTTAATGCCGAATCGCATTCCTGTATGAGATCCTCCAAAGCCCTAACTGCCTCCGGCCTCAATTTCGACCACAGCTCGCTACGCTGGCTTTGAGCAATCTGAACCTTGGACGCATAGTCTGCATCAGCTGCTTGTACCTTGCGAAGGAGGTCTTCTTCATGCTGCGCTGCCGATTTTGGACCCTTAAGCCCAAATATCTTGCCGGGTTGCCGGTCTCCCGTCCGAGCCCTGTCGTACTCGTCGGCTAAGGAATCGTATTTCGCCTTTGATTTCCTCATAGCAGCTTCCGCATCGGCAGCACGTTGTTCTGCTGCTAACCCGGTATTTTTCCAGTGCTTTCTTCCCTTTTCGATATTTGAAGCCATTTCGATAAGATCCTCGTGCATTTGGTGCAAAGACATACCAAATTGTGCCCCATTTTCAGCCATTCGCTCATGTATATTGATAATCTCCTCATAAGACTGGAGGAATGAACCGTGTCGATGTTCCGGCTTGCGAATGCTATCTCCTGTTGCCTTGCAGAGTTTCTTTAGACCGTTTGAATGCTCTTCTTCCATTGTAGATCTTTTCTTAAGAAAAAGCGCAAATTCCTGGGCAAATGAGATCAGTTACAAATTCTATAAGGATGTTCGGACCATACCTTCGCAGAAGCAATACTCTGTTTCAATCTGTTCAGCAATGTTGAGATCCCGATCTGGATACATCTTGTCAGTGAGCATATAACACTGGGCTAACTGAAGACTTCACCTCCGAACCTGTCACATCTTGAACCGCTTTAGCATTCAAGTCTGTTGTCTCATGGTTTGAAGCGATGGCTCCCCCAGACGAAGGCACGAATGAATCTCCATTTGGCGACGACCCGGTGTCTACCCCAACATCCCCTCCTAGCGACATGGTCATATGGAAAGCACCGAATGTCTACAAAGGTTCACTATGCAGGTGGGCGAATGGACTCCAATCTTAGGGATGACGAGTAGTGCGGTTGTAATTACTATGTTGTTATTGTGCATAAGTGAACCGTAGCCTTGTAGATCCATCCATTCGGTAGGTATATGTTTAGACCCACACCCATGCTTGCGATAAAAGCTATGAACTTTATTTGCTCGAACTTAGTAAGGATAAAGTGAGATTTTATAATAACTTATTAATTAATATATTCTACTTTATATAAATAACTTCATCTATTTATATCTAATATATTTATAAACAAAAATTTATAAAATAGAAATTCTAATTTTACTAATTAATTAAAAAATTCCTAAATTATTATATAAATTATTATATTATAAATATTTTATAATAAAATTATAAAAAAAGAAATTTGAAGTAATAAAACTAATTTATTAATTTTTATCTAATAATTTTTTCGTAATTATTTAAATTCTTTAATTATAGAAAAATCATTTATTTATCTTTTATTAATTTATTAAATTAAAAATTATAAATTAGATTAATTAATTAATTAAATTGAATTTATAAAATATATATTATATTTAATTAATTTAATAATAATATACTAAATTGAATTTTATATATAAAAATATATAATATTATTATTTTGATTTAATTAAAATATTAAAATTTATTAATAATAAATTATTAAAATAACTCGAGAATTTTATATAATTTAATATAATTAAATTTATTAATTTGATTTTATATTTTATTATAATTATAATCTAAATATAGAATATTAATTAAAAATTAATTAATTATTATTAATCTTTTTTTCTTTTTTTTTCTTTATATTAAAAGTTTTTAAAATAAAAAATTTTTTATATATATAAATAATTAATATTTAATATAACTTTTTTTAATATATTATATTTAATAATCTTTTATTATTATTTTATTATTATTATTATTATTTTAATATTTTTTAATATATTATATATTAAAATAACAAATATAAAATATTAATATTATTATCAAATTTGATTTATTTAATTTATTTATTATTTATCTTTATTAAAATTATATTAATATAAATATTAATATAAATATTTATATATATAAATAATATTGATTTATTTATTTCTATTATATAATTTATTTTATTTGATTTTAATTAACTTTAAATTTAATTATTATTATATTTATTTTAAATTTTTTTTAATTTTATAATGAACTTAATTTTATTTATTTAATTTTTTTTCTTTATAATTTTATTATTATTTTTTTTTTTTTTTTTTTTTTTTTTTTTTTTTTTTTTTTTTTTTTTTTTTTTTTTTTTTTTTTTTTTTTTTTTTTTTTTTTTTTTTTTTTTTTTTTTTTTTTTTTTTTTTTTTTTTTTTTTTTTTTTTTTTTTTTTTTTTTTTTTTTTTTTTTTTTTTTTTTTTTTTATCTTATATTTATATTAATTAATTAATTTATTATTTTAATTATTTTTTTAAATCTAAAATTATAATAAATTAATTAATAGTTAATTATTAATAACTAAATAATAATAATATTTTAAATATATTCTTAAATTAAATAATATTAAGAAATAATAAAAAAGTTTATATTTATATTATTTATATTAATTTTGTTTTTATTATTATTATAATATCTATTTATATAAATTTCGAGATTATTTTCTATTTATTTAATAGAATATAATTAATATATTTTTAATATTTTTATTATTTTAAATAATTTATATTTAACTTAATTACTTATTATAATTTTAAATTAGAAATTATTTATTATATTTTTTATTTTTAATAAAAAATTAAATATTATTTTATAAATAAATTTTATTCTTTATAATTCTTTAATAAAATAAAAAATATTAAATATAAATAATTTCGAATTCAAAATTATCAAATCCAATATAAAATCTAATTAATTATATCTTAATAAATTAAATTTATTAGATTATTTAATTTTATAATTTATAGTTATCAAAATATTATTATTATAATCAAAATAATTAAAATTAAAATTTAGATAATAAAATATTTTTAAAATTTTTCTTAAATCGAACTTTCTTTAATATTAATTTATTAATATATTTCTAAATTTATTATTAATATTAATATTTGATTATATTTTTTTATTAATATTAATATAAAAATAAATAATAATTTCTTATTATTAATTACTTTGATTTTTAATTTAAATTTAAATATATTTAGTTTTAATGAGATTTTCAATTTAGATTTATTTAATATTATTATAATTATAATTATTAGATTTAATAAAAATACTTATTATTTTTCTAAATAAATTAATTTCTTTATCTTTTATAAATAAATAAAAATAAATTATTTCTTTATTATTAAATTAATTATTTTGAATTTAATTAATATGAAAATTCTCTAAATATATATAATTAATTAATTTATTATTTTAATAATTTTTTTGAATCTAAAATTATAATAAATTAATTAATTATTAATTATTAATAATTAAATAATAGTAATATTTTAAATATATTTTTAAACTAAGTAATATTAAAAAATAATAAGAAATTAATTCTAAATAATAAAAATAAAATAAAAGGAAAATAATAATTTAATAAAAATAAAAATAAAATTAATCTAATTTAATAAGTTAATTTAATTATCTTCTAATTTACAAACTAAATAATATTTTCGAATATAGATATTTATTTTATTTAAATAAATAATATTAAATTCAGAATCGAAATTAATATTAAAAAGAAATAGAAATAATAAAAATTTATAATTAAATTATCTTTTAATATAATCTAAACTGAATTAAAAAGAGAATAATTTAAAAATAGATATTTAGAAGTTTCTTTAGTTTTATAAATATATTTATTATTATTAATATATTTTAATAAATATAAATATAATTATAAATAATTATATTTAATTTTTAATTAATAAAAAATATTAATAATAACTTTTTTAATTGATTTTGGAATTTGAATTCGATTTTGAAAAAAAGATTTAAAATTTTTAAATAACTAATTAAATTAAATAAATTAATTTTGAAAGTTTTAGAAAAAAATTAAAATTATTTTTGATTTTTAATTTATTTAATTTTAAATTTTAAATAATTAAAACTAATTATATTAGTTAAAAGATTTATTTTATTCTCGATTTAATAAAAAAATTTGTTTTTTTATTATTTAATATTTCGAAATAATATAAAATTTAAATTAGTTTAATTTTAAATTTTTTTTTTTTTTTTGTTTTATAAGTTAATATTATTTGATTTTATTAAAATTTATTATTAAATATTTTTAATCTTTATAAAATAATTTAATTATTAAAGAAAATAATGAATTTTTGATTTTTTTAAATTATTTTATTTATTAACTTGATTTTTTCAATTATTTCGATTAATTTATTTTTATAAATTAATTAATTAATTCTAATATTTTAATTAGATTTTTAAATTAGTTTCTAATTAAATTTAAAAAAGTTAAATTAATTTTGATTTCTTTTTAATTTATTAATTTTAATTTATCTATATAAATCAAATATTTATTTAAAGTTAATAAAATAATTAAATTTTTATAATTTTCAATTTCTAATTTTTTAAAAAATTTACAAATTTCAATTAAATAAAAAATAATAATTTAAAATAAATAATTCTCTAATAATAAAATAAAAAATATTTGAAAAAAAATAATTCCGAATTCAAAATCATCAAACTCAATATAAAATCTAATTATATATAATTTTATAAATTGAATTTACTAATCTATTTAATAATATATATATTAGTTATCGAGATATTATTATTATAGTTAAAATAATAAATTCGAAAATTTAAATTTCTCAAAATTCTATCTAAATCAAATTTTTTTCAATTTCAACTTATTAATATATTTCTGAATTTATTAGTAATAATATTATTCGATTTTCTTCTTTTATTAATATTAATATAAAAATAAATAATAATTTTATTTTATTAATTACTTCGATTTTTAATTCAAATTTGGTTATATCTAATTTAAATAAAATTTTCAGTTTATATTTATTTAATATTATTATGAATATTATTATTAGATTTAATAGAAATATATATTATTTTTCTAAATAAGTTAATTTTTTTATTTTATTTAAATTAAATAAAACTATTTATTTTTTTATTATTAAACTAATTATTCTAAATCTGATTAATATTAAAATTCTTCGAATATATAATTTATTAGTTAAAGTATATTTAATTACTAAATTATATAATAAATAAATTTAAATTTTTAATTTAATCGAGATATTTAGAGAATATATTAAATTAGAAAAACTATAAAAAGTTATTAATTAATTAGTTTCTTAAATTAATAATTTGGAATATATTATATAAAAAATCGAAATTAAAATCAAAATAATTAATATTAATAATAAAGCTAATATTATAATTCAATTTTTTAATAAAAGAAGAAAAAAATATTTGAAAAAATAATTCTGAATTCAAAATTATTAAATCTAATATAAACTCTAACTATATATATTTTTATAAATCGAATCTATTAATTTATTTAATAATATATTTACTTTGTATCAAGATATTATTATCGAGATTAAAATAGTAAATTTAAGAATTTTAATTTTTTAAAATCTTATCTAAATCAAATCTTTTTCAATTTCAATTTATCAATATATTTCTAAATTTACTAATAATATTATTATTTGATTTTTTTCTTCAATTAATATTAATATAAAAATAGATAATAATTCTATATTATTAAGTATTTCGATTTTCAATCTAAATTTAAATATATCTAATTTAAATAAAATTGATTAATTAATTAATTTATTATTTTAACAATCTTTTTGAATCTAAGATTATAGTAGATCGGTTAGTAGCTAAAGACTACTAATAGCTAAATATAAATAGTATTTAAATATATTTTTTAAACCAAATAGTATCAAGAAATAGTAAAGAACTAATTCTGGTAAATAAAAATAATTAAATTAATAAAGATAACAATTTAATAAAAATAGAAATAAAAATATTCTAATATAAATATCCAATTTAATTATCAATTAGTTCTCGAGCTAGATAATATTTTCGAGTATAGATTTTTATCTTATTTAAATAAGCAATACTAGCTTCGATTCTAGAAATAGTATTAAGAAGAAGTAGAAGTAATAAATAATTTATAACTAGTTTATCTTTTAGTTTATTTCAAACTAGACTAAAATAAGAATAACTTAAAAGTAAATATTTAGAGATCTCTTTAGCTTTACAAATATATTTATTAGTATTAGTATATCCTAATAAATATAAATATAATTTTAAATAACTATATCTAATTTTCAATTAAAAGAAGATACTAATAGTAGTTCTTTTAGTCGAGATTGGGATTTGAATACAATTTCGAGAAATAAGTTTAAAAATTTTTAAATAACTAGTCGAGTTAAGTAAGTTAGCTTCCGAAATAGTTTTCCAAGTTTTTAAAAGAGATTCTGATTATTCTTGATTTTTAATTTGTTTAATTTTAGCTCCTAAGTAGTTGAGACTAGTTATTTAGGTTATCGGGTCTATTTTAGTCTCCAATTTGGCTAGTAGATCCGCTTTTTCGTTATCTAGTATCTCGAAATAATTTGGAATCTAAGCTAATTTGATTTTAGCTCTTTTTCTAACTATTTCTTAGCTAGCTTTATATACTAATATTACTTGATTTTGCTCTGGTTTTTTAAATAAGATTTTTAATTCGAATTTATTTAATATTATTATAAATATTACTATTAGATTTAATAGAAATATTTATTATTTTTTTAAATAAATTAATCTCTTTATTTTATCTAAATTAAACTAAATTATTTATTTTTCTATTATTAAACTAATTATTTTAGATTTAACTAATACTAAAATTCTTTAAATATATAATTTGTTAGTTGAAATATATTCGATTACTAAATTATATAATAAATAAATTTAAATTTTCGATTTAATCAAAATAATTCGAGAATATATCGAATTAAGAAAGATATAAAAAGTTATTAATTAACTAATTTCTCAAATTAATAATTTGGAATATATTATATAAAAAATCGAAGTTAAAACTAAAATAACTAATATTATTAATAAGATTAATATTATAATTTTTAAAAACTTTTTTTAAATTCAATTTAATTTAACTATTATTATTATTATTTCGATTATTTCTTTAACGAAATTATCTTCTAAATATTCTTTTATTTTAATAATATTAATAGATAATAATATAGTTCAATTCAAGTTACGATAATATTTGAAAAAAACGATTCCGAATCCAAAATCATCAAACCCAATATAAAATCCGACTATATATATTTCCGCGGATCGAATCTACTAGTCTGTTTAGCAATATACTTGCTAGTTATCGAGATATCGTTATTGCAGCCAAAATAATAGATTTGGGAACTTCAATCTCCCAAAATCCTATCCAAATCGAACCTCCTTCAACCCTAACTTATCAATATACTTCTGGACCTATTAGTAGTATTACTATTTAATCTTCTCCTTTTATTAATATCGATATAGAAATAGATAATAGTCCTATATTACCAATTACTTCGATTTTCAACCCAAACTTGGATATATCTAGCCCAAATAAGATTTTCAGCTCGGACCTACTTAATACTACTATAAGTACTACTACTAGACTTGGTAGAAATATCTACTATCTTCCGAAATAGGCTAATCCCTTTACTTCTTCCAAACCAAGCAAAATTATCCGTTTCTCTATTATTAAACCAACTACTTCGGACTTAGCTAGCGCTAAAATTCTCTAGATATATAACTTGCTAGTTAAAGTATATTTAGCTACTAAATCATATAATAAACAAACTCAAATTCTCGATTTAATCGAGATATTTAGAGAATATACTGAATCAGGAAAGCTATAAAAGGTTACCAATTAACTAGCTTCTTAGATTAATAATTTGGAATATACTATATAAAAAATCGAAGCTAAAATAAAAGCAGCTAGCACTATTAGCAAAGCTAATATTATAATTCTCAAAAACCCTTCTCAAATCCAATCTAACTCAACTACTATTACTACTACTTCGACTATTCCTTCGGCTAAATTATTCTCTAGACCCTCTTTTGCCTTAGTAGCACTAGTAGATAATAATAGCAACTCTGGAAACTGGATTAGTATCAATAAAACTACTAAAAAAGCTAAAATCCAAAATCGATTAATTTTGGTTCGAGATCTCGATATCCCTTTCTCGGTACTAGCTTTACGAAATACTATCAATAAAGCCTTTTTAGACAAAAGTATTAAAGAATTAATAGTCTCCTTGATTACTACTACTAGTAATAAGAAGAATCTAGTAATTATTACAATTACTCTATTTACTTCTGATTTTCTACTTGAGAAAAGAGTTATTTGGGAGTATTTAATTACTTTTAAATTATATTTAAAAGATGAACCTTGATATAAAGTAGTATTCTATAGTATCCCAATTCAGGATTTCAATATACCTTACAAAATGGAGTTAGTACTAGATGAACTAAAGACTTTTAATTCTAATCTGAATTTAAAACCAATTAGTATACTATATTAACTATCCTTAGCAGAAAATCGAGCTATTAAGCGAGGAGAATCAGTAGTAGTATCCTTTACTACTAAAGCAGAAATCGAGAGATATATAAGAAACCGAGTTTGGATAGTTGGAATTAGTATTAGAGCTGAAAAGCTTCTTACTACTTCTAGATCTACTTAGTATACTAAATACCAAGGATTTGGATATTTAGCCAAATTTTGTCAAAAAGAGACTAAATATAGTCTCTATAGCGAACCTTATACTACTAACTAGTATTACTACTCGATTTGTAATCAAAACAGCCAAAAATGTTCCTATTTAGCACCAAAATATATTAACTGCAAAAATAATTATATTTCCACTTTTAAAGAGTATAAAATATATAAGGTTATTAAAGGAACTAGCCTATAATTAGCACAAATACTCGAATCCTCTAAGTGAATCTAAATCGAAGTTCGGCTATAACTAAATCAGTATTATAGTTAGCTATTAAGTTAAAAATCGATTTATTATTAATCCAAGAGCCTTGGATTATAAGTGAAAATCCAGATTACTCAAATAGTTGATCGATTTCTTATAGTAGTTTTAATCAAATCCTTTCAGCTACTATAGGAATCAGACCTCGAATATTTACTTATATCTCGAAGACCTATATACCTAATATCATACTAGCTCTTTCGAGTATCGATCTTGACCTACTAATCCTATTAATAGCCGAAGAAAACAATATACTCGAACTAGTTAATATTTATAACGAAACTAGCTAAATCGAAGGAATTTCGATTAAAACAGTGGAAAGAAGCTTACTATCTAGGATTATTTCGACTAATTCATTTATTTTGGGTGATTTTAACTTCTATTATCCTTGATAGAACCTGAATAATCGAAGTAATCAAGTTAGTACTAAGTTAGTTCAATAGATAGAAAAGCAAAACTTGAAACTAATTAATAAATCTAGAACTATTATATTTTTTAGAGGAGCTAGCAAGTCAGTTTTAGATCTTACACTAGCTATACAAATGTTAGCTAGATATATTGATGATTAGCAAATACTAGCTGACCTAGAATCTGATTATTTGCTAATTTTATTTATTTTGAAAGGAAAAAAGGAGCTAGTACCTCCAAATAGACTAAAAGTAGCTAGTACTCATTTTAATATCAAATTAGCAGATTAGGAGCTATTTTCAGACTATTTAGTCAAAATTACAAAAGAATCGATTATTTTAACTAGTCCCTTTCCTAATTTCACTTGGCTAGACCTGAAATTAGATGAGGTTATACAAAATTATCTGGAATCGATTAGTTCGAAACTATCCTTATTAGTTCAGCTAGCAGCTAGCAAAGCTATTCCCAAGACTAAACCTAGTCTAAAAGCAAAACCTTGGTAGACTCCAGAGCTAAAAGAGCTAAGGAAATCGATACTACTAGCTCAGAGAAAATTAAAAATCCAAAATAACCAAGTTAGTCAAGGTTTTTATCAAGAACAGTATCGATTAGTTCGGAATCAGTACTTTTTGAAGATAAAACTAGCTAAAAAGGATTATTGGAATGCTTTTCTTGAAAATAATAATTCTAAATCAATATTTAAAGCTTTTAGCTATACTAAATTCTATTCGAACCGATCTCTTTCAGCAATTTTAAATAAAACTAGTTTTAAAGAGAAAGAAGCTATTTTGAGAACTACTCTCTTTCCCCAACCTCCTAGTTCGACTAGTCCTAATTGGGAAGGGTATAAAGCAATAAATTGGAGTTGGCCTAAGCTAGCTAGCACCGAATTAGCACTAGTCTGCTCAACTAAAATCAAAGGGAAAATACTAGGTCCTGATGGAATTACTCAAGAAATTATCAATAAAGCTTATTTAGCTATTCCTGAGATATTTTATAAGGTTTTTGCTTACCTAATCGACCTTGGATATCACCCCCGATACTGGAGATAAGCAACTAGAGCTATTCTTAAAAAACTAGCTAAACCTGATTATTTAGTTCCAAAAACTTATAGAGTAATCTCACTTCTCAACTGTTTAAGCAAAATTAGCGAGAGAATACTAGCAAAAAGACTAGGTTATTTAGCCGAAATAACTAGCTTGCTATATAACTCCCAAATTGGTAGAAGATTTAAAAAATCAGCTATCGATACCGGATTACTACTAGCAAATAAGGTTCAAGAAAATTATTTAAAAGGATATAAAATATCGGTTTTATTCTTGGATATTAAAGGAGCTTTCGACTATATCTCAAAAAACCAGCTATTAGCTATTTTAAAAAAATTAAAACTACTAATTAGCTTAATTGCTTGGATTAGTTACTTCTTGGAATACCGACTACTTTGTTTAAGTTTCGACAGCTAAATCGAGCAATTCCAGTCTATTTCAACTAGTATCCCTTAGGGTAATCTAATCTCACCGATTCTCTTTTTAATTTATATTAAAGAACTTTTTCCATTGATTTCTATCTCAATCTGGTTATATATAGATGATATCGCGCTAGCTACTAACTCAACTAGTCTCAAAAAGAACTACAAGATCCTAGAAAGAGAAGCTAGCAAGTTATATACCTTGGGAGAAGTTAGTAGTATCGAATTCGATTTAGTAAAAACAGAACTAATTTACTTTTTCGGGGGTAAACAAAGAACTATTGAGACTAATTCGGTTAATTTACCGAATAATCAATCAATACAACCTTCAAAAGTAGTGAAATAACTAGGTATCTGGTTTGATAATACTTTAAGCTTCAACTAGTATATCTCAACCAGAATTAGTTAAGCTAAATCAGCTTTTTTGAGAGCTAATCGATTAGCTAATACCGAAAATGGACTTTCACCTTTTGTAATATACCAACTATATATCGCTTGTATCACCAGCATCTCAGACTATAGATCCCCTATATAATAGAAAGAATAAACTAAATTTAAAACTCAATTCCAATATTTACAAAATTTAGCTCTTCGGAAAATCCTTGAGGTATTTAGAACTAGTCCAATAGTTCCTATAGAAATAGAAGCTGTATTAGCATCTCCCCAGACTCGCTTAAATGCTGCTAGCCGCCAATATATATTCAGAACTCTCAAAATAGCTGAAAATCATCTAATTTTCAAAGAAATTTGGGCTAAACCGAAGGCTAATAATCAGTTCCAGGACTATTCAGCACCAACCCAAAAAGAACTAGTCAAAATAACCCAAATAAAGCGAATTAGACACTCAATACACCCGTTAGTTTACTTTCAATACTTGGAATTAATTAGTTCTTTTAAATTTCCACCTTGGGCAACTATTCCTTATTCGGTTGAAATTAGTAAGCTATCTAAAGAGTTAGAAGCTGAAAATCATAAAAACTCGGCTATTTTGCTAGCCCCGAACCAGTACTCAATCTATACAGATAGATCAGAAGTAGTAGATCAAAAAGAAATCGGAATCGGTCTAGTTCTTTTTAACTCCAACCAGAAGCTAATCCAGGGATCTAGTTGGAATATTGGGACTAGTCAGCTAGTTTATAACGGCGAACTAGCCGGAATAGCCGAAGGAATTAAGCTAGTAAGCGAAATAGCTCAAAAAGATCAAGAATTCACTATTTTCTCAGATAATCAAGCTGTTTTACAAAGGTTAAAATCACTTAGTGATAAACCAGGGCAAAATCAAGTAGTACTAGTATACGAAGCTAGCCGAGAAATAGTCAGAAAAGGAGCTAAAATCAAATTAGCTTAGGTTCCAGGCTATTTCGAGATGCTAGGCAACGAAAAAGCGGATCTACTAGCCAAATCGGGGACTAAAATGGACCCGGCAACCCAAATAACTAGTCTCAACTATTTGGGAGCTCAAATTAAGCAAATTAAAAATCAGGAGTGGTCAGAATCTCTTTTAAAAACTTTGGAAACTATATCGGAAGCTAGCTTGCTTAGCTCGACTAGTTATTTAAAAATTTTTAAACCTACTTCTCGAAATCGTATCCAAATCCCAAATTCAACTAAAAGAGCTACTACTAGCGCTTTCTTCTAATTGAAAATCAGACACGGTTATTTAAAATCATATCTATATTTATTAGAATATACTAGTACTAATAAATGTATTTATAGGGCCAAAGAGACTTCTGAATACTTACTTTTAAGTTGTTCCCATTTTAGTTTAGCTCGGAGCAAGCTAAAAGACAAATTAGCTACAAATTACTTATCACTTCTACTTCTTCTTAATACTATCCCCGGAATCGAAGCTAGTATCGCTTATTTAAGCGAGACAAAAATTTGTACCCGAAAATATCATCTAGCTCGAGAGCTAGTTGAGGATTAGATTGGATATTTAAATTAGAATAATTTTATTTTCATTTTTTATCAAATTGATATTTTCATTATTTTAGTTATTTTCATTTACTAGGACTAGTTCCTCATCATCTCTTGATACTATTTGGTTTAAAAATGTATTTCAACACTACTTATATTTAGCTGCTAGCGGCCTTCAGCCGCTAGCCGACCTACTATAGTCTTAGACTCAAAAAGGTCGTTAAAATGATAAATCAATTAATCAATCAATCAATCAATAGATAATAATAATAATCTTGGAAATTAAATTAGTATTAATAAAATTATTAAAAAAACTAAAATCCAAAATCCAAAATCAATTAATTTTAGTTTAAAATCTTAATATTCTTTTCTGGATACTAATTTTATAAAATATTATTAATAAAACCTTTTTAGATATAAATATTAAAAAATTAATAATTTTCTTAATTACTATTATTAATAATAAAAAGAATCTAATATTTATTATAATTATCTTTTTTACTTCTGATTTTCTATTTAAGGAAAAAGCTATTTAGAAATATTTAATTACTTTTAAATTATATTTAAAAGATAAATTTTAATATAAAATAATTCTTTATAAAATCTTTATTTAGAACTTCAATATATTTTATAAAATAAAACTAGTTTTAAATAAATTAAAAACTTTTAATTCTAATTTAAATTTAAAATCAATTAATATTCTATATTAATTATCTTTAATAGAAAATAGAATTATTAAATAAAGAAAATTAATAATAATATTATTTATTACTAAAATAGAAATTAAGAGATATATAAAAAATTAGATTTGAATAATTAAAATTAATATTAAAATTAAAAAACTTCATATTATTTTTAGATTTATTAATTAATTAATTTATTATTTTAACAACCTTTTTAAATCTAAAACTATAATAAATTAGTTAGTAACTAGTTATTAGTAGCTAAGTAATAGTAATATTTTGAATATATTTATAAATTAAATAATATCAAAAAATAATAAGAAACTAATTCTAAATAAAGAAAATAAATAAATAAAAAATAAAAATTTGATAAAACTAAGAAAATTCTAATTTAATTATCTTCTAATTTATACCATAAAGCGAGTTCGAGGTGTTTCGGCCGCTACATTCAGCGGGCTTCGTCGCTGTTTTACGCAGCCTCAGCACGCGCTAAGGACATCGTTCACGTGCATCAGCGCGAACTCTACCCCATCAAAATTCATGGCCCTCATCTATCCCTTCCTGTTTCCCGTTTCCAACATCACCATTCTAAGCAAGAGAGAGCTAAAAATGGCTGTACTGAAGTTATTTAAACTATGGCTTTCCCATTTCTCTTTTTCTCAACACCTTTTCACCTCACCTAGCAACATACCTTCTTCATTCACATTCGAATATTTTTCAATTTACCTTTTTCCTCTCCCTTTCAAATCTTCTTCAACTATTGATTATGGCTAATACTTCGAAAAAGCGCCGTTTTTGTGACGATGCCCCCGAGAATATTAATCTCCAACAATTCCTTCTACGACGTAGTAATCTTCAGCAACGGCCCAAAAAAACCAAGCTTACACCAGAGGACTACGAAATCAATATTGAAAAGCTGAATGGAAACGGTCCTCTTGCATCAAAAGATGCAGATGCCACGAAGGAAAACATCACTGGTATATGCCGCAAATGGAAAAAGTAAGAAAACCATCGCCTTGCCTTGATCTTCACCTTACAGAACTTATATAACATCAGGTTCTGCGAATTCCGAAACGAGCAATACTGGCGGGCAGCTATTCAAAAATGCAACAAAGGGATTACTATGATGTTCCTCCGGTATATCTGTGAGAATTATAGGGTGCGCACATTCAGTTCTGTACATCAGTATCTGCTTCAGTTCAAACAGCTCTACAACCGAATCAACGGACGGCATATGGATACGAATGATGCGAAAGAAGTTTTCAAGGTATGATAGTATACTTTGTCGCTATTTCCCCGAGACAGATTGCTGATCACACAACTGCAGTATCTCGACACGATCTTGGCCAAGGAGTTCACTTTAAGACGAGAAAAGACAGCAAAGCCAGTACTGGGAGCGGATGACCTTATCCTCCTCCTTACCCATCACTGGGCCCGGGACACATCTATATTTCCAACCGAAGATCAGCGTTTGGCACTTGCGACAATCATGCTCCTCCTTATCTATACTGGCTGTCGACCTGCCGAGCTGGTTGATGCAGGCAAGGTGAAAAGTGCTATCGATCGCGATCAAACATATGAAGATGACAATTGGGATGAGGAATATGAAGGCTTGGATAAGACAAAAGATGATGATCCTACATATGAGAATCCAGAACCTTGGGTCGATCCAAAGATCTCCGATTGCGATGATAGAGATGATGAGGAGGTTCTTACACGGGAATACAAAGCTCTCTGTTATGAAGATATCCGTCTTTGGATTGTCCGAAATCCTACCCCTGGAGAACGCGACCTCCTTGGAATGGAGATCACTCTCGCTCATCATAAAGGAGCTGACAGGAAACCCAAACCGTATGTTCCTGAGTCGAAGTGTTTTGATCGTACTGACATGATGTTCGTAGGACGACCTTCCTTTTTCACGAAGAAACTTTGCCAATTCTTTGTCCTGTTAGCCATATCTTAGCCATTGCCATCAGGGATAATGCTATCAAGGTAGACGGATTTACTCACGCCGAACCCTTTTTTGTCAGCAATCTACAAGACCCTACCAAAGCAGTTCTAGTACACTGGAAATCGGAGAAACTCAAGACACCGATCTTTCGGCAGGCGGTATGGACATTTGATGGTCTATCAACATCAGCACACAAGGCTCTCCGTTACTCGACCTTTGCCTACTATCTTGACCGTCTCGGCTGGGCTGCTGGATTTGCACAGAAGCTCACTAGCTACTGTTTCCGTCGGGGTACTGGAAATGCTGTAGACGGTAAGAGATTTCCGAAAATACTCAATATTCTTGCTAACGTTTTGTAGGAGCTGCCACAACTGCCGTCCGTGACCAGGTGATGAGGCATAACCCTCAGACAGGAGTCTTTTGCGGGTCCTATATCAACGAAAAGGTCCGGTTTATCGTCCAAGATGCGGTGTTAGACCAGCCAACGAATATCGGATTTCTTCGTGCCTTTACACATATGAGTCTCACATGCGATCCGCGTGCCCCGATCGATGTGCCGGAAGAGGTTTTGAAGGATCTCCCTCCAGATCCAGAGATCATGGAACTTACAAGAGAACGCGAGGAATACAAAAGGCAATATGGATCCTACCGTCGAGCTCCACCTGCCATCCGCAAAGAATGTGAACAACTCCGGCGGCAGATTGATTCGTTACAGAAACAACGCGATCGAGCCATCAAGATTGAGTTCCGGCGAGATTATTTCGATCGTATCCATGATGAAGAATTAGAGAAGCAACTCCAAAAGGTCCCTACGAACGAATATATTGAACCTATCGTCCATCACCAGCTTCCCGAACGAACTCGACTCCAGGAGGTGCTTTGTGATCTCTCGAGGGACCTGAGCCCAAGCGATATCGTCAGTCGCCGGATCCGTGCCATTGACTTAATGATCGCACTCTCCTATCGACAAGAACAAGAAGTTCCGCATAGCAACCGCTCGAGTCGAGTATCTTCCGAGTCTCCCAAGGATGAGCCTCCCAAGGATCAGTCTTCGTACGAAGACCCTTTTCCCCTCGTTTGTAAAAAGACCCAATGCATTATCTGTATCGGAGACGATCGAAGTACATACGAGTATCGGACACGGACTTACGCTACTCCGCATAAAATGATGAACCATGTGGATAGCCATTTGAAAGAGGTTCCGAAATCCCAGAGAATCTCCTGTACTCATCCTGTTTGCCAATCTGAAGGGCTTGTTCTCCAACACTTACAGCATTTCAAGAATCATGTGCAAACCGTGCATGGCATCAGCCTTCGACTGTAATGATCGATGTTACTTTGCTCATCATCCTCCTCTATCTTACTGCAATGTAATAAACCATCCCAGCAACACCAATAGCCTCAAATCCTTCCACTGCAATACGGATGGTAGCAGGAATGAATCGAGTTTCCCAGGGGCTCATTGAGATATTGTCTCGGGTTTCCATTGTGGTCTTGCATTTCCGACGAGGTATGAAATTAGAAACGCCACAGAAGCTATCGAGCAAAGCTTCTTGGGTCGACACTAGTCTGGAATCCAGTCGGGCGTACTCGCAAACCAGTCTCCGAGGAAGATCAGGGAGTAGTATGACTCACTTGATGGGCCCAGTTTAGCGGCAAGGTGCGTGCACGAGCCAGCTGCCGCTTTCAACATCTATAAAAGTTCGCGCGCCACTCTCCTCAACCATCTTCTTCCTTAACCCTCTCCTAACACCCCTGTCTCGGCCGCTTGACCTCGTTATACACCATCGACTCCTCTACTGAGATCTACTCAGTATGCCTTATCACAGCTGAAGAGCCTTGATAGTACAGCCGGTTTGAAGCCAAACCCCTCGATCTTTCTCGATCTGCTTCTCTGGAATCGATGCTTGTTACTATTGCGATAGCGATCATTTCTCTAGATAGCATCGCATTGCCCGAGATACGAGCATGAGCTCAACTCGCTGCTCTCGCCTCTCTCGCTCTCCTGAGCATCCTACGGACCGAATACGAAACGCCGGCGTTGGCAGAATAGATTACAAGCAGGCAGGCTAACAGAAGATTACGAGAAGATAGATCATACGACCTCGGAAGGAGCTCGATCCGCAGTCCTTACATATTGGAAGAATAGATCTTGTGATTGAGGTTGTTCCGAGGACCAATTGGCTCAGGGTGCTACTCACAGCAGGACTTCCGCGGCGCTAGGATCGGCACAATATAATCTACAGTACGGGGTCTCATTTCTGCAAAAGGAAGGTTGTTCGGGCTCAGCTACGCGGGAGATGGCTGTAAGCTGAATGGATTGGACTGATCATAGGCCAATTTCGTCATCTCCTTATTTGATCATTCAGACTTGCTACGCGTCACAAGCGTCTTCCTATACCGACCTACCTCCAATCTCTCCTTACATCGGTCTCACCTCAGCTGAAAACGTCGACGGCATTGCCTCTCTCAAAACCACAAATCTCGCCTATGAAGAACGACACCGTGAAGGAATACGCTAGATAATTGAAGAAGCCAAACAAGAATGAGATAATCCCAAGCGAGAATGACAACGGACTGAGGAGGAAAAGCATCACAACTTATTTCACTTCGCTATATATTTACTGTTATGAAATATTGCCCAAACCCTTGTATTAAATCCTATCTATAGTGACGTACGGATAGGAAAGTTCAATGCCACCCAGTCCTCAAATCTACCGTCTCTGAGATGGCTTGTTCTATCTCGATTATTTGTCCTCGCCAGCTCATCAAGGCTTGGGAGCTCTAACAGATCAAATGATGTTGGCTGAGATGTGATGAAGACTTTGATAATATCCTCACATAAGCCATGCTTATGCATCATAGTAGGAACTGTCATCGTTATGCGTGTTGAGAACTTCCCTATAAATCCTAGATCACCGCCACCTGAGTCTTTCGGGGGAGGAATCACTTTATAAGTGCTATGAAGGATCCCCTTAATCTGCCAGCGAGGATCTAGGTTGTACACATGCGCGTATAGAACTGTGTCTCCTGTATTCTTTATAACGAGCTCCACCTTGCTATTGTGCTCTACCTCTATCTGTGCTTCTGGGCTGAACGATTTTCTATCGCTGATTATCTGAATATTGAATGAATTTTGGAAAGCAGTGGTAGACGTCTTATTGGTCAAGTCTTTGACCATCTTAAACCGGGCCAGATGCTCTAAGATATCACAGATACGACCAGTATCTGTTTGGTTCTGCGGCATAGGTGGTAAATTGATGATATTTTGACCATACTCATCTAGGATTTCGTATTCGTCGTTACTCAGTACGATATGAAAATCCGGAAGTTGATCACTGTCGATATGGGTTTTGAGTGATCGTTCCTTGAGCGCTGTAATCCCTTCATCGTAATGCGGAAGATCAGTTGCCAATTTAACGCAGAATTTTGTAAGATACGAGCAAGCCAGTGGCACCGCGACATACCCCGTTTGAAGATTGCGAGTAGTATCCGAAAGCTCCAAATTAGATGTGAGAGGCCCGGCGTAGGTGATCTTTGCGATACATCCTCCCTCAGTGCCGAGATCGTTTATAGAGCCTAGGGAAGACACAGCGAACTGGTCACCATCGCGGAAACCATGGGCTTGGCCGGCCAGCAACTGAAAACTTCCGTCACATTGGACAATAGAGATCAACCTCGCAGGCTGGTGCGGGTCGACCTCCCCAAAGAAACCCTGGTCCCCATTTCCATACAAAACAGGATGTTGCTGCTTGCCGGAGTCCCAGAACTTTGCAGACAAATGACGGTGGATATCCTTGTGTCTCCTCCCAAATCCATGGTTGGACAGTGCTTCTGATAGAAAATAGGACAACGCTCCATATGGTCCTCCCTTATCGCTTGTCTCAGACCATCCTCCCTTGGCGTTTTCGTGAGGCCCGCATGCAGCGAGTATAGTATACCGGTCCGGATCTAGAAGCCAATTGTCACGCATAGAGGCATCGCGATTGGCAGAACGAGTACCTCTGCCTTCGATGTTATCCTCCGGATGCAATGAAAAAGTCGAGGCAGCCTCGAGGTCGCATGAGAGATATCGGATATTGGGTTCATCATTGCGATAGACGCTTGCTGAGAAACAACAGTCTAAGACGAGAGTAATAACCAGTCCTTTCTCTACCATGGCTTTTAAGAGGCCAGCCAGTCGCACACCGCGAAGATATTTCTCCGGGCTTTGAGCCCCTTCCAGGAGAACTAATGCCAAGTCCCCAGTGGACCGGTTCGAGAAGTCAAAGCACGGCGTCAGGCGAGTACCGTGGCCAGAGTAGTGGATATAGACGAAGTCTCCAGCCTCCGCTTGAGATGTGGTCTTTTCAAGAGCTGAAGTTACATTGCGGTATGTTGGCCAGCGTTCCGGATCTTCGGTTGGCGTATCCTTGTTGGGATCAGAGCACCTGCTTGCTGTGAGAGTCTGGATATTGACCGTGCTCAATGTGCTCTCGAGGCATGCTTTAATCTTCTCAACATCTCGTACACAGCTCGTCAAAGATTTGCTCGGATAAGCGTCGATGCCGATCAGGATCGCGTAATGCTTAGTATCGGCTTGCTGGTCGCTCATCTTAGCGAAGTGTGTTTCTATGAGCTATTCGCAGTGATCGATAAGTGTATATGCAGCTGGTCAACTCAGGGCCAAAACTGATTCACAGAAGTTATATGAAGAAGGGATATTTGTCCCGCCAAACAAGGAGGTGGGAGTTAGGGAATAATCAAGAGGGTGATCTAGTGATGACACAGGGATCGGTAGATCTGTAAAGCCCGCTTCACTTTGTAACACCAAAGACTCGAAAATCGGGCAATATATTCACCAAGCTTAGGCAGCAACCATGTAAGCTGTGAGCCACATATGTAAAGCACCTACAGTATACGAGGACGTACTATGATTGTGTGCACTTACATAGTACCGTCGGGTGACATATGCACGCCACGGCTAAATAAGAAGATGCAGCATACAACGAAAATGGGGCTGTAAATGCAACTAAGCGCCTAGGTGTCATCAGACAGTTTAGATTTGTGAAGCAAAGTATGCCTACACAGCCTCCTCCTTTGGGGTTACACAAAAAGGTCCTATTGGGCGTCTCAGATACCCCGCATTTTATGCCAATTCAAGCTTCGCCATCTCTATTTCCTCGCCATTCTTGGCAGTCTGGCCATTCTCGAAACTGAGCGTACATTTTTGCATAGAGGGAATCGATGCAATAATGTAAGGCCCCCCATCGCGGGATCCATCAGAACCCAGCAAATACACTTTATCGCCAACGAAGAATTGAGTCTAAGTGTAAGCTTGGTTAGTATTAGGTAATTTCGTTGGATAAGACAACTGACCTTTCCAGAATATTCAATGCAAGGACGGTCCTCCTCATCACAGAAGACGAATTTGTCTTTTCTATTCCTAGTTTACATATTAGTACTAGATATGCTAGGATAAACCAAGGGTTGTGTACTCTTCGGAAGACATAGCTATCGTATAATTGATGTTGTTTAAAGGCAGATATTTGTAGAGTATGTGCAATGATATAAGCTGTTTGAATCTGAATCCTGATATGTGTATATATAGTACGATTATTACTAGTAGTTAGAAAGGCTATAGTTAGCCGCCAAGGTAGGCGGGATAGGGCGTTGCGGCAGTGCATATGATGCGCTACCGCCACCCTCTTAGTCTTACAGGTCATAGTATCTTTTACTCGGTAGAGCATATCAATATTACAACATAAATTACCCGGAGAAAAGGAAAAATATGTTCTCTAGATATTGTGAGAGAAAACAATATGATAGCACTTACTCGGTCTTGTTTTCGGTGTTTGCAGTGTTTTGAGTCTACAGCTACAAACAACACAGAGAGGGGAAAGAGTATGTATATTTAATTACGAACTCTACTTGCTACCCTCTATATACTAATCCAATCTAGTTGAAGAATTCAAATCTGGGTATCCTCGCTTTACTGCACTTCTCTCAGCACATCGTTCTTGGTTTATATTCCGTCGTTTCGATCAACTCCGAGCTCGACTTCTTCTGCTCAAGCAAGATAGGCTGTCCCTACTCGAGCAGCAATTGAACCAAATCGACCAGAACGAAAGGTGCCTTCTCTTCCTTGGGAAGAGTCGGTACGATGGTAATACAGATCGAGTTACTACTCTGTCCCAAATTGACGCAGCTTTGACGGACTACGGTAAGAGGCATCGGAGTAAGACCACGTACAGCTATTAACAGGGTACAGATGAGTTCCTCGAGAGAGCCCGCCGAACACTAAGTCTACGGTCGGCAGAACAAAGGGACATAGAGAGCTTGCAAAATTGGGTAAACGGGACCGGTTTCCTAGCAAGGGACGAGACCGCGTACCTTACGCACCAAAGTGAACTGGTGTCTCTGGTTCCCGCAGTCGATAGTGCAGTCCTGCAGTTCGAAACATGGGTAGAAGACAAGTTGATCCAATACTGGCATGGTTTCCAAAGCGTAAGACAGCTATCCAACTATAGTATCTGAGTACGTATCCCGCTGATCATTACAGCGCCAATTTCACGATCTCTCCACCGATCCAAACGTATACACGTACCAGGGTCCATTGATTCAACGTACTGCAAAGGCGCTATTACTATTTCTCATAACCCTTCTTCTCATGATGCCGGTGGTTATATGTAACCTTATTAGCACGATCTCTGTCCGGATCATAATTGTGATGCTGTCCACGATCTCATACCTCCTTATCTTGTCTTGGTTAACAAAATCGAGAACAATGGAGTTAATACTTGCAGGGGCTACGTAAGTACTGGTCTATTTCCGAATAGCAAGAGACTAATAGACCTATGTTAGGTACGCTACTGTTCTTATCGTGTTTGTCTCTGGCACCACTGCGATGCAAGGCTAGGAACTTTAGCAGCACGGATATAAATCTGGCTGTACATAAAGTTGCGGATATGAGAAGGAGCACTGGGAGAGCAAGATCTATAGACCTGAATGTTTATCGTAGTATCAAGATATGTATATTTTCTAGCTTGCTAGATCCAGCAGTGACTTTTCTTCCCATAATACCAATCTTATAAATACAAAACTTTCAACCTATAATGTATGTCGTTTAAAGAATGGAATTAACCTTAGAATACAACACGAAAGAACTAAGAGAGTGGGAGCTCGCTGGGGATATATACAGGTATGTCACGTGAATCATGCGCACGTGCAAGTACGTAGCACAGACGAGCGTACGAGCCTGGATGTCTGAGCATCCAGACGACAAATCGTCACACAACCCGTAACACAACGAATGAAGATAAAGGTCTTGTACAGCGATATGTAAAGCTCAAATAATTATATGCTTCAAAGTGTAGATAAAGAACGTACGAAGAGTGTGAGGATACGTCGTAGAATGAATCGAATAATTCTTAGAATTTACAACTAAAGACCTAAGAGTGATCTTGAGCTCTAGAAGCTTTCACATAGTGGCCAATTCACACGTGACGATCCTGGAAGCATATGACGCGGCCGAGCGCTCAGAATCGTTACAAAGAGGAAATCTGTGAACCCAAAAGTGACGCCACTCCTGGGGGAGTAACAATCGCAGCATGTATGATTTATTTCTCACATAACCATAATCGGCAACCCTACAAATTCATATGAGTTTGTAATGCTTCTAGGTTCGATGCGAATACATCTAACAACCAGGCGCTTACATATTTGAGTTTATTTTTTTCCCACCCATTTCGTTCTAGGCTAACCATCGCCCACCACTTGTGGTATAGTAGTACGACCATCGACGGCTTTTTGCGGGGCGAAATTTATGCAACTGGATGCACTGCCCCACGTATATACACAATACAACTCTTCAGATAGATTACAGAAACAGCCCCAAATAACACTTACCCTTTCATAAATCACCGATGCTCTGCAGCAGATTTTAAGAGGGCAGCACCTCGAAAAGCCTAACGTAGTGATACGAGTTAAAAGACAGTCCTAGAATTTTGGCAGATATCAACGCTCTGTACTATGCCGCAGGGATAAGGCTTTGACTACTAGGTACCTTACCAATCGCTAAAATGCTTAGTCGGATTTGCATAGGAAGCATCGAGATGATATAGTTAGCATCTCTGTAGAGGGGTATCTACGGTCATTTACTAGCTGTCGTAAGATGCACCATAAGACACTACAACTACCATTGTCACTATCGTGTCTCTAGCAACGTAGCGTCTTACTTATATTACCGATGTCTGCCTAGCGCTAAGGAATATTCAAATAAGCACGCCCAGGCAATATGTCATACCCGATTTGCATCCGTATCAGCCTCACATAGTGTTGCCTCTAGAAGTTGTATAATGAACAAAAGGCTTCTATTCGTCGAGCGCCCTAGCCGTGTACCCTCTAAGAAACTTAATATTGGGGCGATGCCACACTGTCGCATCTGCGTTATATGGTGCGAATACATTGATCCTGCTGCAGCCTCTTTCATAGCCCACCCAAAGTAGTATTCACCATTTCCTAGATAAGGAAGAATAGAGGGCAGGAAGATATCCCAACTAGAAGTTAAACACTAAAAGCAATTCTGTTCGTCTTAGAAGTAAGCTTCTAGTCTATATGCATTTATTAAAACTGGCCAGAAAATGAATATTATTACGGAAAGAAAGGAACAGAAAATGGAAGACTCAGACGCAGCTATTCAACAGTTCCTAGAATCTGTCAGGTTGACACCAGACGATCATCCAGCCCGAGCATATCAGCTAGACAACCTCGGGCTTAGATACCATGATAGATACCAGAAAAAAGGAACAGAGGCAGATCTTGATACAGCTATCCAAAAGTTTCTAGAATCTGTCAGTTTGACGCCAGATGACCATCCAGCCCAATCAAATCGACTTAACAACCTCGGGCTAGGATACCTTGATAGATCTGAAAGAAACTTATCAGATGCAGATCTTGATATAGCTATCCAAAAGTTTCTAGAATGTATCAGATGCACA